>OZ038380.1:155815739-155889297 GCA_964036045.1 Eutreptiella sp. 'Long Island Sound 2002'
AAGGACTCACAGACGAAAAATTGCGCGAATGCCAAACCCCAAGCCATATAGCTAGGCGTCAACGAGGCTAGAAAAGGCCAACTACGAGCCTCACCCACCGTTCGATTCCCAAAATGCACAACTATACCTCATTGTGCATCTGGTGCATTGTGCCTTCTTGCATTACTACGTGGGGAGAGGTGCAAGTTTGCATAGTGAATATAGTGAGAAAAATACAGCAGATTACAGCGGCAAAAAGGCTCCAAATACCTAGTTTTTGTGAAAAATGGGGAAGTGTCCGGCTAAAACAGGTCCTTCAATCTTTTA
Organism: Eutreptiella sp. 'Long Island Sound 2002'; assembly: GCA_964036045.1. Taxonomy (NCBI): domain Eukaryota; phylum Euglenozoa; class Euglenophyceae; order Eutreptiales; family Eutreptiaceae; genus Eutreptiella; species Eutreptiella sp. 'Long Island Sound 2002'. Next base: position 155,816,046 of record OZ038380.1, read on the forward strand.
GAACGCGTCATGGGCTTTCAAACAAGCCCCATGGTTTGCTCAAAATCCACAATGTGTCGGAGAACGAGCTCCAAACGAATGGACACACAAACCAAATGAAAAAATTTTGGACCATAATGCCAGATCCCAAAACTGCATAGCTACGCGTCTACGAGGCTAAAACTGGCAAACCACAAGCCACACCAATCGTTCTATGTCAAACTACAGAAATATAGTTGGTTGTGCATCCGTTGAAACTTTGGCTTAGTACCTTACTGCGTGGAGGGAGGTGCACGTTCACGTAGTTGAAAAGTGACGAAATTGGCATGGATTTCAACAAAAAATTGGCACAAAAAACTTAAAATTTGCCAAAAATGAGTTGGAGACGGCCTATGATGGGTGTTATTATCCTTTTGGAATTTGAATTGGGCTTCAAAACGATCCCAACGGTATGTTTGAACTCCTTGATATGTCAGAGAATGAGCTCTGGCGAACGAACCCACGAACCAAAAAAATGCCAGTTTTGCCTAAAATGCCAAATCCCCAAGCCATACAACTACGTGTGAAGGCGGCTAGAACAAGCAAATTATATGCCTCACCAATCCTTCGGGGGCTAAACTACACACATATACGTTGTTGACCTCCTATGGTGCCCTTGAGACGCAGCAGGAGCACTCGACGGAAAACCCATCATTTTGGTTGGTGGTGTTATAAGGGTACCTAAAAACGCAGTACAACAACCTTGTATCCTTGAGTTTTCAGCATGGTGCGCTCTCCCTAGCGGCCACAGCCATGTAAAATGAGTTAGAAATGTTGGGTAGGTGCCATACGGAAGTGGCGGATACAAAGATTCCATTGCTGGGTCGGCGTACACCACCTTGGCCAAGCTGTGCAATGGAAATAGTTGGATGAATCTTGGTACCACTTTTTTTCACTTTTGTGCCCTCATTCTACGTGTGAAAAGAAGGCCACAGGAGGCCACCTTGAGAATTTTCACATCATTTGGGTACAAATGAACTTGCAAAAGTGGCTTGGTGCAATCGTAGAGTCCCGGGGTGTCTACAGCAAGCGTGCGTAACACACTGAACGGGCCAAATGGAGCCCATTATAGCAAAACCCCAAAAATTCATATCTCCGGCCAGAATTTAGATAAACCAAGAGCTAAATCTACATAGCCTTTGACGCTCAACATAAATATGAAGTCGAAACCTTGGCGTCTTGCGGCCATTTGTCAAAAATTTGCGATCTATGTCGCACGTTAATGATTCGTCACGTTTCGCAGAAAAAGGATTTCGCAGCATTTTTGAGCTTTAAAAGCCCCTTACCTTCATAGCCTCAAATCAAATTGTCGTTAACATAAGCTAAATTTAGCTTTGGAAAGTTAAAGTGAGAGATCGCAAAGTCGGCGCCTCTAGAAGAGCACACATGCAGATCCACTAATGAATGTGGCAATGAGATTTCTCCGGATTTGAGACCTGAGTCTCATGTTGTTGTTGGGCACTTTAACTTTGCTAGTGCGCTCTTAAATCCATCCCCTAGCTTATCTGGAATTCTTGCATGTTGGGCTCAAAAGGGCAACTTGGAAGGTTGCTATGGATTTAAAATGCATCTCGTTGGAGCAAACAAAGTTGAAGTTCCGGATCATTGCCCTTCTGCGGGCATATGCAGGGGAGCGTCCTTCGCTTTTCAACTATTCAATTTTTTGGGCGGCTCAGCATCACATGCCTAGGGTGGGCCGGTGGCCGGCACATGGTCTCCGGGCCCCTCCCCCCTCCGCCCCTGCATCGGCCGCCCTTACGGGGCCAAAAGGGGGAGAAGGCGGCGGTCTAGGACGTGAGATGGCACGCCAAAAAGAATGCTTGCAGATAATATGCCACCTGTACAATACAAATGTACCTGCGGCTCACTGGTGGCTAAGTGGAAATGTGAAGTTGGGGCTCATTTGGGGCTCAGTTGTGCATTGCGATGTCTTTGTGCTTGTTTGTTGTGTGTTTTGCATGCTCGGTAATGTGCATTTAATGTTTTTAGAAGTTTTAGATACTCACTTGGTCAAGGTTCAAGGTGGGGGGTACTTTTTTTGGCGACGGCTCAGTTGACTGAGCGCCCGACTGAGCCGTCAGTGAGCCGTCACTGAGCCGGCTCACTGAGCGCTCACTGAGCGCTCACTGAGCGCGCCAAATGGCTCAGTGAGCGCTCAGTGAGCGCTCACTGAGAGCTAATTGGGGGCTCACTCAGGGCTCACTCAGGAGTTTCTCCCCCTTTCCGCCCTCTCTTCCCACCCTTGCTGGCCCACACTTCACCCTTTTCACACCAACATTGGTCCGCAGTTCTCACCACGTCTTTTCTCCAAGAACTTGAGCGTGCATGCACACATACATACTTGCATACATGTACCCGTGGCGACAAACATACAAACATCCAAACACACACACTTCGTCAGGGACACAAATATCCAAACACATACACACACATACACCATACACACGTCCACACACACATGCACATGCACAAATTGACAACCACATTCATTCTTGTGTGCAATTATCTTGCGTGTACATAAACACATGGCCACATTGAACGATGTGAAGTGAAGGGCTAGGGAGAGATGGTTACGGGGTTGGGGTTTGGGGATATGAACCTAACCATTTGCGAGGGTGTTCCTTGTTGCCTCATGACAATGGCACCCCCCCCCCCCCAGACACACACACACACACGGGCGCGCGCGCCATGAAGCACAAATAGGGCACAGAGGATATTGCTCGCTTTTGTGAGGTTGATCATACAACCATCGTGACCTACACCATGACACACTCATTCCCCTCCGTCCTTGTCCCCCCCCGTCCCCTTTTGCCATGCCTGATCCCCCCGCTTACCCCATGCCAACCCCTTCTCTTATCTTGCCTGTCGCGTCCCCTTGCCCAGCCCTTGCCATGCCTTCCCTATTTATTGCCATGGCATCGAGTGCATGATGGTGGCGGCAATGACGATGACCTTTGCAGGTATGTTGTGCTAGTGTGTGTGTTCGCGGGTGTGTGCTTGTGCCCATGCGTATGTGCGCAAGTGTGGATGGTTTGTTCCCTCTTGGTTTCTCTCATTTAGTGTGTTTGTATGTATGTTTGTGTGTGAGTCGGGGGGGGGGGGCGGGGGCTTGCTTGGATCGATGCATGGGTGAAGGTGTCCTTGTGCGTCACTGTGAGTGTGTGACTGCATTCTTTGGTTTCCGGTTGTCTAGGTTTGTTTGCGTACGTGGATTCGTGAATGTGTGTACGCGCAGGTGTGTGTGTGTGTGTGTGCCAATGTGTGTGTGTGTGTGTGTGTGTGTGTTGCAGCTTTTGCGGCTGTTGTTTTGGATCCTGTTGTTGGTTTTGGTGTTGTGTGGCATAGGCTTTGATTGTGTGCGCATAACATTGTGTTTGTGGCTGCAGATGCAGGTATGCTTGCGTTTGTGGTTGTGGCTGTGGTTCTGGGCTTGCGTGAGGTTGTTGCCATGGCTGTTGTGGTAGCTGTCGTTCTTGGTGTGGTTATGGTAGTGGCTGTGGTTGCGGCTTTGCTTGTGGGTGTGGGTGTGGGTGTGGGTGTGGGTGTGGGTGTGGGTGTGGGTGTGGGTGTGGGTGTGTGTCTGCAAGCTGTGTTGTGTGTGGATTTGGTTGTGGTTGTGTCAGTATGTGTGGCCCTGGCTGTGGCGAAGGCTGCAGTTGCAGCTTTCACTGTGGCTGCAGCTGTTCTTTGGGTGTAGCTGTGGGGGGGGGGGTGGTAAAGGACTACAAAGAGGGGGGCTGAAATCACCATCCACCCCCTCCCAAACAAGACCGCACCAAGTTTACAGTGACAGTGTACAGTGACAGTGTACAATGACAGTGTATAGTGAGAGCATACAGTGCGTGTAGAGTGACAGTGTAGAGTGCTAGTATAGAGACTTGGGCGTTGTGGCGGACGTACTGTGCGTGGGGATACATTCTATGAGACCTTGGGGAGTACAGTGTACAGAGTACAGTGTACAGTGTACAGTGTACAGTGACAATGTACAGTGATAGTGTATAGTGACAGTGTGCAATGGCAGTGACAGCGTACAGTGCCAGAATACAGTGTACCATGCACAGTGACAGTAGATAGTGACACCATTGACCGTGTACATGGACAGTGTACAGTGACAGTGTACAGTGACAGTGTACAGTGACAGTGAACCATGAGTGAGCCCTCACTGAGCGCTCACTGAGCCATTTGGCGCGCTCAGTGAGCGCTCACTGAGCCATTTGGCGCGCTCACTGAGCGCTCACTGAGCGCGCGAAACGGCGCAGTGAGCGCTCAGTGAGCGCGCCAAATGGCTCAGTGAGCGCTCAGTGAGGGCTCACTCATGGTTCACTGTCACTGTACACTGTCATTGCACAGTGTGTATTGCACACTGCACACTGCACACTGTGTATTGCACACTGCACACTGCATACTGTGTACTGCACACTGCACACTGCACACTGTGTGTTACAAATTGCACACTGCACACTGCAATGCACACTGCACACTGTAATGCACACTGCACACCCTGTAATGCACACTGCACACTGTGTATTGCACACTGCACACTGCACAGTGCACCGTGTGCAGTGTGCAATACCCAGTGTGCAGTGGCACAGTGCACACTGCGCAGTGCACCGTGTGCAGTGTGCAATGCCCAGTGTGCACCGTGCAGTGTGCAATACACGGTGTGCAGTGTGCATTACACAGCGTGCAGTGTGCAGTGTACACTGCGCACTGCACACTGTGTACTGCACACTGCACACTGTAATGCACACTGCACGCTGTGTATTGCACACTGCACACTGTAATGCACACTGCACACTGTGTCATGCACACTGCACACTGTGCATTACAAACTGCACACAGCACGCTGTCATGCACACTGCACACTGTGTATTGCACACTGCACACTGCACACTGTGTGTTACAAATTGCACACTGCACACTGCAATGCACACTGCACACGGTGTATTGCACACTGCACACTGTATACTGTGTATTGCACAGTGCACACTGCATACTGTGTATTGCACTGTGTGTTACAAATTGCACAACGCACACTGTAATGCACACTGCACACTGTGTAATACACTCTGCACACTGTGTATTGCACACTGCACACTGCACGCTGTGTATTGCACACTGCACACTGCACACTGCACACTGTGTGTAGTGTGCACTACACAGGGTGTAGTATGCCGTGTGTGATGTAATCCACACGGCACACCGTGTAATGCACACTCCACACTGTGTCATGCACACTACACCCTGCACCGTGTGTATTGCACATTGGGTATTGCACAGTGCACCGTGTGCAGTGTGCAATACCCAGTGTGCATTACGCAGGGTGCGGTGTGTAGTGTGTAATACACAGTGTGCAGTGTGCATTACAGTGTGCAGTGTGCAATTTGTATTGCACAGTGTGCAGTGTGCAGTGTCCAATACACAGTGTGCGGTGTGCATTACAGTGTGCAGTGTGCAATACACAATGTGCAGTGTGCAATACACAGTGTGCAGTGTGCATTACAGTGTGCAGTGTGCAATACACAATGTGCAGTGTGCAATACAGAGTGTGCAGTGCGCAGGGTGCAGTACACAGTGTACACTGCACACTACACACTGTGTAATGCACACTGCACACTGTGTCATGCACAGTGCACACCGTACAGTGCAAGCATTTGGGCGCTCAGTGTGCAGTGTGCAATACACAGTGCGCAGTGTGCATTACAGGGTGTGCAGCGTGCATTACAGTGTGCAGTGTGCAATTTGTAACACACAGTGTGCAGTGTGCAGTGTGCAATACACAGTATGCAGTGTGCAGTGTGGAATACACAGTGTGCAGTGTGCAGTGTGCAATACACAGTGTGCAATGACAGTGTACAGTGACAGTGAACCATGAGTGAGCCCTCACTGAGCACTCACTGAGCCATTTGGCGCGCTCACTGAGCGCTCACTGAGCCATTTGGCGCGCTCACTGAGCCGTTTCGCGCGCTCACTGAGCGCTCAGTGAGCGCGCCAAATGGCTCAGTGAGCGCTCACTGAGCGCGCCAAATGGCTCAGTGAGCGCTCAGTGAGGGCTCACTCATGGTTCACTGTCACTGTACACTGTCACTGTACACTGTCACTGTACACTGTCCATGTACACTGTCAATGGTGTCACTATCTACTGTCACTGTACATGGTACACTGTATTCTGGCACTGTACGCTGTCACTGCACACTGCACACTGCCACTGCACACTGTCACTATACACTGTCACTGTACATTGTCACTGTACACTGTACACTGTACACTGTACACTGTACTCTGTACACTGTACTCCCCAAGGTCTCATAGAATGTATCCCCACGCACAGTACGTCCGCCACAACGCCCAAGTCTCTATACTAGCACTCTACACTGTCACTCTACACGCACTGTATGCTCTCACTATACACTGTCATTGTACACTGTCACTGTACACTGTCACTGTAAACTTGGTGCGGTCTTGTTTGGGAGGGGGTGGATGGTGATTTCAGCCCCCCTCTTTGTAGTCCTTTACCACCCCCCCCCAGAGCTACAGCCTGAACCCAAAGAACGGCTGCAGCCACAGTGAAAGCTGCAACTGCAGCCTTTGCCACAGCCAGGGCCACACACACTGACACAACCACAACCAAATCCACACACAACACAGCTTGCAGACACACACCCACACCCACACCCACACCCACAACCAAAGCCGCAACCACAGCCACTACCATAACCACACCAACAACGACAGCTACCACAACAGCCATGGCAACAACCGTACGCAAGCCCGGAACCACAGCCACAACCACAAACACAAGCATACCTGCGTCTGCAGCCACAAACACAATGTTATGCGCACACAATCAAAGTCTATGCCACACAACACCAAAACCAACAACAACATCCAAAACAACAGCTGCAACACACACACACACACACCTGCGCGTACACACATTCACGAATCCACATACACGCACGAACCTAGGCAACCAGAAACCAAAGAACGCAGTCACACACTCGCAACCACTCACACACAAAGACACCTTCACTCACGCATCGATCCATGCAACCCCCCCCCCCCCCACACACACACACAAGCAGACATACAAACACACTAAATGAGAGAAACCAAGAACGAACAAACCATCTATAGCTGCGCACATGCGCATGAGCACAACTACACACGCACGCAAGCACGCACACACGCACCCACACACATAATAGCACAACATACCTGCAAAGGTCATCGTCCTTGCCGCCACCATCATGCATGTGATGCCATGGCCAAAAAATAGGAAAGGTAGGACAAAGGGGACGGGACAGGCAAGAGAACAGAAGGGCTACGCACGAGGGAAGCGGGGGAACGCAGCATAACGAAAGGGGAGGGGAGTGGACAAGGAGGGAGGGGTATCAATGTGTCATGGTGTAGGTCACGATGGTTGTATGATCAACCTCACAAAAGCGAGCAATGTCCTTTGTGCCCTATTTGTGCTTCATGGTGTGTGTGTGTGTGTATGGGGTGGGTGGGTGCCATTTTCATGAGGCAACAAGGAACACCCTCGCAAATGGTTAGGTTCACATCCCCGAACCCCAACCCCGTAACCATCTCTCCCTAGCCCTTCACTTCACATGGTTCAATGTGGCCATGTGTTTATGTACACGCAAGATAATTGCACACAAGAATGAATGTGGTTGTCAATTTGTGCATGTGCATGTGTGTGTGGACGTGTGTATGGTGTATGTGTGTGTATATGTTTGGATATTTGTGTCCCTGACGAAGTGTGTGTGTTTGGATGTTTGTATGTTTGTCGCCACGGGTACATGTATGCAAGTATGTATGTGTGCATGCACGCTCAAGTTCTTGGAGAAAAGACGTGGTGAGAACTGCGGACCAATGTTGGTGTGAAAAGGGTGAAGTGTGGGCCAGCAAGGGTGGGAAGAGAGGGCGGAAAGGGGGAGAAACTCCTGAGTGAGCCCTGAGTGAGCCCCCAATTAGCTCTCAATGAGCGCTCACTGAGCGCTCACTGAGCCATTTGGCGCGCTCAGTGAGCGCTCAGTGAGCGCTCAGTGAGCCGGCTCAGTGACGGCTCAGTGACGGCTCAGTCGGGTGCTCAGTCAACTGAGCCGTCGAAAAAAAGAAACCCCCCCGGTCAAATCCTCTTGGCCTAGGGATTTGTGTCCCTTTGGGGACATTCCAAAACCCCAACCCAACCCCGAAAGCCACAACTTTTCATATGAAACCCCTTGAAAAACACCACTTAGCCCCAAATGAGCCGTTTTAGCCCCAACTGAGCCCCAACTTCACATTTCCAAGTGAGCCGCAGGTACAAATACACCCAACAAAAAAAAAGATGCACAACTCTACACACAACACGCACACAAAACACAGTGTGGCCGTGCGGCCATGAGCTAGATTTAGTTGACGAGGGGCACACCCCTCGCAACAAAGCCTAGCAGGCCCCAAATTATGTCCTTTCTTAACCATAGCGAGTCATTGCACCAGAGTGTAATCCATTTACCGTAACTAAAAACTGTGCAAAATGCGACGAACAGATGCGGAAAATGACAAAAATCACCATAACTCTGCAGGAAAAAAAACGCCTGATTCACCAAGCAGCGGTGATCTTTTACATTTTGGCTCGAGCCGGTCATCGTCAGGGGCTGCAACATGGGTCAAATGGGCACCCATGATGAGGCTGTGCAAAGCTACAACTTTGCGGAGATTGCTTGAGAAATTGCTTACAACTCTGCTAGCTCTCCAAAACGGCCATAAATAGTGCAAAGGAAGTTGGTTTTTGTTTTACACGGCAGGCCTACGTTAAGTAGTGGTGAGGCACTCGGGTTCACAACCCGGTCTCTACATCACTGCTACACGGCACATCACAATCACTCGTGAAATCATACGCCCTGTAGGGTCGACCTAGATCTGTGCCTGCACAGAATACTGATGCATGGTAGTGCAGTGGGTGCAGCCACGGTGAAGCGACCCATATGAGTTCTGTCCACAAGCTTGTTGCAAATGGTCATCGTTTTGTGTGTGTTTCAATTCGTAACGTCAATGCAAATCTATACAGGGATACGTTGCATGTCATCCCGATCTCCATTGCCGTGAGAGTGTCAAAAAGGATCTTTCTTAAGCGGCCCTTTACGCACGTACCAAAATTGCCACAGTTCCCAAATGGGTACCACCCCAAAACGGGGGCTGAAAAACCACTTTGAAAAATTGCACAATTGCGCTCTGCAGGGAACACCCCTAAAATCCCGTGAATTATCCAAAATGGCTGTGTGTAGGGGGTACAACATGTGCCAGTCAAAATTCATGTATCCCTTTCAAATTCGGGCACTGCAGCGTCCATCCAAAGAAAAATCCAATTCTTCCATCTCATCCGCTGGTGCATTTCAAACCACACTGCAAAATGCAACCTAAAAAATGAAGCAAGGATGATGACAGGCAAGCACATGCAAAACTCTGGTTTGTTTTTTGTTACATCTGCTGTTGACCCAGTCACTGTGATTGTATGCGAAGGGTGACAAACAATGCACCACGAATGCAGCCAACAAGCAATGGAGGCGCCGCCAGTGCAGCCAATGCAATAATACATGAGGGCAACAATGCCTGCAAAAGAAATGGCGCAAGAGGGGTAAAAAAATGGCGAGTGGATGAAATTGGGCACTGCAGCCCCCAAAATTACCAAAACATGAAAAAGGGCACCAGTCTCACACCTGTGTGACACAAGACACATGGCAGTGTGCAGTCCGCGCCCAAAACAAAGCAGAAGGTTACACCAAGCTTGCAACCCTATTGTGAAATGGGTCGTAATGTGTTGTTGTTGTTCTCATAGGCGCTTGTACGATGTATTGAAACGGAACTCTCACATTCATGTACCCCGTATGGGCTAAAATTTGACTTTCGCTACTTTTGAGCACAGCAGTGCCCAAATTTTTAAAAAATTGGCAAATTTACCCGCTTCAATTCATTGTGGTGCATAGGTTCCTCGAAGGGCAAGAAAGGCCAAGGCTTGTGCTTGCGTTGCGTTGGGTGGCATTCATGGTACCAAATATATTTTGGCTACGGAGAGACAGACAAACGGACAGGCAAGCAGACAAACAGACAGATAGACAGAGAGACAGTCCAATGGACACCCCGACAAACGGACGAACAGATAGACACATACACGGACGGACAGACCGACAGGCAAACAAACAGACAGACAAATAGACAGACATACAGGCAGACAACAGACAGACGGACGGACGACTGGACGGACGGACTGTGGGACAGAGAGACACAAAGAGAGAAACACAGAAGACAAACCGTCAGACAAGACAAGACAGACGGACGGACGGACACATGGACAGACGGAGAGACAGATACAATGGTTGTCCTCCTACTACCACACCGTTGCTCCCTCATTCATCTGCACAACGTTGCGCACAGAATATTGACCTCCTTCCGCCCAGATTATCATGCAAATGGGTTTTGAGTTCATTTGGGAGCTGCAGTTCCCAAGATATTACAAACCAACATTTTGACGTCTCTAATGTACTATGTCGGGTGCCTGCCTCAAAGTCTCACCCCCTGTAGCAACCATTATCGGGTCTTGCCATCAGTTGTGCACGATATGTGCAATGTAATCATCCACGTGATCAAATCCCCCCCTCTAAACTACTGCGCCATTCCATGTTGATGAAATACACCCCGTATACCTGTTGCCCTGATCTTCAACACTTTGGCACACCTATTCTAGTAGGGGCATTGTTGGTTGATGGAGTTTGGTTGTCTGTGTGTAGTGTAATGGTTGATATGATGAACACCCCCACTCTCCAGTGCACCACCGTTGCGCGGTGCTGAGGTACACTCCTGCACAAGTGTTCTGCCATTGGTCCAACACTTTCACACGCATTTTTTACTAGGGGCCTTGAAGGTGGATGCGGATTTGGTTGTCTATAGGGTGTCTTCCAACACGGAGTCAATCGTGTTTTCGAGTGTTTCATCACAATTTGTGGTTGTTATTTCTAAAATGGCTGTAGATGGTGCAAGACTCCGCACAGACAACCAAGTTTGTCTCTACCTTCAATGCCCCTGGTAAAAAACGTGTGTGAAAGTGTTGGACCAGTGGCACAACAATTGTATAGAGGTCTGCTTCATCACCGCGCACGGTCGTGCTCTAGAGAGGGGTGGCATTCATCATGTCAACCATTATACTACACACAGACGACCAAATTGCATCGACCAACAATGCCCCTACTAGAATATTGGTGCCAAAGTGTTGAAGATCTAGCACAACACTTATACAGGGTGTACTTCATCACCGTCGAATGGGGAAGAAAGATAGAGGGGGGTATTTGATCATGTGGACGATTACATTGCACATACCTAGCATGAATTGTGGCGAGATCCGGTAATGCTTGCTATAGGGGATCGGACTATGAGGCATGCACTGGACAAGACATTAGAGACCTCAAAATATTGATTTCCTAAATTTTGGGAACTGCAGTGCCCAAATGAACCCAAAGCCCATTTGCATGATCATCTGGGCGGAACGCTGTCAATGTTTTTTGCAAGGTTCTGTACATGCATGATGGAGCAGCATTGTGGTAGCAGGAGGACAGATAGTGTGTCTATCTCTCCGTCCGTCCGCCTGTCCATCCGTTCGTCTGTCTTGTTTCGTATGTCTATTTGTCTTCTGTGTGTCTATTTGTGTGTCTCTCTGTCTATCCCTCCGTCCGTCCATTTGTCTGTCCGTTGTCTGTCTGTGTGTCTATTTGTTTGTCTGTTTGTTTGTTTGCCTGTCGGTCTGTCCGTCTATCTATGTGTCCATCTCTCTACCTGTCTGTCCGTCTCTCAGGGTGTCTATCGAAGTGTCTGTATGCCTCTCTGTGTCTATCTCTCTGTTTGTCTGCTTTCCTGTCCGTTTGTCTGTCTCTCCGTAGCCAAAAAATATTTGGTACCATGAATGCCACCCAACGCAACGCAAGCACAGGTGTTGGCCTTTCTTGCCCTTCGAGGAACCTATGCACCACAATGAATTGAAGCGGGTAAATTTGCCAATTTTTTAAAAATTTGGGCACTGCCGTGCTCAAAAGTAGTGAAAGTCAAATTTTAGCCCATACTGGGTACATGAATGTGAGAGTTCCGTTTCAATACATCGTACAAGCGCCTATGAGAACAACAACAACACGTTGCGACCCGATTGACAAGAGGGGGGCACGCGTGGAGTAACTTTGTGCAATGTGGATTCACCTATAGAGACAACTAGACATACACTTTCAATGACCCCCCTAAAAAGTACAATCAGAAGGTTTGGGCACTGCAGTGCCTAAAAATAACAAATGCTAAGATTCCAAGCCGGGGGTGTATATGTGCAGCTCTAAGAGCAACAAAAGGCTAGGTTGTTGGTCCCCACGACGAAAACACAGGTGTAGTTGGCCGAAAAATGGGTATGCTTTTTTTGGGTGTAAAAACTCGGCGTTGACATCGCCAAAAATCGTGGCTTTTAGCCACGAAGTCTACATGCGTAAAGGGCCGCCTAAGTCTGTACAGTCTGCCCACAAGAACGGTGGTTATTGGTGCTTGAAAATACACTTTTTGGCAGCCTTAGTGTAGGGGTAGTGCTACTGGCAACAACACTGAGGTCGCCGGTTCCACTCACGCTGAAAGCAGAAAAGGAATGCAATGAGGGGATGCGCGACCTGTCAGCTAGCCGCGCCGCTGGCCTAGTGCACTGCTACAGGTGTGGTGATGTGACCTTTTGCAGTGCAGTGTGTTGCATGGGGAAAAACATGACGACACAACAGGCCACACATCCATTGCCGGCACCAATGGTGCAGCACGTTGTTGAAGGGGCAAGTGGCGGGGACCTCGCCAACATGTCCCTTGGCGGGTGGGGGAAGCAGGTTTCAAACCCGCGACAAGGACGATGCCGTGCTACGATGCATACTACTAGACCGTCCATGTCTCTTCCCGGTAAGTGCTGAGCCAAAGTATTCTTGATATTCCCCTAATCCCTTACTCAAGAAATTCCGTTGGAAGGGGCCACAAGTCCAAGCTCTGGGTTCAATCATCGTCACACATGAACGGTAGCACGGTGCGGTGTCATGAGCGTCAGAAGCGGCGCTCAGAAGCTCGGTTGTCTGCTATTCATTGAAATTTCGTTGCCGTTGGTGGCCAAGCACAAAAAAGGGCGAAGGCGGTGATGGCATGCGTACATGTGTGTCTGTAGGTGCGCAAGGCGTGTGTGTGGTGAGTCGTGTGCAGAGTGCGTGAGGTGTGATAGTGTATGGCCGTGGCCCAGCACATGAGCATTTGTTCTATGGCGGTGAAAGCATCCCCCGCCTGACGTTTGTGTCATTCTCCGTGTGCTTCCTCGGCTGCCACCATATATGTGTGTGTTGTTCGCCCAGCCCCCTGGCCATATTGCTTTTGCACATAAGGTAGGTGCAGCTATAGCCGTGCCCCCCTAGTGCGTGAGGACATGACGCTATTGCAGTATACGACAGCCGCCAATTGGTAGGTGCGTAACACGCGACCCAGTTCACCACAATGCTCCCATAGAAGGACCACACGCGGGGGGGGGGGGGGCACATGGACCGCATGCAGGAGGTCCAGCCATTGCTGCTTGTCCCCGAACTTGTAGCGGAAGCATTTGTAGGATTCGCGCCTTTGTTGTCGCGGTGACCGGTGCTTCGAGGAACTCCGTCATCTATTTGGTTGGATCCTTGATCTATGGTACATGTGCTGCCCGTTGTTTGCGCTTCACTTGGCGTAATGAAGCTGCTCTCCCAAGTTCTTTTTAGTGGGGTAGGGGGGCCGGATTGTGCGGCCGCGGAGTTTTCCGTACCATGGGTTGATTGATGCGGACGCGGGAACCTTTGCCCGGGCGGGCATGGTGGCATGGGCAATTCGCTGCATAGGGCCGCGATTCCCAATAGAATGTGATACCGGTACCACACCACCCAATACCATGGTTTTCTTCAGCTTCTGCAGGGAGTGTGGCGATGAACGTGTCACGGATCTGTTGCCATGACAGATGCTTCATGTCATCAGTTCATGTTGTAAGTATCCCCTCGTGGGCGTGCCGCTGCCTCTCCCCCCAAGAGTGGGTCCAAAGATTGATGAAGGCGGGGCGCCACTTTGGACAACTGATGAGGCGTTGCTGTGTAGTGGTGTGTAGGGGTGCCATGGGGTTGCCCGCAAAGCTGGCACGCCAGGGTATGCCATTCTCAAGGTGCACCGCACGCTTGTCATCTCACGTTGCGACAGAGCCACAGGTGCAAGAGTCGTCTATGCATGCCTTTTAGGGGAAACTAGGTCGTCTGGTGCACTCCGTGCGCTGGAGAACACTTCTGAGGCCAGCATGGGTGCCGGAATGGGCGCATAGCCCCCTCCGATGACGATGTGGCTTACATATGTAGGGTCATTGTCCGGCAACGGCAAGGTAGCTGCTCTCTTTGCCCACATGTTGACCTCGTTGTTGCAATGTATGTCCTCCCTACCCTGTGGGTTGTGGGCCTGTGCGAGTTTGCGGTTTCCTGCGATCCATCACATAAGGATAGGGGTATCCTTGGTATTGCTGAATACATTCTCCCATAGATCACGATCGCTGCAGTCTCGGTGTGGTGATGTTTGGCTGTACTGTACCACTGCTTGATTGTCTAACGTTAGTGTGTCCTCGGGTGCATCTCACAAGGATGCCCCCTTTCACCAGTTGTCTTCATCCGAGTATAAGAGTCTTTTCATGGAACACTCAAGGAAGAATTTCCGAACGTGAATTTCTACATCTATGTTGATGACATAGCATTCATCGTCTCCTCTGAATCAGAAGTGCAAGCCTTCAACGAGTACAAGAGTTATCCCACCTTCTTGGCTTCAAGATCAACCATCCGAAACTAGATAGCATCCAATGGACCCCTCACAATAAAACACACCAATTGCCATGGGTAGGGCACACCATTACCACTTCTCCGCCACTCTTCAAATATGCGGGACACCTCATTGCTCAACCCACCATGATGGCGTCCGGCAGTGCAGACATCCATCACAGTGTTCAAGCTCAAATGGCAGTTCTTCACATTCATTCACGGGTTGTCGGTATGTGCGGTCTACTAGGTTTGGCAGCTGTATAGAGGCCCCAATGCAAGACAATACCTAGGGAATGGCGGCGTGTGGTGTGCTAGGAAAGGCTTTGGCCACGTCGAGTAAGGAGACATGCGGTGGATTGTCCGGCTGCACGAGGGGAGACCAGAATTCAATGCTTCGGCCTTTTCGTGCTCCCGCTTGCACGGGTGAGAGTGGCCAACGGGGGGCCGCACCATTGCTTGGAGGAGGAGAGATGCGAATATAGGATACATGCAGCCGGACACGGATATGGGGCGGTAGTTCAGTGCACATGTGGGGGGGCTTTTCTTGTAAAGGAGTGTCACCTAGGATGTGACCCATTGTGCCCGCAGGTCCCCGGTGGTCCATGCGTGCTTGACACACATGTACAATTCCCACTGCAGGGTGCGCAGCAGCCATCCCAACAATTGAAGGGCCACCCCGTCTGGTCCTGCGACCTTCCTCTTGGGGCGTCCTAATCCTTTTAGGAATAGGTCCCAGAGCGGGGGTGTTGTGCGGAAGTCCTGCTGCTGGTCTAGGTATCGTTGTACGAGTGAGCACATGGCTGCACGGTGCCACGGTGGCTCAACTATGAATCGGGGCAAGTGTTTGCCATAGATTTTGTGGTGTGCTGGGGCTAAGTCATCTGGAACGGGGCGTGCATCGAGATTTTCATATCCTAATAGAATGACTTGGCAGATCAAATTGCGGGTTTATGGAACAGACGCAAAGGCTTATGCGACGCAATGGCTCGTTTTGTGCCCATGTCATCGTCTCCGTCCTTCAGTGCTCGCTGTGAGATCGGCTGCATTTGCATGCCGTTCTGAATTGTTCCGCTTTGACATGTGGTTGTGGTAGTTTGGGACGATGATTGTACACGAATTGGCGGATTTTTACGAGCAATGCTTTGTAGCGAGCCTGTGGAGAATCTAGTAGATTTGCTTCGCGAGAGCACTTCTTAATGTGTTTTTGGAAGGCGTTCAATGTGCTCGCATGCCAGTATTGCACGGAGCCCGTGTATGCGCGATGGTCACTACCTTCCTAAATGGAGGGCCCGAAGGCTGCAGACATGGTTTTACAATCACCTGCTAAAGGGTAGGTACGGGTAGAGCATCCCACGGGCGTAAGAGCGTGCCACATAGTGTCTCATATCACAATTGCATCCACACGGGCCCCTTTTAGAATGGTGAGGAGGGGTGAGTCTGCCTAGTCCCTTGACATGTGGATCACTCCCCTCTCCCACTTGGGGCTTCTCATGGGGTACTTCAACCACGGTAGAGAGTCCATATGGCCTCGTCGCAGACATGTGCGCGGGTGGCACCACAAGCTCTTGGACAGCATTCTCATTGACCCGGTGAGGAGTACCACGCCGGAGAGTGTGTATCAAAGGATCCGTGCATGTTGGTGGCGGTGAAGGGTCAGTGGGCTGGATCACACACACACTCTCAGCATTCGCTGCAGACCATGCATGTACCAACACACAATTATACCCCTTGAGGCCACCGCCTCAGACGGCAACCCGTCAACGCCTCATATATCGCCACGTCATACACTGCATTGTCCTCCTCTTGGGCGTATATGGTGCCACGGGTCAATGGGCGCACGACCCAAGGGGATGCATACCGACTGCCAGCACTATCACTCTCCCACGAGACCCGCAGCGTTGCGGCGTTGTTGTGTTCACCCAAACCCATGGAGCATACATGACCTCCCGTGGCAGCTACAGCTCTTGTCCATGGTAATGTCACACTACCAGACGGATCCGCAGATCCCACCTGCTGACACCTGCGCGAGCTAGCCTGAGACACACTTGAGGACTACACGCACCGACGTCAGTCTCTCACAGTCCATGTGGGACCTATGAGCGACTGATCTTGCTCAGTAACGACATACACCCACCCCTAGGCCCGGTTGAACCCACACCATTCGAGCTCTTTCGTTAAATGTAGGAGGACATCATTTATCGAAAAAGCGGTGGAACCAAGTGCCACAAGAAACCACCGTGGTTGATCCCACACTAATCGCTTATAACGAGGTCAAATTTGGAATAGGATAGAAACAACTTGTGCCAGGTCGCCCGAATAGCGCCGCACTACAAACCCATCGCCCACACCACGGACAACCCGCATGTCATGTTCCTGGTGCACATTGGTATTGCTCAGCATGCATGTCCGCTCAAACCGGCCCACCAATATGGCGTGGCCGTCAAGGTGTCCCTAGAACCTCAGAAGACTCGCCCAAAATATTGCATATACAACGACCATCATTGTTACTAGTGGGGCCAACGCCGAGAGTACCATCATCCATAGGGATACGAGCATCGGGGGAAGCGTTCGTGACGGTGTTGCGTGCGTTGGGGTGGGTGGTGGTATATCTCCGAGTTGGGGCAATGGGACCCCGGTTGCTTGGGGTGTGTATGGAGCAGGGCCAAGGGATGGGGGTAATCTTTTGGGTGGTCACAGGGGGGTTGAGTCCCGCCACGCAGCGATTTAGTACGGGGAGGCACGGTTGTCGGTACGCTCCGGGCATGAGTTGCGGTTTGCCCGTGTCGGGGAGTGGAGCGCTATTGCAGGGCCCAATAGATCGTCCAGTGTCGGCTTTGTTGTTGGGGCTGGGGTTGTGGCAGGCCGAGAGTCCGATGTGGCTAATACTTGATGCAGGAGAGCTGCAGAGAGCCATTGGATGGCCGCGCCCCACTGTAAAGTGGCATGCAGCTGCTAGGTGTCGTCATCGGTAGCCGCTTCTTCCCCCACAGCACTCAGAGTCTATGTGGCAGTAATTCCTGCATGGCCTCACATGGTAAAGTCTTGAAGGAGATTTCCCCCGGACGTTGTGTTGAACATCATGCCCACGCTATTGACTGCCGACTCGCGGTGTTGATACTGGACTAGGTAGGTGCTCTGGTTGGCACGCGGTCGGCCCACCCATGGTACCACTTCGCTGACCGTGCCAAACATGGATGCGTACTTGCGAACACCGTACTAAGACACTCCAATTGGCGCTGAGACCAAGGCTTGGTGCTCAGTTAGTGCAGGGTCCACACCGATCGCTTGCCATCCCCAATGCGACTCAAATCGGACCCGCTTATCGATGTATAGCCGTTTGATCATCACACCGGCACCCTCCCACAATTTGGTAGCAACGTTGGCGGGGTCAATGTCAGGTTGCAGCCTAACCAATTTTTGGTAATGGCTCATGTATGGACATTCTTTAAACTACAACCTCTATGTTTGGCGAAATCCCCAGTCGTCGTCAATGTAGAGACTGTCATTTTGTAGGGCCGCCGCTGTTTCTGAGTCGAGGTCGGCCTGACTCTTCACCGTGGGTCAGGCTTGCAACACAACATAAATAGAATCAGGATCGAGATAGTGATGTACTCCAATTGTTTTTCGGCAGCAATGTGTTCCCACTCACTTGTCAGGGGGCGGGGCGGTCGGTACTCCCACAATCTGCCTCATGTGTTGAGGTTGGAGACCATGCGTGCGTACTTCCACGGTAGTGTAGACGCATCTTGTGCATCATGTGTTGCTCCAGGCTAGATCATCCGCGGCGTTGGTGTACCGGTAAAAGGCAATGTCGTGCACAGTGTTGGACGGGACGACGAGACATATGATGAGCGTGCACTCCTCGTGTTCCCGTTGCATAATGGTGGAGGCCGTGATCCTTTGGATGTCAATGCTAGGCAGGTGGACCCAAATTGAGGATTCCGCTAGGAGGAATGCATATAGGTTCACGGTGCCTTGATATGTGTTGCGTTCATGCCACCGATGTTGCTCCTGTGGTGTCCGGACAAACCATCGAGCTCGGGTCGAAGAGGAGGGTAGTGCGGTTTTTATACAATTTCTTGATCACCGGCTTGCCGTCCGGTGCCATTGTGATGATGGGGGAGACGGCAAATGACTATTTCCTGGAGCAGACCCCCCAATACTTCGGCTGTCGTTTTTTGGTCTTTTGATTTGCAAAATTGCGCTTAATTTGACTAAAATACGCATCTTGGTTGCGGTGAAATGTAGGGGCAGTCCCTAGTCATCGTATGTGTACTTCTTGTCCACGTAGTAGTGGGGCAGGATGATCCTGGTAGTCGAACGTGAGGGCAGCAAGGCGGGTGACGGAGGGACATGTTGTGGACGCGGATCCAATTCAATCATATTGTCGCTCATGGTGTACCCATCATCGGTTTCATGGTTCCAGGGGTCTGTGCGCCACATGTACCATAGCAACTGGCCGCGAGACCGCTTTTGTAGCTTGTCATAGAAATACTACCGTGCGATTTGCACTCCTGTGTGTTGGTCCGTTGGCGGTGTGGACATGGATATCAAATGGTACGTTGTGGTACCGTTGTGTTTGACTGCCTCAGGGAGCCATTCTAGATCTATCTGGAGCCTGTCAACAGTGGGCTCCGGGACGAGGTCCTCTTGAGGCGGTGGTGGGATGATGACTGGCGGATTTGAGCGCGGCATTGTGCCTATCTGGTTCCGGGTTGTAGTTGTAGGCAGTGACCCGGCGGTCTTGCTGGTTTAGACGCCTTGCCTTTCCCCTTCCCTTTCCCTTTGCCTTTTCTTTTGCCAAGGGGCTGTCCCGTATGACTAGGGTGGTTTCATGGGGTAGGGGCAATGCGGTGGTCAACCGGTGTCCTGTAGTGCGGCGCGGGAACGTGTGACATTGGGTGATGCTCGATTGGTGCAGGGCTCGGGTTTGGCAGTTGCAAGGGTACCGGCACCATGTTGTGCGATCCCGCGGGGGCCATAGCTGCCACGGGCAGCGGCGTGGTGGTTGCTGTTGACAACGGCATATTGGACGGGTTGCGACTGTGGCATAGGTTGTTGTCCCGAAGGCCTACTGTTGGTGCCAATTGTGAGTGTTGGACCGTGTGGTGAGGCATTTGCGGATGGTGCAGGTATGTGTGGTCCTGTGGCAGTGGCGTTGTTGGTTCCTACCCGTGCTGCAACGGGTATTTGAAGGGTTGCTTGTACTCCACTCCGTCCATCGGGGCCTGGTAGCTGGAGGCTGAAGAATCGGTTTGCCACGCACCCATGGTTTGTTAGCCCATAGTTCACCGAAAGAATCCTGCATTGGGTACGGCGGTCGGTGTGGGGTGATTGAGTTCAGGCCCTAAGCAAAATCTGTTACAGCGTGTAGAACAACGCATTGCATTCGTCTTCCGCGTAACCCCGGAGTTCAAGGACAAGGTACCCTGGTCGGTACCGGTCCTAGGCGTTGCCTGCCACAGTACTTTGGCGGATATGTCACCCGATGCGCATGCAATCCGAAAGTGTAGGGATAAGACTTGCCCGTTGTTGTCGATAGTTTTGCGTCGAGTTGACCAGTGAGGTGTTCGCTAGTCATGGGCGAAAGACCAAGGCCGTTGCAGGGCTGTCGTCACCATCCGCAACTGGAGAGTATGTGCGTTGTCGTTGAGTCAGCGGCGGGGCTACAAGAGAACATGTTAGCGGGCTGTGCGACAACCGCTAACGAGTGACTAATATCCCAGAGTGTTCAGAGAAGTCGGGACTTAACGTTTATGTTGTTTCGGAGTCAGGAGATGCACCACTTGTCGGAAGAATTGCACACCATAGCTAAGGTTCGCCTACTTGGTGCGACGTGTCAGAGAGATCTGGTATGGGATCAGCTCGGGTGGTGGCGTCCCTGCGATTCTTGAAGCGGTACACCGACAGCAGTCACGTGGTGGCCTGACCTTTGCGCATCGGATTTATGAAGTGTTGTAAAGGACCACTCCGAGGATGGGCGGTCAGGGGCACAACCCCGGGCAGGACCGGCACGGAGAGCCATCGAAAAAAATAGACACTCAAAATGGTGCAAACGAAGGTGATTTTTTGAGTTTTCTCATCCATCCGGTCATTTTGAGGGGCCAGTGGCCAGTTCTGGCTTGACTTGGGTTAACTTCTCACGTTCTTGACGCACAAGCTAGGCAGCACCAATTTGTAATCCACACCTTTGGCTCCCTCCTCACGAACCCTCGCATCTTGCACAAGTGTGGTGTGGTCCAAAACCTTGATGTTTTGGGGTGCCTCCAGTTTTTCGAGGCAGCATCCACCTCACGCACCACAACATGCTTGGTCTCCGCCACACAGAGAAATGCACGTTCTCAACTTGCTTCAAATTTTGTTACGCAAAGGGTGCTCATTTATGCCATCGTCATCCATGTTGAAGTTGGGGTCAGCCATTGAACACTTCACCCAACAAAAAATTGTTGGAAAATTTGTTTGTGAAAAATGATTCGTCCATTGTTGGAAAATTTCTGCTCGGAAAAAGTTTTGCTGGAAAAGAATAGGTCAATTTTTTTCCAAAAAATGAGCGCCAAAAGAGGTGGTTTGGCACAACACTCGACATATTGGGGGTGGGACACCTAATTTAGGGTGTCCAATGTATGGAAAATGATGATCACAAATGTAAGTAAGTGGGGTGGGGTAGCTTCGGGCTAGTGCAAAACCCGGGGGCAGATTTAATCCTCAAACACTGAAAAATGCGATGTCAAAAAAAATTAACTTTCTTACGCAATGTGACCACTTACAATCAGCAAATATCACATGTATGGCATGCTCTACACCCTCTTTATTTGTTGTGAAAGCAGCTCCTCAATGGTGACCTCAACTATTCCAAAAATGTTGGACCTTGCAGCTCACAGTAGTCCGAATTTTTGCTGTGTATGCAAGGTTGCAAGCAGATTTGAAAACAGCCATATAATACTGCATACATGCATGGTCATTGCATGGTCAACTTGGCCATTGTTTTTAGCATAAATATCAACAGAAAATGGTTGCACGGTGATTCCTGATGGCAGGAACATACCGAGCCACGGCATCAAGAGCAGCTTCTTCATCCAAATCTGACAACTGTGCAATTACCTGAAACAGCCGGAAAAAAATGCTGCCATGCCATGGTCTGGCACTTCTCAGAAGCCCGCTCATTGTGCAAAGCGGCTGGCAGTATCTGAGCCTTTTTTTGGAAAACAGAGGGGGAGGGGGTATTTTGGATAAGACCAACCCAGCTGACTTTGGGTCCATTGGAGACCCCCCCCACTCGTATAAATCAAATTCTTTCACTCAGAGTGAAACCAAGGCGCTCTAGGGCGATCTACACACTGAGATGGTGGTCATCAACATGTATGCCACCCACTGATGATGCCCCACACACCAAAAATGTATGGCAACCCACTACTTGCCCACTGACACCTTAACTCATCAACCATCAGCAGGTCCCTCTGGTGCTGGTATCGCAGGTGAGTTTTCGTACCCAACAACATTGCTCAGCACTCCAATGCGGAAAATAACAAAGACAACGTCCAAAAGAGGGCTGCCAAAATCATGCACCATAAAAGAGATCTCACAAAGGGGGGATCCCTGAGCTCCTGTGCAGCCTAAATCAACAGATTGGTAACCGGCGCATTCCTATGCAGCAGGGATGCAAACCCCTTGTTGTGCCTCCTTGTGGCGCTAAAACTTGGGAATGGAGGAAAGTTCTGTACAAGCTTGACAGCTTTCAGAATGGCACTGTACGTGGTTCTTTGTGTTCTCCCACATCTTATGTCTATCACTCGTTACATGCTCCCTCTTAGCCCCATACACACCAATGAATGCCCCACAACCACAAAAAGATTTCTGCCTGGTGCCTGCATGGAGATCAAGAGCAAAGAAACAACCACACACAACCTCACAACCTTCTGTCCACAGCAAAGCAGGTGTGGAGGTGTGGGCAGGGAACCAACCTGGAGACCCTCGGAATTATAGGGGGGGGGGGGTTCTACAGCCTTACACCCACTGACCTGGATGAATCCCCAGCCACCCGAACCCCACCCTCACCATTTTATCAAAGGAGATATCGGCAAGATTCCAAATGAGTTGTGGGGGGGGGGGGGCGATATTCGATGTCTGCAAAAATCCAAATCTACAAATTCTGGCACAACAAAACCCGTGTCATTTCTTAAACATGAGCGAATAAACCATGCAGGGTTGGCAAAAGTTGCTCATGAGAACAGTTGCTGCTTTTGCCTGAAGGACTTTCTTGGTGCATCAACTAGCACTCTTGTCCGCACCCCATTGAATGCCACAGGAATACTACAAATGCGGAAACACCACTTCAGCGGCACTTCTGTGACTTTCATGGGAAACTAATTATCATTAACCGAATCCTTTGGCATGGTAGAAGTATGCAAGGGCACAGCCTAAGAGAACGCTTTCTGCGTGCCGCAGGGTTTGAGAAACCTGTTTTATTGCAGATTGTTCTGCAAACAAACCAGATAACTGAGAAATAGCACACATTGATCTTTTGACACCATCGCTCCATCAATGTGAAGACTACGGCCCCGGCTCAACATGTAAAGCGTGGTAGGGAAGTCTCTGGCTTCTACTGTGGTTAAGGAGGAGGGGCATTACTCCCTCGGTCAGAAGTAGCAGAGCCCCAATACTACACGCGGCTCCACGCTTCGCCCACACTCACTGCTGAGTGGGGCACCGCTAGGGTAGCAAGGCTAGCGGCTCCGCCTGGAGAGTAGATGGATTGGACGCAATGCTCAATGTGGGCCCCTTGTCCGCGGGATGACGATTGCATTTAACAAGTGTCCCCCGCTACTGGGGAGAAATCAATGGCTCCCAATGCTCAGCACGGGGACAAAATCAGAAATGGCCCACATGTGGGCATAGTGGCTACCTAACCCCTGCCCCCGGGTTGACACCCCGTAACATAACCCGTGCCTTCTCGAGGTCCCCATGGTAGGGAGAGATCAATATGGCTACATAAAAGGGCCATACTATATGGTAAAACCGGGCCCCATGCCCCCAGGGGAGCACAACAAGGTGGAATCTAAAAAGCTCCACAAATTAGGCAGGTTTCCCAAACTGCATGCCGCAGGGCGCGCCACAGGCGCCGCGGGACAAGCCTTCTCTAAGGCATACCTCTACAAGTCCTTAAACCACCGAACAAATCGCGCACAAAAAGTTCACATGGGATTTGTGACATGGAAATTCTACCCTGTAAACCCCCACCCTTGGTAAGAATGCCAAAATTAGGAAACCATGTCGCAGCCCCAAAATATTTGGTGGCGGAGCGCACAGACAGCTATGTACCAAATAAAAGGCTCAGCCCTTGTCTGGTATAGCATGTGTCGGCTTGTAGTGCCGAGGCTCTGAGGCATCGGCCCCCTGTGCCCCTTGTGCTTTGATTGATGTGCGGCGGCACATGTGCCAGTGGGCCGGTGGGGTTCCAAGGTGTCAAAAAGGGGGGGGGGGGGGGGGTTCGGCATGACGCCTGGTTGGTCTTGCTGAAACGGGGGGAGGGAGGGGGGGGATTGCGAGGACAAATTCGAAAGAACAATGGCAAATTTTTCGAACGTTCGGCTTTTTCCCAAACCCTTACGTCGGCCGTGGGATGGGTTTTGGTGATCATATGGTGACAATACGGGTACTCGAGCACCCATTGGGACCCATGTAGTGGCCGCTAGGCCCATGTGGCCCGGGCCATGGCCCCCCCGAAAGCCCCCAAACCCCTCACCTAGCTGCCCCCAAGGATGCCTCTAGCCTACAGTTAGTCGTCTCTCTTCCAGGTGCCTCGCCGAAGGCAGTACAATTTCCTGCACCTTCGAGATAGAACAATCATGTCCCACTTGCGGTCGTTTGTACGAATGTTTTTGTATGTGGTTGTGGCTGACCACCCGCAGCCGCCCCTCTTTCACACTCTTGGCCAAAGGTTTGGGGCTAGGTGTCCGGGCTACATGTGTAGGAGGAGAATGACCCAATGGGGCTGGCCACGGTGGGATGGCGGGCGCATGGAAGAGACTTAGTGCCCACCAATTCATCCCTCTCGACAGCCGCGCAGGATAGGCGAGGGGCATGACCGGAACGCAAGGCACCATAACTCATGCCAGCCAAACTTCCCGACCCACCCACCTCCGTACATAGGCCAATGGAGGTTAATGGCAGATTACCCAAAGGGAGAGCACCGGACATGGGGCGCGCACAGCACATAGATTCACCCATTTGACCCAACCAACCACACATAGTTACTGCCCCAGGGGCCCCTCGTCTAGGGGTTATAAGGCTACTCCGTGACACTATTGAGTTAAGCAAAAAAAGCAAAGAGGCCCATCTCGTGAGTTTTTTTGGTACAATTCAAATATTCATGTCTCGAGTCTCAACTCCGCAGGATATACGAGACAATTTGCATGTTGAGGTGCCATTTTGGTTGTGCAATGTTGAAGTATAGGAGGGATGTTTGCACAAGTCTCACACGATTAGCTACTAGCGAGGAGCAGACCCCCCCTCCCCCGCCTAGACGAGGCCTGAAATGCCAGTTAATAAAGCATGGAATGTTGTTATCCTCAGCATAAGTGCTAAGCTCCCTGCTTCCAAAATATTTCCAAGGGCAGTGTTTCTTCCAAAGAGTGCTGCACTCAGATGGGCCGCTCGATTTTCAGGTTGGGGACCGGCGTGGGCCTACCCGATGCCCGATATCGGGGGCTCCTTTGGTCGGGGAGAAGAACGCTAATTTTTCCGGGCACCAGCATGCCCACCGGCCACCTCTTTCCCGGCGACCCAGAGTTAAAGCAAAATTTCCGGGCCGTGCATTTTTGCGCATTTTTTTGTGGCATTGGGAGTTCACCTACAACAAAAGACCAACACAAGAGAACACACCCTTGAAATATATACACTGCTCCGCCACTCCTCGAAGAGAAGCTACCCCGGTTACCATGGCCAGCCATGGCCAATCACAGGGTACCAATGCTGGACCCAACTCACGGAGCACCAGGCTCCCACCCCCCACCCGGGCCCTCAACCCCTTGCCCAACACCCCCCCTGGCGTACCCTTCGTGAACGGGGGTTAAGCAGTCATTGGAATGGAGGATTAGAATTCGCGCAAATTTGCCCGAATTTTGAGGTTTTTTGAGGGAAACGCTACATTTTTGGTTTGTTTTGAGGTGTTTGAAAGGGTAAAATGCATACCCCAATTTCATTCCGCATCATCCACTGAAACTCCCGCCCCAAAAGCATCCACCACGGTCAAACGGCACCCAAAATGAAAAGGTGCAAAAACCCGGCAAACCTGTGGGCTCGCTATAGACAGCAATTCGTGCGAATTCGCACAAAATTCGTAGGAATTTCGCACGAATTTCATACGAATTCACCTGAATTTCACTCTTGACCACCCCCACCTTTGCCCTAACATCCGGTCTATGCACCCCGGGCACCCCTGCATGCACCCCTATGATTTGTGGGGGGGGGGGGGCTGCCTGAATGGGTGGATGCATGGGTGGTTGTGTGCGTGTTTAAGCGCCGCTATGGGTGGATGCGTGGATGCGTGGGTCGGTGTGGATGTGTGCGTGTGGGTGCGTGAGTGTGTATGTGTGTGTGGACACGTGCATCTATGTGTGTGGAGTTGGATGGGTGGGTGGTTTGTGAGGGGGGTTGGTGGCTATGTGTGACACCCGTGAACCCAGACGTCCACGCACCTACACCCACATACCTACACACAAGCCACAAACCCAAAAGCACCCACCCCTGCACACACTTGACCACCCATGCACCCCTGCGTGCACATCCAAACATACACACACACACACTCTCTCTCTCTCGCTCTGTCTCTCAAATACTTGCACTTATATGTGTGTGCACATGTGTGTGGGTGTGGGTGTGGGTGACGTGGGTGGGTGTGTGTGGGGTGTGTTTGTGTATGGGTGTATGGTTCTTTTTGCATGTGGGTGGATGTATGGCCAAGCGTGCCCAATCACACGCCCTAGATCCCGAGCCGGCTCACAGAGCGCCGGGTTCCCCCCCACTTGCCCACCCCACCATTGCCCCCCGCTACGTGCATGGGTGGAGGACACACATACAACTACATACATCGTAGGCACAGGTTTAGCACCAAACCCTTGTCGCAACAGTGGATGCTGCCAACTTTGAGGTTGTGCCGCG
The DNA here is from genome assembly GCA_964036045.1 of Eutreptiella sp. 'Long Island Sound 2002'. Lineage (NCBI taxonomy): Eukaryota > Euglenozoa > Euglenophyceae > Eutreptiales > Eutreptiaceae > Eutreptiella > Eutreptiella sp. 'Long Island Sound 2002'. Next base: position 155,843,069 of record OZ038380.1, read on the forward strand.
GCAGCAATTATCCGATCCCAAGGACCGCCAGCTATACTTCAGTGGGCAATAGCTGGCCCTTGGTGAGCAGTCTTAAAGGCGTGACCACCGTATCCCAAACCCCAATCCAAGTATTTGTGGACAATTTGTGAGCAATTACGCTTGACACTCTCCATATGTCATCTTTAGGGGTGTTTTTGCGACCATTTACTGTTAAATGGGACTTTCTGTTTGTTTCTGGGTGCGGGCGTGCATCGGTGTGTGGGTGTGGGTGAGGATGTGGGTGTCACCCGGACACATACACGCACAAAACAGACCCACAGCAAAACACACACACACACATACAAACACACACACGCACCCTTCCCAGATCTCACACCAACACGCACACATCCACACACACAACCACGCACCCAACTAGACAATGCAGACCTAAGCACGACACATGCACTGTGCAAGTGTGTGGGTGTGTGGGTGGGCGGTGTGTGGGTGTGGGTGGGGTGGGAGGGCTGCTTGATTTCATTGAGGGTATGTTGGTGTCGGGGGGGGGGGGGTTGTATGACTATCGGTTTGTTTCTGGGTGTGGGTGTGCGGCTGTGTGTGGGTGCGTGTGAGGATGTGAGGGGCACCAAACCACATCTACGCAAAAACACACCCACGGCGAGCCACACACACACACACACGTACACACAGTTCCCGTGGAATGGGACAGTCACCCATCTCCCCGAACCCTTTACGCAATATTTCATCCAAAATCGACGCCTTCTTGGGTCGGGGGAAGGTCCCCACATGGGCCAAAGACTCAAAAGCGTCCTCGAACATGTCTCCCAAGACCCCCACAAAACGTGTAATTATCTCCCCCGTCCCCCACTCTTCCGCTGCTGCGAAGACCCTTTCCGCCAAGACAGTGCATCTACCCAGGAGCCGCAGGAGGTCGACTCTTAGCGTGGGAGCCAGCTACAACGCCACCCGCGCCTGTTTCGCCAGGCACCGAACCACTGCCGGCCAACTTGGGTCGCTTCGGGCTTCCCCCTCCACCCGGAAGCCCCGCCCCTGACGCACTCCGGACGCGACAAACAACGCCCCCGCCGGCGCGTCCTCTTCCCCCCCCCCCCCCCAAACTGCCACTCCCACCAGCGCACGTGTCGTCAGCGACCGACACGTACCCTGGGTAGGAGCCACAGGAGGCCTTCTACCCTTCCCTGAGGTACCCCGCACTGGTGGGCATTTGGACCCCCCGACGCCGTGGCGGGGCCCTGCTCCAAAAACGAAGCGCCCCCCCCCTCCACCCCCCTCATCCCCCCCCCGCCCCCTGGTTCCCTGTCGGAGGCCGAGGGCACGCAGATGGCCTCATCGCTAGCTGGTGCCCTCCTTAGCCCAGAAGCGGGAGGCTTAGGAGCCCTCCGTCTGGCACCCTCCTCAGCGGACAAATCTCCCCCATCAAGGGTAGAGGTGACAAGTTTTTCGTTTTGGTGCCCTGCCCCCCCCCCTTGCCGCTGGCAGACGTCTTCGGGCTTGGGCGCACATGTGCCCTCCTAACCTTGGGAGTCGGGGCCGGTCTCCATGGACGTCTCGGGGGGGAGGGGGGGGGGGGGTTCCGAGAGGGACCCCTCATTTGAGCATGTGGACTCCTCCAACACCAGCTCATCGTTCCCCCCGCTGCTCCCCACACCCGCACTTCGTCCCTTATGGCCCCTGGCCCTTGAGGCTCGCAAAACTCTTGTACGCGGGCCAAGGTCATCCGAGTCAAGGTCCGGCCCCCCCACGCCGATGCCCCCCCCCCCCCCCCCGGCCGCTCGGTTGCGAACTGCACCCCCGCCCACACTTGGCTGGCCGCCAGGTTCCGGAACTGCCACGGCACGATGAGGTCGCCCAGCACCCTCGGATCCTGGAAATCCTTGGCATACGCCATGGCCATGCGTTTATCATCCCACCTCCCGAAGGACAGGAACCATGCTTCCGGCAGGCCACGCGCCCATGCAGCCCCCCCCCCCCCCCCTTGCGGTGACCATGCCACCTCCCATCCTCCCACTCAGTCCCTTGAAGGAACCCCGCCAAAGCCGTCTCAAACACCGGTGCTCCCCTAGGAACCGCCCGTTCTTCGCCCTCCTCAGCCTTTCGTGTACTCGCGCAAGTACACCCCCCATGCTTTCGACCACTCACACCACCGGCGCCATATCCGGCCAATGATCCCCCTCATGGGGAGCCTGGGGAAGGGGAAGGGGGAGGTCCTTTCTGGACACTTGTTGCAGCAGTCCAAAGATGGGGGCTCAACGTCCACAATGCGGGGGACGGTTGCGGTCGTGCGGATTGCGGAGGACATGCGCTAGATCCCCGCAGCCGTGGCACCGATTCACAGGCGGCTTGTTAAAAGCGGAGGGGATCCTGGGTTCCAATTTTACCTCTTCTCTTGGGTGTTACGGGAAGCGGCGAGAAAAGGGTGGGGTGAGCCGGGTGGCAGGCCCGTGGTGGCCCTTATGTGTTTGTCCTGGTTTGCAGAAGCCGCATCCATTCGGGTGGTGGATGTTTGGGGGGAGAAAGCTCTTGGATTTCGGGCTACCAAGAGGGCATGGCGTACTTCCATAACTTCCCCAAGCCCCCCCCCCCCCCAACGCCTCGAGGTTCGGTCAGCAACCGAATGAAGCGCCGGCGCTTTTGGGCTGTCTCCCGGCTCTTGCGCTGTCACTTCCCAGAGGCGTCCCCTGGCGAACCGGTATCTGTCCGCCCACCACGTCTCTTCGCCGCCTCAGGTCCCCCCCTTCGCGCCCTCATCCCCCCCGTCCATGGGATCCTCAGCGGCGATTCACCCTGTCCAATGGGGACAGTATAGCCTCCAATGGATGGCCTGTTCCCTGCTCACCCCCTTCTGGATGCACCGCTGGCATGGCTGGATGGGTTTGCCCGACAGTGGGACCCACTTAGGGTTGCTTCCCAATGTCTTGAAGCATAGCTCCTCCTGGTGCAAAGCCACCTCCACCCCCCTGTAAAATCTTGGTTGCGCTCCCCCCCTTCACCCCCGCCCTTGGACTCTGTCTGCTACCCACTCACCCCCTTCTTAGAAGCGCCCCATTTGGCTCCATACTCCCGTTGGTTTCGGACCATGCCCACCTAGATCCCCTAGGCAAACTTATCCCATGCGGTCCCCTCGTCCTCTGGATCCGTCAGAACAATGTCGGAATCTACCGCCCCTCCCCCCTCCCCCCTTTCTACCCCCTCCATGTCTTCAGCCACCCACTCCTCCCCCAGAACCCCCAGCAACTCCTTCAAAAGTTTACATGGCCCCAACATCCGCCGGGGCGGATGCGGGGCGCCTTCCATCTTCTCCACGGTGGCCACCGAAAGCGGTGGGATGGGTTCCTCCTTCTCCTCTTGCTGCTTCTCCTTCGCCTTGCCGCTCTTCAACTCCTCCACCTCCTTACGCAAGCCGCTGGTACTGGCGGCCAGCAGCTACAGCTGCCCCCCCTGCAGCCAGATCATCTCCATCATCTTTTCCAACGCCTGCCCCGTCCCAGCCCCCCCCCCCCCCCCGGTGGCCCCCCCCGGTGCCCCAGCCTGTCCCGCCTCCCCCCCCCTCCCACTCCGCGGAAACGGACCTTGATGTGGTCACCCTCGTACAACTCCTCCGTCTCGTCTCGCAGCCCTCTTCCTCCCCGAACCAACCACCTGGCCCCCATGGGCGCCCCCCATACTCCCTGCACCGCTCGTTGCAAGTCTTCCATCCCCCCCACGTGCTGCTGGCACCACCCCTCCCGCCCGTGCATCCACACGTGGCTCAGCTGACCCGAACCCCCGCAGCAGCTCAGAGGCGCCTCCAGGTAGGGCCCAGCGCATCCGCCCCCCTCGGCTACAGCAGTATGCCCACCGGTGTGGTTGTTTCGGGCGCCGTCAAAGTAGCTTCCGCGCCTGGCGCCTGCCCTTCGGTCCCCCTCCCTGCCTTGGGTGCCAAGTCCGCCGGCCCCTACCACGTCGTCCTCCCCTACTGTGCCCCCCTTGTTCACTCTAGTCTCCCACCACTCGTTGTGGACCTTGGTACCCTCGCTGCCGGTGGCGGTAACTTCGCGCCCCGCATCCATTCCGCCTTGCAAAACCTCGGCATTCTCGACTGCCGTCTCTCCTTCTCGGCTTGTGTCCGCTGCCCGCCGCTCCAGGTAGGCCGCTGTCGTACCAGCTACGTAGAGGCCCCTAAGTCGTGCCCTCTCGATTGGCCCAGAGCCCCGTCACGCCCTCGGGTTTCCATGCAACGTGCACCGATTTAAGCCTCGGTTGTCTTCCGTAGGCCAACAAAACTCATAGGTTGGAAAAACCTGTCACCAAACAGCAAAGGTCCCACAAGCCCTCCAAGGAACAAAATAGTTCAGCGAGAGCCAAACTGTCGAAACCAATTTCAATTTTCGTGGGATGACAACCATCTTGATGGATTTTGGTATTTTAGCGTGCTTTTAGTGACTGGTGAGTTTGATGCTCATGGTGTAACTACCGCCTTGTTTGTGGGTTCATACCATGGCAATTGGGCGACCACATTTTGTTCCAGTCTCCATGGATAGCCCAAATTTTGGATACATGACACCATATGTTCAGTTGTCTTTGCTGGTTCACGTAAATTGTCTGTCTTTCCAAGATTGAATATTGGGACCGAGCTGGTGGGGGAAGGTACATTGTCTAGGAGACTTCAACGACAAATGAGGTACGCACTGGAAAGTGGATGAGAGCGGCTCAAAAGAGGCTGAAAATGAGCTGTTTTCGTCCGTTTGGGCACCACAACTGGACTAGGATCATTTTTGGAAAACCATGGTTTTGACCCCGTTTTGAGCCCTTTGTGGTCCCAAATGAGCCCATTTTCAAGGCCCTTTCGGCCTTGAGAGGGACCAAGATTGCTCAACATGGGCTCAAAATGGGCCCAATCCGCTTATTTGTGCACCCCAAATTGTCCACTCCACAAATCTTTGGAAAAAACACATTTTTGATTCATTTTCCACCGATTTTTGGTCCCAAAACACCCCATTTTCATGGCATTTTGTGACCATGGAGTGGCCAAAATGGCTTGCAATGGGCGTAAAAAAAGGGCTCATTTCGCTTCTTTAGGCACTCCAAATGGTCTCGGATCATTTGTGGAAAAACACATCTTGGACCCATTTTTGATCAATTTATTGTCCAAAACAGCCCATTGTCAAGGCTTTTTGGGATTTTGGGAGGGCCAAAACGGGCCACCACGAGCTCACAACGCGCCAAAAACACTTGTTTTGGCATTCCATGTGGTCTAGGATCATTTTTGAAAAAAATCTTTTTTTTGCACCTGGTGGACCTTGTTGACCCACTTTGGCACCGGCCTCTTTGGCCAACCACTTGCAGCTTGCCGCAGCCCACTAGGCCTAGGTACACAGGTCTAGGCGTTGGTTAGGGCAATTTTGAGGGGTAGAAACCACCCAAAGTGGGTGGTTGCGGGTGGATTAGATGCGCTCAAAACCGTGTTTTGAGCCACCTAGCCCAAGATATGGCCTATTTTTGGTTTGGGGCTGTCGGCGGCCAAAGTGCACAAATTTTGGGGCTTTTGGGGGCCTTTTCAAGGGCGGTTCGCAGACATATTATGAATTTAGAGGGCCCCAAAGGGCCCTTCGGCACGGGGAGGGCGAGCTGCACGTGTACAGCAGCCACTATTTCCCTTCATTTGGCCCTTTTTAGTAGGTTCTAGGGCGGTTTTGGGCAAAAAAAAAAAAAGGTTGATTTTGGCCCTTAATAGCAGATTTTGAAATGAAGGTCCGGCACTTGCGACACCCGTTCCCGGCCGCCAGCATTGAGTTTTTGGCTCATACTTTGTGTGGTTGTTCCTCACACCCATAGGTAGCATCCACCAAAATTTTGGCCGAATCCCAAGCACCACAACGGAGCTGTGCTTTTCCCCCATTTTGCGTGTGCTTTCTTGCCGCTTGCTTGCTTGTTGCTTGCTGCTTGCTCGCCCAACTTGTCAGGTCCACCCTGGACACCAAAGAGGGAAATAAAACCAAGACTAGTTCAACAAGCTCAGTGACCCTAACCCAAAACCTAACGCCAACCGTACCCTAGAGGGACGGACTTCAACATCAAGATCCTCTTATGGCTGCCTCTTAGGGTACACTTGGGGTGCACTATGCGAAGGCGCATAACCGTAAACCCCAAAACCCATGGCGCCGTAAAAAATGCACCCTCTTTAGAAACGTGTGCACGACAAGGCTTTAGGCCCCTAGGACGGAGATGTATGACCAATGACCATTTTGCGGTGCCAATGCTGCAAACATTGATGAATCTCGGTCAATTTTCACATCATCTCCATATGGAGTTGTATGTGAAAAACACACTTCCAGCGGCGCTCTAAACTAATAGCGCACGATCCGGACCTTGTTCAGAAAGGCTGCCACGGCTCATTTGCACCTCCGGGGAAATGTGTAAAACAAAGGGCAAATGGCTATAAAGTGCATCTTTTGGAGAAAGCTACAAGCGTCCCTGTAATTGGACAACGGCAAGGGGGGGCAACATTGGACAAATGTGTCCCAAACAGTCAATGAATGGTCCCATTTTTCGGGATATCCCATGTAGTGATTAACCCTCAATGTTGCATCTACGTGCAAAAATGTTAACGGCACTAGCTCCATAAAAAAAAGTCATTTGCCTGTTGTGGTACCCCACACAAGAATTGAAACATAAATTACTTGTCTGGCGGAGAAGGAGGGTAGAGATGGACAAATTGGGAGGAACTTGCATAGTCCACTGCTATTATATTGCTTATACCACTGCTATGCCACCAGTCATCTGCTTTCCTAGCATACCATGTGGTCATAGGCACAAACAATGTCCCCCCCCCAAGCCCATCCTTTGTTACATGCAACATCACATCAAAGTCTAAATTCTCATCTGATCCTCAAAGACGTGCATTACAACACCCGTTTCGGTTTTGTCATTTTCCGCTGCACTGAATTTGGTGTCAGCAGCAGTCAAGTTGTCCTCAGGTGTGTCCTAGGATTCCTAGCGGGCAAGTGCAGGGCGGCCGTCTCACCGACCTCCTCTATCTTGCTGTCACATGCTATAGGCTCCTTGGCTGTAGGGCACCACTTACCACCATGGGATGCCATTTTGATGCCTGTGGGTGACGCAAAGAGCCCATTTGAACCGACCCGACCCACATTTTCATCCCATCATCCCCCCCCCCCCCGCATTCCAAACACTCCAACACACATGCAACAACCACTCACACTACATGCTACCCATCGGCGTGACTTGTTCCCGCAGAAAACACAATGTCTGCAACATGTGGAAAAGTTGCACAGCCCAACAGAGCCGCTAATTTGTGAAAAATGCAATTGGATGTGCAACCTGCTACAAAAGCGTTTCGGTGTGTGGTGCCTTCGCAACAATTTTCTAAACCCCCCCCCTTCATTATCATGCGCGTGATAATATTTCGGTGCGTGATAATAGGGGGTGCGTGATATTATTTTGACCGCCACCCAGGGATGCGCAAAAGGTTCGTGCAACTGTGACCCCTTGCTCTGGGGGGGGGGGGGGGGGTTGAGGTCCTTTGCTATCACGCTCACCCTCACCCCCCTTTGCTTTCTCCCCCTTCACAGGTATGCTGCTGCGTGTGCCTCCTGTGGCTTCCGGCTTCGCATAGATTTCGATGGAACTGTTAGATATAGGTCTCAGGATCAAGCTTGCCACGGACATGGAGGGATGTGAATGCCAAGCTGGGGGGTTAATGGGCCGTACTAGGCCCATTTCGGGTCATTTTAAGGGTTATTTTGGGGGTATTCATCTTGGGGCTTTTGTGTTAGTGCCCAGGGCTGCCAAGCGGATTGTGGGTTGTCTTGGGCTCTTTGTGCACCCCCAAGGGGAGATGCATCTGCTCCTAAACCCAAGCCCAAGCCCAACCCTAAACCAGTTTCAAGGCAATTGTCAATGTCTGCATTTCTCTCCAAATAACCGGACCAAGTCGCAATGGTGTTGCAAGAAATCCTGGTTTCCGCCTTTTGTGTTGCTACCTCTCACGTCAAGAATTGCATGCGTGATATTATTTTGGAGGTATAAAACAATATCATGCAAGGCAATTGTCAATGTCTGCATTTCTCTCCAAATAACCGGACCAAGTCGCAATGGTGTTGCAAGAAATCTTGGTTTCCGCCTTTTGTGTTGCTACCTCTCACGTCAAGAATTGCATGCGTGATATTATTTTGGAGGTATAAAACAATATCATGCATGCGTGATATTATTTCGGATGCGTGATAATGAAAGGGGGGGGGGTTTAAGCATGGAGAAAACACAACAAAAAAGCACCATGTTACGGTAGCAACAAACTAACCCAGATAGAAGAATTTTGTTCTCTTGTGACCGACACCGTAAAAAGCCAAATAGATGGCCAATGAGGTCCCGGCACCCTCTAAGAGGGGTATAGCCTCGGATTCACCAAAACACTAACATTCAAGTACTATATACTTTGTATACTAGTTGCAGAGCAACCTATTCATATCCAAATTTTGCAACCGGTACGACACCTCTGAGGCCATTCCGCTAGCAGTCAAGGACCTATACACAAATTTGCGGCACACACCCTACAAAAGACCCTAAAAGACCCTACAAATGACCTGGTCTGCAAATGACCTCGTTTGCTTGAGGTTGGCTGTTACTGTCCACACCATTGTCTTGGTATTTGATCATGTTGTGCTTGCATGTGGCAGTGATGGATATAACGGGGGGGGGGGGGGGGTGGAGGTCCGGCCCGGACCTTCTCCACCTCCCCCTTTGGTCACAAAAAAGGTAACAATATTTGGTCAGAAAAAAACTTAACCTAAAACGGGCCGTTTAGGGCAGCCCTCAGCCCATACATGAACATGGGAGGAGGGGGGGGGGGGGGCTGCAACAACACACATGACAAGCAAAGAGCTGCAAGATTTCCAACGCCATTTAATATTATTTGATGTCATTCACTGTCATCACTCACAGACAATGTTGTCTTGCTCGCTGCAGCTACCACTACAGCTACCACTACTTGACCTGTCATTATCATTATCACTATCGCTGCAACTGCCCTTGGATGACCCTGTACTAATAGATGCAAAGGAGGACAACGAGCTCACTCCATCTGACATGTCAGCCACATTATCTTTGTAATCAACTGACGCAGGCAGCGTGTTGCTGTCCTTCCTCACACCCCTCTTTTCCTTAGGTCGCTTGCGCACAATATGTGGCACGCCTCTTGCATGGTGTGGCAACCTGCGACTCAGCCATTGTGGCAAAAAGAACAAAAGGACCTGCACAACAGAAAACACTTACAGTGTACACATACGAGCAGACACAGTAAATTTGCAGTGCAAGTAGACACAGTAGCAAATATGCAGCACAGGCAGGCACAGGAGACATTCTCCTGGAGATACCTTATTTGGTCACAATATTTTTGGGGTTTGCACTTTCCCGCTGTAGCACTTTGTGTTTCTTGCGACCAGTCAAACAAAATGCCTCCCCCTCCCCCCGACCCGGACCCCCCAAGTGGCGCCAAAATTATATCCATCACTGCTGCGTGGACAGGGAAAGAGAAGGGAAAGGGCCGTAGTCTCTATTCCTCAGGGGGGGAGGGGGGGGGGGGTCAAGACTCCCTGCAACCTGACTGCTTCCCCTTTAATACCCCTGCCCAGCGAAGGCGGTGGCGCAGTAAGCGTTTGTGTTAGAAAAGTACCAAACCGGCTACCACCCCTGTTTTGGTATTCCCTACACTTAATGGAAATCTCCGTGGTGTTTATGGCACTTGTCGCACCTGCGCGCACAACATTTACGGCTCTACGCGTGCGCGCACAGTGCACCCCAAGGTACAAGGAATCATCCATGTGCTGGCTTTCATTTTACTGGTGACATGGTTGTGTCAGCTGTGCCAAAAGTGGGCCAGAATGCAATGACATCTCACCTTGGCTTTGGATGACTGCTTGGAAAAATATGCTGACACCTTGCAGAATCTTTCCTGCAGATGGCGACCTATGAGTGCAAATGACAAAAACCACTGAATGCAAATTTTGTGATGGTTAGTGCAGAAGGACAGGCACGTGACACTGAAAGTGAACTGATGATTTCAGATACCTTGCCGTCAAGCTCTGTCCTCTGCACCAGTCCAGTGCCATACAAATCCTCCAGTGCCACTTGTACGGATGTAGGAAGCAAAGCTTGGGCTTGGAGGTTGTCTTCAGGATTCACGCAGCGAGTTCCACCACGGAAGCGTTTCATGATGCCTGAATAGAGGCAATATGCCAAAAAAGTGCACGGGGCACAAATAGTTCAACTACGTCTTGAACCTGGGAACGTTCTGCTAAATCATGAAGCACCAACAGCGGAAACCAACTGTTGCCACTCAGCTACGAATTGGGATTACTTAGAAGATGCAGGGTGTCCCAACACCCAGGGCCCAAAATTGGCTGCTTCCAAGGTTTGGGTATGAACGACTTGCAAAAATACCACACTTTGTTTCATCACCTTGAAAAAACCCCTGTTTTGAAGAAACGGCAGGAAAACACGGCCTGCATGCATGCTGTCGTTTCAGTAAATGGAAATTCTATTGCCTTTGGCAACACATCTCAGAGGGGCGGAGAGCCCCTGCACACAAACAGCAGTGCCAGGGATTTCATGGCGGCCGTGGCCCTGAGTACATGGGCCTAGCAGCCGTAGGGCATCCCTGTGGGTACTAGACCACCTGTATTGTTACCGAATGATGGCACAAACCCATCCCAAAGCTGTTGGAAAGTGTTTGTAAAAAATAAGAAATGCAACTCGGTAATAGGCTCTCATGTTGTCCCTGGAGACAAGTCGTGTCGTGTGCATCCTACTTGTTGTGCTATGTCGTGTTTTGAGGTTAGGGTACGGCAACACAGAGGGTTTGGCTCCCCTGAGACCTAGGGGCTTTTGGTAGGCCGTGCAAGGACCGGTCGCCACTGGCAGGTGTGTTGTGCTCTTTCTCGCGTGTGATGACGATGATGATGATCATGACAACGAGCATGTCCAGCCTTATCAAGTGACGCGCCCTTGTCCTTCTCCATTGCTTCTCAACACCATGGCGCTGCCGTTTTTTCCCGCTGCATACCAGCCGCCTCGTTCGCATCTCGAGCAGTGTGACCCGATGTCCGCTCCTGATGTGGAGCCTGGGACAGCGTCGGTCATCTTGCAGATCAAACAACAAACAAGCGTTTATCATGTCGGATTGGCACAAGGAGTCAAAGGAGTGAAGGATCCGAAGACGAAGGAAACCCACAACACGCTCTTCCTCTCCCAGTGCAGCAATTACCAAATGCACAAACATGACACGAGGAGTGGCGCGAAGGAGAGGAGGATTGAGAACCAGCGCAGCCAAGGCGACCACCAGATTGCGATGCACGGGCAGAAACGGCGACCGCCAGAGAAAGGCGGGTGCTTTTGGGCATTTGTCCCCAATGAGGTGTGTTGCACCTGCACAACGCTCAGGACGCGTGCCTTGTCCCCAGGGACTGCCTTAAAGCCGAACGCGCACAACGCGCTAGACGCGCAGGGTGTCCTTTTTGGCTCCAGGGACAGGTGTGTATCCACCATCCAAGACATGTCCCTCTATGCAGGACGAATCAAGCCCAAGAAGGAGAAAACGAAGGGGAAGGAGAGGGGTAACAAGAAAAAGAAGGAGAAGACAGAAAAGGCGCAAAAGGAAAGAGTGAAAGCGAAAGAGAAAGACAAAGATAAAGATACCAAGAAACCAAAAGGAAAAGGGAAAGCCGAGGTGGCTATGATGATGTCAAGGGTAAGTGTAGCGAAGGCACCGCGGCACACCTTCCTGGAAAGGTCCCCCCCCCAATGGGAAACGATGAGTCGGGGTCAGATAACACCAATGGCAGTGGCAGTGGCGGCACGTCAAGCACTGGATCAGGCAGCAGGTCCAGCAGCAGCAGCAATAGCCCATCCACCAATGAAGAGGGTGAACCGGCGAAGGTGGCCATGACGAAGAGCAGACTACGGCGGGCGAAGGTGGAGGGCGTCCTGCAGCGGGCAAGCAACCTTGTGTGTGTCCAGCCAGCGGGCAAGGCGAGTGGCGGTCGACTTTTGGTCTCGATGAGAAAGTGTTTCTTCAGAGGCTTCTTCAAGTGACGCGCATTCTCGCAGCTTGACCATTCTGGAGGCCCTTCTGCAACGAGAAGACTGCGAGTGCAGCCTCGGACATGTGGTGCATCATTACAAGGAATACTTGAGCCGCACGCCGCACCCTGTTGAGGGTTTGTGTTCCGCGCGTCTACCGCCCCCTTTGTTGTCTTCCGCTAATGTCACCACCTGCCGGTTTCGACATCGGTCGCGTCGTAGGCGCTTTCCGCGTTGGCTCTTTGTGTGTCCCTTGGGCCGGATTGTCGTCGCAGGCGTCTTACGCGCTCCCTAGCCTCCCCCACTGCTTGTAGATCGCCAGTCTTTGGCAATGGCGATTGCTATGTTGTCAACGGCGCACCCTGGACCATGCAAGCGGTTTTCGGTTGTGGCACAAACAACTGTTCCCACGCGAGCCAAGCCCATGAATACTTCAAGCAGCGGTTCCCCACCGCTGCACCACACAGGGAGGCAGCCTCCATTATCTGCACGTCCGCCATGTTTTGTATGATGTCCCCGAGTATGTCCCTGCCTGCCGGGTATCCCATCACGCTCGGTATGAGCCTTCTGCCCGTTGGCTCTCAGAGTGTCCCTGCGGCACATCGTGTGCATTCTGTCATAGTGTTTTGTAGGCCGCCACCAACCGCCACCGTACCATCCGCAGTACTGCTTTACTAGCAGCATGGTCAGCAGCACGAGCAATACTGTGGGCAACAAGACCCCTATGAGCAGGCGCCCCTCATCCTCCCTCCGCCACGGCCTCCCAAACATGTCGTGGACGAGACCACCGAAGGGCGCGAACGTGACGGCAAGCCGGTGACACTGCCAGCGGACGTGAAGGCGTAGGCGCCTCACAATGGTGACGAGGAGAAGATGGAGCCCCCTCCCTGCATGAAAACCTCTGCGGCATCCCTTTCACGCCCCCCCCCCCCCCCACGGCCGAAAGCTTGTGATGAAACGGGTCTATGACACTGCTCCCCTCAATGAGTGCAGATGAGAAGGTCACCAAAAAGGGCGCACTGTGCAATCGCTGCTGTGAGTAGTTGAAAATTGCCACAAACGGGCAACCCTTTCGCAACTGAGACGGCCCCACAGTGGGCTCCGGACCCCCCCTAACAGCCGGGATGCCGGTAGTGCGGGCAAGGCGGTTAGCTGACCGCCGGACATGCTTGCCGTTGGTGGGCATATTTACTGCACTACACACCCCCCTAAGTTTCCCAAAATAGCAGGACCGTGTATCCACATTGTACCGCATCGCCCCTATCCCCTCAAGTCACCTAGACATGGTCCGGGTCAACACGCAAAAAACCCTCCCTCAATGGTTCGAAAAAATTGCTGTCCTTGGGGTTAGGGTACGGCGCACCAGGCCACCACCAACGCGGGCGTGACCTCCTGTTTGTCCTATGGCAGGGGGGGGGAGGGTAAAACAGGCTTGGGGGTACAATGGTTGTGCAGCTCCTGCAGCACACCAAAAGACAACTCCCCTGACAAAATACGGGCAAGCCCCCCTTACATGTGGGACACCGGTTTCATCGCATGGAGGGCGTCAAAATTTCCACACATTACGAACTCATCTGTTTGCAACAGAATGTGTGGAATCTCAAGGATCCAAGAGTGGGTGCTAGCACCCTCAACGTACAGGGCGCCCTGCATAGAAGGTATTCATTCCGTTGTCAACCGACTCTTGGTGTATTGTACACTTCTGCTGATGGTGGCCGGCGCTTCTAATGTCACCGGTGTGGTGGATGGGCTCCGGAAGATGCGTGAGAAGGAGGGTGTGATGATTATCCGCATTGCACGCTTGCTCAGGGGTCCTTGATGCAACAATATTCCATTGGTTCCATTGAGCTATGGATTATCTCGCTTCTCTCATGTCACCTTCCTCACTGTGAACATAGGGTGTGATGCCCTTGGAAAGGGGGTGGCTGGGGGTGGGTCCTTAAATGGTGTCATGCATGTCACAGCAATGGTGTTGGGTACACCAATACATTCGACCATTGCAAACATACCGGACCGCCTAATCGTCGTGGAGGTTCCAAAGGGACATCCCAAAGGGGTACCGCGGCCCATCCGTGCTGCATGTTGCCTACATCTCGGTCTGTCCCATGCGTAATTATGAAGTTTGTGTGGAACTAGACACCGATTGTTGATTGACCAAACACGCTGTGGCCAATGTGAAATGTAAGGAAATGTCCAGAACCATACGACGGAGTCCATTGCCCAGGATGATTACTGCCGCAAAACACTTGTTCTTACCGTGCACGTGCCACGGTACTTCATGTGTACCCGGGGGCCCATGGTTCAGAATGTTTGTGCTGAGGGTCAAGGGTTCATTGTGCATTACCCGGCTGCGGCAATACCTGCAGAAGCAAGCATATTGTGGTTCCTAGTTATTAGTGCTTCTCCTCAACTGGCCTACAGCCTAGCGGTGCGAATCCTTTTAACTTTTACCTTTACCTTTCAGTGTGGTCCTGGGCCTACCAACGGATCAAGATGCATTAGCAAAGGTACGTGCCCTCGTTTGCAGCAATTTGCGGATCATTGATGGGTTGACTCCTATTGGTTGGAAAACACCCCGGGGGGGGGGGGGGCGACCCCTCGGTTCTGGACGCCAACTACCCCCCCAACTAACAGTTGGCCGCAGGCCCCTTTGGGGGGGGGGGGGGGGGGAGGGGGGGTCAAGGAGGGGCGAATGGGGGGGGGGGGGGTCGAGGAGGGGCTTGGGGGGGGGGCTCCGGGAGGGTCGGTTGGGGGGGGGGGTTCAGGCGGGGCGATTTGGGGTGGTGGAGGGGGGGGGGGGGCACAACCTCCCCTTACCTCCCCTTGCCCTCCCTCTTATCATACCATCACCATAAACCTAACCCTAACCTGTGCAGCCAGCTAGTATGGCCATGCCAGCCATGTTGATTGGGCTGAACAAGATCCCCCAAATTTCGTTCATGGCTGCTTTTGCCACATGAGTGCTCTCCATTTTGGACCCAGCACTCACTCTGACCCTAGCCTAGGGTGAGAGCCAGGGCTAGGGTTAGGGCTACGGTCACCGAGCTGGTGGAACCAGTCTTGGTTTTATAACCCTCTTTAGTGTCTAGGGTGGACCTACCAGGTTTAGCAACAGCAAGCAGCAAGCAAGCAAGCAAGCAAGCAGCAGCACGCGCCAAATGGCTAAAAATCAGAACTCGGTCGTGGTGCTTCAGATTCGGATGAAATTTTGGTGGATGATACCTATGGATGTGAAGGACAATCACACAAAGTTTGAGCAAGAAACTCAACGGTGGCGGCCGGGAACGGGATTCGCAAGTGGCGGACCTCAATTTCAAAAACTGCACTTTAGGGCCAAAAACAGCCATTTTTGAGCCAAAAGAAGCCCTGGAACACATTCAAAACTGCCAAACGAAGGGAAACGGTGGGTGCACTCCACGTGCGGCTTGACTTCCTTGTGTCAACGAGCTCTTTGCGGCCCTCTAACTCCATGATATGTCCCGGAAACGGCCCAAAAAGGCCCCCAGAAGCTCCAAATGCCGGCAGCCACAAACAAAGATTAGGCCATATCTTGGCTACATGGCTCAAAATGCGATTCCGAGGGCACCTACTCCACCCGCAACCCCCCACTTTTTGTGGTTTCCACCCCTCAAAATTGCCCAAACGGACGCCTAGACCCCAATACCTAGGCCCACTAGGCTGTGGCAAGCTGCAAGCTCAAGCCCAAACAGGAGGGTGCCCAAATGGGTCAACGGGGTCCAGTAGGGGCAAAAAGATGACTTTTCTCACAAATGATCCTAGACCATGTGCGACGCTAAAACAAGTGTTTTTGGACCGTTTTGAGCTTGTGGTGGCCCATTTTGGTCCTCCGAAAATCCCAAAATGCCTTGAAAATGGGCTGTTTGGGGACCAAAAATGGGTCAGAAATGGGTCAAAAACGCATTTTTCCAAACCTCATCCTGGACCATTTGGGGTGCACCAACGGGTGAAACAAGCCCATTTTGAGCCCATTTGGGGGCATTTTGGCCCCTCAGAAATCCAAAAAGCCTTGAAAGTCGGCCTCGTGGTGATGGGGTTCACTTGCAAGCTGATTTCACTTTGTCAAGAGCCCTCAATGTGTGAATCATTCTTGATGTCCCTCACCAGTCATAGCTGATGTTCCCTCCCCCACCAGCTCAGTCCCAATATTCAGTCTTGATTAGGGTTAGGTGTAGGGATAGGAGTAGGCTGAGAGTTGGGGGTGGGCGTTAGAGTCAAGGTTGGGTTTAAGGATAGTGTTGGGGTGCAAATTGGATAACATTTGCCTTAGGGCACCTTTGGTGTTCATGGAGCATCAGGCGCCTTAGGCGCCCATGGACGCCTAAGGGCAACACCTCCGGCAACTAACTGTTGGCCGAAGGCCCCTAGGGGGGGGGGGGGGGGGGCAAGGGTAGTTGGCGTCCTAGGACCCGCGGAGTCCCCCCCCCCCCCCCGGGGAATACACCGTTCCAGAATTTTTAGCCTGGTGATCTAGTGTACTGCAGCTATGTACCTGACAAGGAGGAGGAGGAGAGGGTTCTAGGCATGGAAGGACCGCTTCAACAGCACAAAGAATAATTAATTTAGAGTTGTACCTCTTTCCTGCTTGTTCGATGTTGTTTTGTTTTCTTGTGACCGGTAGTACTGTTGGTACCCTGTAGACTTTATGGCACCCTGTTTGGGTGCTCTTGTCCCAGTGTGGCGCCTATTCTCACTTTTGTTTTCCGCAAGCTATGCCTCACGCAGAGGTGTTGTCTTTTGGTGACATTATTTGGGTTTCGCAGTTTTCCAGGCACAGTGCACCCATTCTAGTACTTTCCCCCTCTCGTGCCTGAAAATGGACAACTTTTAAAACAATGCTGTTTGTAACTTGTATTCAAAAATTTCAAATTTCAGGGGTGTTAGACCCACCTTTGATGATCACATGTTGGCGGAATTTTGAGGGCGAGGGGGGTCAGTTTTGGAGGGGGTGGGCAATTTGGGCCATCTAAGTTTTTTGTGAACATGGGTACCATCATACAATCACCCAAATTGCACTCTTGTTTTGCATGTTGTTCACCCATGCCACTTTGCTTCGTCATGGCCCTTGACTTCCGTGGAATGTCACCTTCCCGAATGAATGAAGGGGGTTTGAGTGGTGTCAAAGGAGGTTCCCTGATAGCACTCCTTAAGGTCCATAACAAAAGCACAAAAGTGGGAAGGTGGCTTCGAGAGTTGTCGTTAGCCATTACAAAAGGTAATCTCCTTGCACTCAATGCATATGTGTGACTGTACCATCAAAGAGTGCATCCATGAAGCGACATGTCAGCGACCCTCGCCTCAAAACACGGTCCCTCTGGCTGCTCTCATTCCATGAGACAACGTCAATTCAAAAGGAGGAAGATTGGGGCTCCCCATGTCGCTCCATCAATGCAACCTCATGAATCCACAGCGACAAAAATTCCGCTCTGCCACCATGTAATATCCTAGGCCCTAAGGGGGCACAGTAACTAGCCTATTATCCATTTTCCGGACTAGGGAGGAGTTCCTAAGAATCCTACCCAGTCCCGGGCGTGCCCTAGATGCTCATAACTAAGCTACGGAATCTATCCTAATTTGTCCCAACAAAAATGAAATAAATTTCCATCTCTCTACTCCAAAACCCATACGAGAACAAAATAAAAGAAATCTAAGCTTAACCTCAGTCCCTAAAAGACACGCACTGCAAGTGCAAAGAAATTTGTTGAGCTCCTTCTTCACGTGCTTGTCGCCAGAAGGTGCACCAAGCCGTTGTGTTGGTCCACCGTTTTGTCTCTCCATGGTGGTAGGTTGTGTCACCAACACATTAAGGATCCACACGGCAATAACCTCCTACAGCCATCTCAACAAGGCTTAAGAACAAAGACACCACACAACCTTGTGCTACCACAATAACAAACACACATGAAACGTGCACAAAATCTGAGCTAGATTGAAAACTTGAACCCTAAAGTGCCGTAAATGCACCGGAGCATCTAAACTACTCGAAAACCGTCAAATATGGAAAAAAATCCTACAAAGCCACCATGAATCAATTTCTGATTTGCACTGATCCGGCGACTCGCAATTACATAACGCGATTTAGGATGCGAATGCACGCATTGATATTGAACCCAATTACAACTCAACTCTTGGACTCTCAATCACCAATTAACATTCCTACACAATTCTACACAAAATCTGCTTCAATTTGCCTTGCTAGGCACTTCCTACTCTACTCTGACATGAGTTGGTCTTCCCGAATACACCGAAAAGAGGGTTTGCGTCTCTGCGCTGGTCGGTAGGGGTGATAAATGCCGCCGTCTTGGGGTCATTGGGGGAGGGGGGGCTGAGGCTGCCCTGGAAACCAATTTCGGGGGGCGGGACGCTTACCAAAGGAACGAACAGAACTGCTATAAACAGAGCAACAATCAATGATAATAAGTTGATCATCTGAATTTCACTCACTTCTCTCAAAAGATGGTGCACTGCCTTTTAAACACGTCAGTTTCACTCCCCATATGCTGACTCACACCGCCAAGAGGGCCCTGGTTAGAATCTTACCATCCTCCTCATCGGTCGGAGGGGTAGAGTCCCATGGGGTGCCAATGCCATGGGCTGGCCAACCAAGGCATGGCTGTGGCTCAAGGGCCACAATGGTCGTGACCCTAGCCGGTTCATTTCCACCTTCCGGGCCTTACACGCTGCGCATGACTCGGCAACAGCCGTCATATCCCACTCTTACGCTCCCACACTCAATGTCGGCTAGCGGCAAGGATCTCCTTGCATGTCTAAAACTGCGCTCCCCCCTTCTGTCACACTGACCTCCTATCACCCGTTCAAAAAACCTTTTATTGACATCCATAACTCGCCAGCCGGGAAAGACTCAACTTGCTGACAAACATTCATTCCGCAACTACTTGTAGCAGGTGCACGTTTTGTACGCTGAGCTATATTTCCTCCACTTGTTTGGGTGTACCAAAGGTGGTGTGTATTGATGTGCTTTGATATGCGCCACTGCTCGTAGCAGTGTAAACTGCCCCTTTTTGGTGGAGTGTATAAGCTACCTACCTCCCCTTGATAGCTTACCTCCATGTAGCCTCCATGTTGTTATATTGGCCGAGTCCCAGTTAATTGTCGGTGTCCCATCGTTCAGGTCGCTATGGGGTGCCATACAGAACTGGCAATTGTAATTGCAAAAGAGGCATTATTGTGAAAAAATGTATTTGCCGTTACATTTAAAAACAATTACATGCATCGACGATTTTTTTGAAGTTCCCGATTTTTTGTAGCAGTACACAACCTTACCGCAAATAGGATAAAAATATTACATGCGCGGACATTTTTTCTGTACAGGCGAAGACGCGTGGAACGTGCAGAACGCGTCTGACACGTGTTGGGCGGTGGGAAGGGCAAAGCGCGTCACACAACACACGTAGGACACTAGCAACACACCTCCAAATGGGCTTTGATAGATAAAACAGAAAAAACACACAAAACCGACTAGAAATGGATTCGGCGGCCTCAAAAAACCCCACAGGCACCTTTGCCCCACGGGCAACACGTGGGACGCACCACGGCTTCGGGAGCCATAGCCAAAAGAATTTTCCACCTGCACCAGTTCTTCCACTGCCCCTTCCCATACCAACTTCCCATCAGCAGCCGATGAGGGAGGGCGCCCGGACCTTCCTCCGCCGTGTGGACCACCAATTCTTACGCAGCCATCGCAGCACACTTCGCATGGAAGTGCAGGTGATGGGTGTGTTTCTCCGAAGTGCGGACGTTCCGCGCACTCTGCACGTTTTACGCATTGTGTCCGTGCTGTCCCTAGGGACATCGCAGCATCCTTTCCGCGTTGCACGCCATGGCGCCAGGGGCGGTCGGAAATGCGCAACTGCACTCGGAGGGGTGCCCTAGGGGGCGCCTGTAGGGGCCGTGGTGCTGCTGGTGGCTGGGGCTGCCCGACCAAGGGGCTTGATGGGGCGGGTGATGGTGAGGCCCTGAACGGCCCCCTCTTCCGAGGGCTCCTGCTCCGTCGGCCAAGCTGTCTTTCTTGTTGTCCCTCGAGACATCTTGCATGATGCATTGACAGGGGCTGCGAAGAAGATTGCGATGTGGATGTTGTACTTGGCCAACAACCGTCACGGCCAGCGAGGGGGTTCATGCCATGGACCAATGTGGGTGCTAGCCCTTCAACATAGGCTATGCAACAGTACTAGCTAAGATTAGGCAGTGTAGTAGACGACAGGGACTACGAATGGCAAGAGTGGGGGGGGGAGCAGTTGGGGCTTTCTCTAACCCAACCCCCCCCTATCCCCCCTTGCCCCACAAACCCCTCACCCAAGCCCCCCTTTTTGTGCTCCGCTGCCTGCACAGAATTTCTGTGGAGGCGAGGTGACCGAAGGTTGAAAGGGAGAAGGGAGGAGGAGAACAATGCATCTGCGCAGCATACCCAACTACTACATAGGATAGGGTTGGCTAACTAGGACAAGGTGCAGACATGGAGGTAAACAGGCCAAGTGACCGGGACCGTGACCCACACTAGGCGAGATGGGTGGCAGGGAGAAGGGAAGGCAAGAGGAAAATGCTCACGACAAGAGGGGGCAAGCCCGCCGCCAAGGACAGGGGCAGTCCGGGAGAAGGTGGTGGACGGAGGGACCAGAGGGAAGGGGGCAGGAGGAATGGTGGCGGGCTGTGGGGTTTGGAACCTGGCGGGCTGTGAGTCCGCCCCCCGGGCGGGGGCATGTGATTGGCCACTTGTGGCCATGGTAGCCGGGGCAGCCTCTACACTAAATTTTTGTGGCGGTGGCGGAGCACGGGGGGGGGGGGGGGTTGCGTGCCGTGCTTGTGGTGCATGCCCATGCTTTTTTGTGTACAACCCAATGCAATGTGGTGCCATCCCTGCCATTGAAAATGCTACAAAAATTCCCACACTACGGAGTTCGGAGCTCAGAGTTCACAGTCACTTTTTGCTTCTAGAACGACCCCCTATCGACATTCCATGGAGTATTCTATGGTGTCTCTCCTTAACAACGACCACTTGACAATTTTAATTCGTTTTTACAACTGTCCCTTGTTTGGTGCAGAAGTGGAAGCCCTCCATTTTGGAGACTTTACCCTCGTCCACAATAAAAACCCAGCAGCAGTGCCCAATGCACCACCACCTTGTGCACCCACATTCACCAATGGTGACATTGGCAGCTGATCCGTGTGGCTGCCACAGTTAGGCCCAGGGGTCCTCGACACATCGCCTGTGCGGCACCCTTGCATCGCAGATGCACTGCCCTTGGATTGCCCCTGCATCGCCCTTGCATCACCCTCTGCCCATCAACAGCCCACTCCGATCCTGGCCTGCTTCCTTCTGCCTCTTTTTCACCTTCTATTGCTTCTTTGGCTCCTATGCCCCTTGTGGTTCTCATTTGCACCCCTATCCTCCCCCTCTTGGTCCCGTTGCCGCAACACGGGGGCCACCCCATGGCGCAGGTCGCTTCCCCGACATTGGCCGTGGTCCCGCCACCACCCACCGGCGGGCCTGCCTTTTCCACCAGTGTGTGGGCGCAATAGAGGGGCGTGTCAATTGGTTCGTGCGGTTTGGCCCCCGCGAAGCAGACAAAGGCGGGTTGCACGAACCATCGCCAGATTAAAAGCGGACGCCACAGAGGAACCACCACTAGCGTGGTGCCCTAACCACAATCCGTGTCCTCCATCTGGGTCCACTCCCGTGATGCTCACCTATTTTTTTGTCCGCCATGCCGCCACCCTTTTCTGCTAATCTCATCTCTTTGCTCTTTTCTTATTTGTCCCCCTCTTCGCCGCATCCTTCTTTTCTTCGCTGGTTTGTCCGAAGAGTGCGATGCCCTCGGCTCGTTTTCCTCATCTTCTTCCACCTCCATTTCTGCTTGCCCGTACTTCGGACGGGAACTGGGGCTGGTCTCCTTTGCTGCAACGTCACCGTGTGCCCCATCCAACGTCGTCCCGTTGACCATGATCACCAGTGCTTTGTCCAATGCGCGCTGACCACCCCAGCCGGCAAACAGCGCCAAAAGGGTCTATGCTTGGTTGCTGAAGCAGCAGTGGAGCATGGATCTCGCCCTTGGCAGGGCAGGGAGGGGTTGCCACGTTCGGATGTGGGGGTGCGGCTTGGGTTCCGGGGGGGGGGGGGCTGGGGGCACCATGGATGGCTTACCCCTTGGTACCTGTATGAAAGGTAGTGTTGGTCATCATAAATCGTTTTATGCGTACCCATGGGCCAATTTTGTTCAAAACTACGGGGGCTGGGTCAACACCCTTGAGGTGAGTGTTTTTTTGTGGACCGGGGGTTTTTTGTAACCATTGCGATTTTTGCCACTTTATGCAAACTATGAAAACATCCTCCCCTGTTCATAATTCCATTCATAATTCCACTCATAATTAAGAAGTCGTTTTGTGAACGCGCCGATCGCTTTATGAACGCGTTTTATGAACACATGCACAGGCACACAAAACTTGCTCAATTTCCAATGTTTCCTGTCCACTCCTGTACTGCTTTTCTTTGTCCCTTGTCCTTGCTTGTTCTTGCCGCCCTAAACCTCAGGGCTGGAGAGTGTCGGGTCCCTCCAAAGGGGGGCCGTGGCCTGGGTTTCGCCCCCATCCGGGGCCTCAGCATGGGTTTGGGCAGGGGTTGGGCTGCGAGTTTGGCCGAGGATGGCGCTGGGGCATCCACCGCCATGGGTGCGGCCTTAGGGGCAGCTTTGGGCTGGGGCTGAGGGGCCTACTTAGCCTGAGGCTTGGCTTCACGCTTAGCTGGCTTGGGTGTTGGCTCAGCCGGCGGGTCAGCGTCCGGTTTGGGGTTAGGCTTCTTTTTGACCTTGGCGGTCTTCTTACCTTCGGCTGCAGCCTTCTCATGCTCCCAATGGGTCACTACTGCTGCATGAGAGGCATACAACACATGCCTCTCAGCCCGAAACATCCCCTTTCCTGTGGGTGTTCCACCAACAATCTCCCGCCCGCCCCCCCCACAAGCGAGGTTACAACCCCCGGGTACACACCATCAGTGTAGGGCACAAAAACCTGTTCACCAAGCAGGGGGTCAGGTGACTCATCCCCCTCCAAAGAGGGGGGTTCCTCGCGCCGCTTTTGCTGCTTCGGCTGCTTCCCCTTCACCTCCTTCCCATGTCCACGGGGGAGTGCCCGGTCCGAAGATGAGCTGCTGCTCAAGTCGAAGGACTTGCGTTTGTGCGTGGGGAGCTTTTGGGGTTCGGTGGGTTTGGGGGGGGGGGGGCAGGGCGAGGGGTTTGGGTTTCTCGGCGGGAGTGGGGGGGGGCTTTGTTGGGGAGGCGCTGCGGGGGCTGGGGGGGTTCAATCCACAACTAGACAGCAGGATCTCCTCGTTAGCACAACCCTCCCACCCCAACTCACCTAGCCCAGCACGGCATCTTCGCCGCCCAAGTGTCCGTTCGGCGGCGGGACCGTTGCCACTCCCGCAACTCACACAGGATAGAGCCCCCCCGATGCGGGTTGAGGAGCAGCAACTGGTACAGGGCGGACAGGGCGATGCTGCACTCGCTGGTGCCCAGCAGGTAGCGGATGCGAACCCCCGCGACGTTCGCCGGGTTCACTTCCACGCCCATGACCTGTGACAATTCCGTTCATAAAATGCGTTCATAAAATGCGTTCATAAAACGTGTTCATAGTTCGTACACGGGAAGTGCAGGGTCGCTAAACCATGATGAACGAATTATGAACGCATTATGAACGCAGATACCTCGAAATACGGCTCTGGTCCGACGGTGCCCCCGGGTCATACACCCCCCCCCCAAAAAATGGATTCCCACTAGGGGGTGAGTGAAGTTGGGGAAAAGGAAACGATCGCCGAATGACAATACCCGCCACAAATAAAAAGTAGCCCGCCCCGTCGCCCATAGAAAACACACTATCAACGACCAACACACGGCCACCGTAAACAAAAATGCATCTCTCCCTAGATGAAAGGCACCTTTCCTTGCTCGGTTGACGTCGGATCATCCGCAACAGACTCCTTTGGTTCGTCAGCAACGTTTGCACTACCTGCTGCCGGGTCATCATGCATGACAGTGCAAGAGGCGTTCTGCACACATCTATTTAAACGACAAGACACGATGCACTTCTCCACAAATTGATTGACACAATACCCAGAACACATTTTTACAAGGAGAAATCTCTTTCACCTAGGTGCCACCATCCCCAAGGGAGTTTTCACTTTTCTGCAGAAACATCATTTGACGAGGCTGACAAACCGAACTCATCCTGTTCAAGAAATGGCGGGAGTCTGTTTGGGGACGTGTGAACTGAAATTGCACTGTTTGAGTCAGTGTCATCATCCCTTGGGTAGGTGCTTACACTATCACTACTATCGGACAGTTGTAAGAATGGGCAGGCAGGTTGGGCATCCATACGCCGAGCTGCTTGTGGTCCAAAGGCTTGCGGTTTGGGTTTCAGTGGGAGTTTTGGTGCGGACTTGGGAGCTGAAGGTGGAGCAGGAGGTGGTTTCAGTTCCAATACACCCATACCAGGTCTACGTGCTATGCGCCACATCGCACCGGGTAGGACTTGCCT
This sequence comes from Eutreptiella sp. 'Long Island Sound 2002', assembly GCA_964036045.1. Taxonomy (NCBI): domain Eukaryota; phylum Euglenozoa; class Euglenophyceae; order Eutreptiales; family Eutreptiaceae; genus Eutreptiella; species Eutreptiella sp. 'Long Island Sound 2002'. The sequence goes on from OZ038380.1 coordinate 155,867,714, forward strand.
CTTTCCATGATATCTATGTGGGTAGGAGTTGCACCTACATAGGCGTGCAATTTGTTGTTGGTTGAGGAAAACATCGCTTATCGCCTTATGAAACTCTGCTACAGCTTTACATATTTGTCCTAGGATTTGAGGCCATTGTTGACCAAGTGTCCACCTGTGTTTGAGATAAGGCACCCATATAAGTACTCGGGGACACTCACTTCCGCCTTTTCTAGTTGTCATTTGTTTCCATCGCTCGTAGTAGTCCGCAGGCTCGAGTACAAGTAAAGGCATTTCCAAAGTTGATATACCTAGAGCATGTGGTGGCTTGTTTGCTGGTTGCAACATCATAAGTAAGAGGTCAATTGGATGCTTGTGTGAACACTGCTGCACAATGGGGAGGTGACAACCGTGAAAGGGCACGTCGCATGGGGCCGGTCTGAACACCTTACCGTTTGAGTATGTGCCGGCACTATTTTTGTTCACAACACTGGTGCTTGACTGCAACTGGGGTTCTGGAGATAGCACCCGGCCGAGAAGGCAATCCATTACTCGTTGCATATTTTGGTGCGCCTCACATAGCGCTGCGAACGCCTGGTGGAGTACCTTAGAAGTGTACTCATTGCTATTTTGATGTGGTCCCCTTGGATGACAAGTATACCTGCACAATGCGATTTACAGGAAATGTGTCGGGGAATGCTGTGGTGGCTGATTTCATCCATGCGTCGTCCTCCCTAGATGAAAAGTGTGGTCAATATGTGACGTGTATCTACTTTTCTTAGGCGTCACAAGTTGCCCACCCCCCACGTGGCGCTATGGCCCACAGAAGTCCATGTTGTAGTGAGGGGAAAAGTATGTGAAAAGGGGTGTTATTTTTTGGGTATCCATACCCCCCTGGTGGCAACATGCAAAAATAAGGTGTGCATTTCAAATATATGCCATTATTTGCATTTCTGGCAACACACAAATTTTCAAAATAACGATATTCCATCACCAAAATATAGTGCCGCTTTACATTTAGACCACTGCATTCAAGTGGGGGGGGGGGGGGGGCTGCCTGTTCTTTCTCTCGCCTTTGTTCTTGGGTGATCACACAACCCCCCTACACACCACAAGTAAGGGAACCCCAAACATACCTTTCATCGAAGCACACAGAAAATTATCCGCAAAGCATGTACCCGTATTTCCTATTTTAACCAACCCGGCCGAAATTTCGGCCAGCTCTTCGAAAAACGTCTAAACACATGGTCCTATTTGGCTGACAGGCCTAAGCTGGCCGAAATGTCGGCCAGGTCCATCGAAACTCGGAATATGATCACTGAAATGGGTACCTATGACGATAGACAGGAGCCAGGAACACCGGAGCAGTGACTTTTCAACATGGTGTGCAACGTAATATACTCAATTACAAGCAAATACTTGCCACGTGACCAATCAAAACAGACTTTTGCAGTGCTTGTGGAGAAACGCAAGAATAAGAGGCTCAAGAGGCTGAAGACTGCATGCGGGCTGAAATTTCTGCCACACTTCATACTAACAGGCAATATAAGCATTAGGACTGGCATTAGCGCTTGCGCAGACCCAATGCACGGGGCTTCTTAGCTCCTGTGTTAGTAGGAGGCTTGACAGTGGCAGAGTTCTGTGACTGTGTGTTTCCACCCTGGGATGGTGAAAAATGATTCACACAGGCATTGATACCTCTGCCACTAGGGGCCACGGTGCGTGAGGAGGAAGCGGGGGTGATTTGAGCGCACTACGTGCCACTAGGTGAGGGGGCAGGGGCGGTTTCGGGTTTCTGCTTTGGAGTGTGTGTCTCTGGTTGCGACTCTGCCTCCCCATCTTGCTCCTGAGGATCCTCATCTACATACCTAACCCCAGAACAATCCACAAGAAACCCTGCCCCCAAGGCATGGTACACATCCTCCCATGACTTGGGGGGGCACCTGTCGGCGTTGGTGATAGCCGCTCTGATGGACTGAACAAACTCATCAGGCACAACAGTCTCCTCACCCAAAAAGGCACACACAACATTACAGTCCTTGGAAAACCTGGTAGACATCATGCTTGCAAAGTACACAGACAGAGTCACCAGCAGGAACCAGTTGCCTGCCCGTTCTGGGACCGGAACGAGGCTCAAAAGAAACGAGAATATCTCAACAGGCATCACAGAGGACAGGGGTCCTTCAGTATAAGCCACGTAACGGGGCAACCTGGTATCAAAGGCAGTGGCAGAACAAATGGAAACCAGATGGGAAGTGGAAGTATACAACGGGGTCTTGGATCACAAATTGTAAATTGAAACATCACACTGATACATATCCTCAGCTATAGTGGCCTTCAAAGCAGCAACAGTGGCTTTCACATCAGCAGACTCACCCGCAATGAACACGGGCACTCCGGACAGCAGCACCTGCGCAACCAAGTTATGCAAACCAGCTGTATAGAGGCGGGGCGGCTCAATGACGCAAGCAGCAAAGGGCAGTGAACTAATGATACTGGGAACAAGGACTCCACAACGCATTGCCATCAATTCCACACGGCGTGACTCTGCAATGAGTTTGCCTGTGCATGTCGCAACGAGGGACTCCCTAGCACACTGGATACTAATCAGACCAGTATCAGATTTTTCACAAATAGGCTTAGCAACAGGGATCTGCAACACTCCCCGCAACCCCTCATATTTTGGTTCCTTCCAAAAAGGGGTCCTAATTACTGCTGACCACTGTGGTCAGGGGTTTTCTTCAGTCCAGGTCCGGCTGCCATAGGCTAACTTTGAGTGTGATGCAATTGCGCACTGCCTTTTGGCCATCTCCATAGTACCAAGTGTAGTTGCAGATAGGTGGTGTCACAGAGTGGGATCCTATTGTGCACTAGTTCAACGACACAGAAGCTGGCCGAAATTTGGGCCACGTCAGTTGATTTATTCGACTACAAACCCCTGTTTGACCAAAACATACCTGTGGTGTTGTTCACAAGCCCGTTGGTAACCGCCTCGAGATGAAGGATGTGCCACGACCACATCTGGGCCTTTTTAACATCTTTTGTAATTTCTTTGAGACAAGGTAGGGTACTTTTTTGTCCCATCAATGTAACCTACAATGTCGCGAAGTCGGTCAGGCGTGATGCCTTCCACTTCCTTGAACGTACCCAATGCGGGATGTAATCAAGGCTTCTCCATGGCTGCCATGGCGTGTACTGCAGCAAGACCCACAAATTTCACCAAAGGCCCAACGCCACCCCACCGTTAGGCAACAGCAGTGTGCACAGGAGAACATGTGGAACAGAGAAGCGGGCCGAAAATTCGGCCACGTCGATCAACAGAACCAGGTTCATAAACGAAACACACCACCGTGCCTTCCTCGGCAGTAACACCACACTCTTCAAGCATAACATCAATGTGATGCTAAAGGGTGTACTCATTGGCATCCTCATCCTCAAGCCTATCCAGGAGTAGCGACATTCGCTCCGATGTGGTGGATGCTGAGCCAGTAGTGGTCTGGATTTGATGTAAGCCTGCAAGCCGGCACCTAGTCCGGAGGGGGCAATCCTATTTGACTTCATAACCGCCAAATACGCGGGTCCCATCCGGAGTCTCCATATTTTTCACGTCAAATTTGGTGTTGTGTTTTTGGGCAGCAGTGTACACATGCTGCCCCCCCAACAGAACCCAGCGAGTGGCTACGCAACAGTAATATTAGAAACAGCAAGGTCGAAAATTCAGACACGAAAGAGTAAATTCGAGAAGAATACAACAAGACACGTACGGGTGACTTTATAAAAAAGGACATCTTGGATGTAATCCACAAGCGGGGCTCCCTTTAGATCGTCATAGCGGCACTACACGCGATCATCCGATATCCTACGGACCTGCCCAAATTTTCGGTCGTCATCAATAACAATCTGGTCCCAGCGAACCTTTATTTTCGTCGTTGACGTAACCCTGTCGGATAACTTGATGGAGGATGTTGAATTTTTCTTTCGTGCGGCCTTATGCTTCTTTTGAAATCCCTCTGTGCTCGCCTCGTCCTCTTGAGACTTGGATTGCACTTGAGATTGCCGATTGTCTGTTGCAAATTCACCATCTGGCAAAACAGCCACGTCCTGTGATACCCCTCGAGGCTCAGTCATAAAATAAGATGCTACATGGCAACATTTCATGAGGGGGAGAGTTCCAAAAATAGCAAATAACAAGCACAGATCAAACAAAAAAGGACCAAAACGGACTCCGTGACAGGAAAATTGGATGGCCAGGCCGAAATTTTGGCTAGCACTGCTCTGCGTGTTAAACCACTCTGCAGAAATACCATTCTGAGAGGCTGGCCGAAATTTCAGCCAGAACCTTATGTAATTTGTGTTCCGGGGGTAGCCATATGACCAAACAACAACTGTGGCCGAAAATTCGGTCACAAAAACACAAAACAGCAAATAGACACACCAAAATCACTGGCAATGCGTGGCAGAACCCATACCACAGTGACAAACACAACTGCAAACACAAATCAGTCCCAGTCCCGGGTATCCACACTGATGTGTTCTGCCTCATCTAGGGCTTCAAAGGAGGCAACGTTGTCTGCATCACAATCAATCCCCCGGTCACCATCACAAGAGTCAATGGCAATGCAATCATCAGGGGCAGGGGGGGGTACCAAGGGGGGGGGGGACAGGGGGGGGGGGTACTGGGGGGGCTCTAGCTCGGGGCTTCGGGGGTGGCTTTGGGGACAAGGCAATCCCACCAGGAGCAGCAGCACGAGCAGCAGGTTGTGCACAGCTGGCAGCGGATTGAAGCATGTGCAGTACGCAATACCCCTTGCTGGGCAACAGTGCGAGTGGTTGCATTTGTCTGTTAAAACTCCGCAACACCCTCAGGAACCGCAGTACTAGCAACCAGATTTTGCATTGCATGCAACAGAACCACTTTTAACCGGTGTGTGGTGATTCGTGTCCTAGACATGGTACCGGGGAAAGACAGATCCTCACTTGCATCCGTTCTCCTCACCTCAACTTTATAGTCAGGAACGGGAACATATGGGCAGGCTCTGGGTATGGGTTGTCAAGATGAATTGTTTCAGATTGGCAGAGAACATTGACAGAGATCTCTCAGTCAGCACACCATGGAAAATTTTCTTACCTCGATGGACAGAGGGGAGTGTCAGAAACAAATCGGACGACTGTCGGACACTGGTACAGGCAGTGTTGCAGCGACAGTGGGCTGAGAACCGACTCAGAAGTGCCTCGCCCAGCTCACCAGAGTGGATACACCCTAGGGAGGCAGAATGCCACTAACTCCAAAGCAAAAGAGCAACAGCAGTGTTTTTCACATACTCCGTGGCTAAGTGCTCGTCGGGTTTTAGGATGTTCCGCATGAGCACTAGGGACATCTCAAGCGCCTGCTTAGCAACAATCCCGGAACCTGCCCCCAGCCCTCCAACTTGCACTCACGCACCAAAATCCCAATGCTGAAAGCAGCTGCACAGTATGTGTACAGCAAAGCTTTAAGGGCTAATAACACACGCAGACCCTTACGCTGAATGGGTGTCAAGTCCTGCTGGCTACTCAGCGGGGTAGCTACACGCTCATCTAGTCTGCGTCTATTGCACGATGTGGCTACCATGAGTCCAAGCAAGGTCTTCTCCATATGGATGACCTTGACCTTGCGAGGGAGGATAGACCCAACTTGAAGGGTATTCCCCGGCTCCAAAAACTTAATGAACGGCAGGAAGCCCTGTAGATCAATTCAACGGAGTACTTATAGCTATGCCATACACCGTATACTACAGGAAAACCTAACAGTAGTTGCGGTACATTCCACGGAACATAAGCGGCACCATAACACAGCTTAAGTAGGGCAAAGTGTAATTTCATGTCCACAAGCAGTGGAACACGGTGCCTCGTGCGGTGTTCCACACAAGACAAATCAACAACGAGTTGCAAAAGCTCTTTGTGTGTGCCGGAGCGGAGCTTAGAGAGGAAAAAGGGTCTCCAGTTGAGGGAAGGAACATTTTTTTCTGGCAATATCTAAAGGAGTATGAACCCAAACTCTCTAAATACCTTGGTTGGCAACATCAATACGATCAAACAATGCTCTATGTGAGCGAAAGATCGGCAACCTTTGGTACCGTGGCCTCAATTTCGGCCAGCTTTGGCAGACCCGGATATGCTGGTAGGGCAGTAGTGTGCAAAACAGCAACAATTGTACAGTTTAGGGTTAAGTCGGGGGAATGGGGATCAGCTCCCAACCTGTAACGCCTCACGTTATCAAACCAGATACAAACTTGCCTACGGTGCATAGTGTTGCACAAGTTGTGTGCTGCTAGTCCAGCACGATGGTGAATGGACTCCTGCTTAGTGTCACACGGACCAACGACTCCTACCTTACGGCGTCGACAACAGGACATCATACCCCAGATGTAACCGGACCCACAGTTAGAGTACGGGAGGGCCATGCGGCGCAGAAGACAGTATAGGGCATGGAACTGTGACAAAAATGTCATGTACCATCGTGGCGGCTTCTTCTCGGTGGAGGCAGTCTTCAACTCTGTCATAGAGTGTCGGCTCCCGCGATTCTTCCGCACCATGAGGCACAATTGCAAAAGCTTTTCAACAGTCCCACCATGTAATGCATTTCGCAACAGCCCTTTGGCTGCAGTAGCAAAAGCACCCGTAACCGTAGCATGTACGACATTTACACTAACAGCAGAAGACATTAATGTTGAGACAGGGAAACAATTATGTAGGAGTGTAAGGTGGAATACTCATGAACAATGACAATTGCAAGCTGGCCGAAATTTCGGCCAGGTGTGTTCCAAGGGGAAACAATTGCCTACATGTACTAAAAGAGGGGAAGCTGGCCGAAATTTCGGCTAGACCGACCCAAAACCGGAATCTGAGTCCTTGAATAGTGAACAAACCTAAAAGCTGGCCGAAATTTCCGTCGGCCCGAAGAAAAATGAAAATAAATATACCTATTCACCGAGAAACCAAAAAGCATGCCGAAAGTTCGGCCAGAAGGGTCAAAAATTGCATATACACATAGTTGTTTACAGTGTTACCCAAAAGCTGGCCTCATTTTCTGCCGGCTTCGGAAAAGCGTCAAACACAACACACTAGAAGAAGTGGATACACAAGGCTTACACATCAACACGTATTCCAATGGGTGTCGCACAGCTCTGCCAACAACATCGGTCACATATGTCAAATAGCATACTCAAAGTAGAAATGTAGAATATTCTAACATCGCACGTATACGGGGTCCTAGAGGGTGGGCAACTTGTGACGCCTAAGCTTTTGAAGCTTGCCACTCAACATATGAAGAGGCCGGTGAATAGCCGTATTCTTGTTGGGTTCTATTCCTGTATTGTGAGGAACCTACAACGCTTGGTACGTGGTGCTGAATGACAATGTACCTGCCATCCATATAGAATAAAATGTCAACGCGCATTCCGAGAGAAGAATATTCATTAAAGAAGTCAGAAGCGTGCCAAAGATCAAACCAAATATAATCATCCACATATGCCCGCTCAAAAACGAAAAATTCGAAAACGGGTGCCAAAAATCGGTAGAGGGGGAAAACACCCTATAGGGTACTTCATTTATTGCATTCCAGCCCTAGAGCAATCTTTGGCACGCGTTTTTGCGAAAAATGGGTATACAGTGACTGTACAAGCACAGCTCATACATTTGAATAGGACACCATGTGCTGCACGCAGTGCAACATTAGTAACACACAGACATATACATGGCAGTAATGCAACTACAGGCCCATCCCACATAATGACAGAACATGAATACAATACCACCCATGGACGTTGAGGTATTGGCAATGCGTCCAATGGGTTGTATGTGAAACTACTCTTTGACCATGACACGGAAAAGTAAGAATACAAATATCAGGGGGGCATGATGAGTTTTCGGCACCCCGGTTTTTCCACATTTTGACTACCATAGGTGCATGCGAAAGAAGCCATCTAAGTCAAACACCTTGCCGCCCGACGCCCAGCACGGAATGGTCGTCATCCATGATGGCAACGGGGAGCACCTTGTAGGTCGCGCAGCGCTGCCGGAACTTGCGCACGTCCTCCTGCAGCTGGCCCAGCATCTCATGGGCGAGGTACCCCTTGTCGTCAGCCTCATCGAGGCGGCGCGACACCAGATGGGACCCTTCCCATGGTACCTGTATGAAAGGTGGTTTTGTTCATCATAAATGGTTTTGTGAAATATGAACGCATTTTGCTCTTGCTAGGGTACCCATGGCCCATTTTCGTGCAAAACTTGGGGGGCTGGGTCAACACCCTCGAGGTGAGTTTTTTTTTGTGGACCGGGGGGTTTTGGGAAAAATTCCCACTTTTGCCAGTTTTTTAAATTATGAAAAACATCCTCCCCTGTTCATAATTCGGTTCATAATTGAATTCATAATCCACGACTCGTTTTATGAATGCGGCCATCGTTGTATGAACGCGCTTTATGAAAGCGCTTTATGAACAGATGCACAGGCACACAAAAGTCGCTTAATTTTCAATCTTTCTTGTACACTGCACTGCTTTTCTTTGTCCCTTGCCCTTGCTTGTTCTTGCCCTAAACCTCAGGGCTGGGGAGTGTTGGGTCCTCCCAAAGGGGGGCCGTGGCCTGGGTTTCGCCCCCATCCGGGGCCTGGGCATGGGTTTTGGCAGGTGGTTACGCTGCCGGTTTGGCCGAGGGTGGCACTGGGGCATCCACCGCCATGGGTGCGGCCTTAGGGGCAGCTTTGGGCTTGGGCTGAGGGGCCTGCTTAGCCTCAGGCTTGGGTTCAGTCTTAGCTGGCTTGGGGGGTGGCTCAGCCAGCGGGTCAGCGTCCGGTGTGGGGTTAGGCTTCTCTTTGGCCTTTGCGGCCTTCTTACCTGCAGCTGTAGCTACAGCCTTTTGCTGCTCCCAATGGGTCACTGCTGCAGCATGAGAGGCATACAACAGATGCCTCTCAACCCGAAACATCTCCTTTTCCCATGGGTGTTCCACCCACACTCGCCCCCCCTGCCGGGGCGTGGGGGCTCAACCCACAACTAGACAACAGGATCTCCTCGTAAGCACACCCCTCCCACCCCCACTCACCCAAGCTCGCGCAGCAGGGCCTATTCGCCGCCAACGTGTCCGTTAGGCGGCAGAAGTGCTCCCACTCCCACAGCCCGGATAAGATAGCGCACCCCCGTTGCGGGTTGCGCTAGGATTGAGGAGCAGCAGCTGGTACACGACAAACAAGGCGATGCTGAACTCGGCGGTGCCCAACCGGTAGCGGATGCGGACCCCCGCGACGACCGCCGGGTTCACTTCCATGTCCATGACCTGTGACAGTGCCGTTCATAAAATGTGTTCATAAAACGTGTTCATACAACGCGTTCATGGTTCATAAACGGGCAGTGCAGGGGACGTTAAATTATGGACGCCGAATTATGAACGAATTATGAACGCACATACCTCGAAATCCCGCTTTGGTCCGACGGTTCCCGTGGCGCCCATGGCGGTCCGCAAATTGGCAGCTGCGCTGGGAGGGGTGCCCTAGGGGGCACCCGTGGGGGCCGTGGTGCTACTGGTGGCCGGGGCTGCCCGACCAAGGGGCTTGATGGGGCGCCTGATGGTGAGGCCCTCGACGGCCCCCCCATACGAAGCCTCCTGCCCCGGGTCATACACCCCCCCCAAAGTGGATTCCCACTCGGGGATGCACTCCAACTTGCGCCTGGGGTGCTGCAGCTTCACCCACCCCCTTTCCTCCCAGTGGAGGAAGGAGAGCTCCCAATGGAAGCCCCGCATCAAGGCCCCCCGCGGGCCCGTAAAAACTTTGGCTTGTGTCAAATCCCGAGCCCCAATTGGTTCGGGGATGGGGGACAAAGGCTTTCCCGGCAAGGGCTTCCAGGCCCATGCCCCCCCTATGTACCGCCAAGCAGCCCCCGCACCCTTGGTGCGGATGCGGTGCCGCAAAAGGCGGCGAAATGCCCAGCGCAGGGTGATGTAAGTCACCTCGGGCATCGGGGGAGTACCCACTCTCCAACGCTCCTTGCACCCAAGGGAGGGTCAACGCATTGTGCTGCTTGGCGTGGCTCAGGCCCCATGCATGGCCGCCCCCCCCCCCCCCTTCAACCACGGGGTCAGAACCACAACTCCCTCCCCCTCCCCACCCCTTGCGTCCCCCTCCACTGCCATGTCCTCGATGTCGGCCTTCATCTCCTCTATGTCGGTCGCGGCCTCCTCCTTCTCACCCCCCTCCCCGCCGCTGCCTCCTTCTTCTTCGTTTTTTCCTCCTTCTTCTCCTTCTTCCTCCTCTTCCTATCGTGCTCGGATGAGTCCGACGACTCCTCACTCGAGGAGTTGGCGGCGGGGCGGGAGGCACGGTGAGCGGCAGGGGGTTGGGAGTGGGCTTGAGGAGGCGGAGGAGCTTGAGGTGGAGGTGGAGCTAAAGCTTGGGCTGCCAGTCGCTGCTCTTGTGGACGTGAGGGAAGCTGCTCATAAACATTCATAAAACCGGTTCATAATTCATCAGTTCATAAATCGGTTCAGAATTCATTTATGACGGCAATTTCAGGTGTGTGAACGCCGAATTATGAACGCAATATGAACGCGAACAATAGCAGACAGACAACATACCACCATGGCGAGGATCGCCTTCTGGCTCTCCTCCAGCAGCTTCCTCAGCTCAGCGGCGTCCATGGATGGGCAAAGAGTAATAAACCTGGGTCGCAGAGGGCGCGTGGGTGGAGGGTGCTTAGAAATGAAGCAGCGGTGCGCGCCGCGGTGTGTGGGGTGTTTTAGTGCAACAACGGCAGGTCAAAGGTTAGAAACCACCATTCCCAAACATGCTGGACGACCATTGCTTCCCGTTCCACTGCACTCTTACCCGCACCCCCACCCATGGAACTATGCACATTGTACCGCTTCTTCAAAATGTAATTCGTGCTCTCCACAACGTCCCCCAACACGGCAGCCAATCCCACCCCACATGCATCCACACTCTCAAGCATTGCATCACAATCCTCTTCGAGGAACAACAAATAGCGTGACCCCGACCCCCCGCAGCAATGTTCCCGAAACGCAGCAGCAACAAGTCGGCACGAAGGGCGTGGCACAACCGGAATTGGAGAGTACAAACTGCGTAGCAATGTTCGCAGCCCCACTACCGCTTGCCACGTGGGGTCCTCCTCGACGTATGCAAGCACGGGCGCAATTTGCTCCCAGGCCCTAAGCAGGTTGTGGGCGTCCTCCCCGTCCGGTGTGTTGTGTGCCCCCAACGGTACGCCACACCGGTTGCGGTACAAAATTTTCAGTACCTCTCCGGCAACCTCAGGGGGATGACTTCCCACTTGGGCCTCCAGGAAGGCCACAAAAAGCTTTGGAGAGCATTCAATCCCAAGGAACAAAAGTGCACATCACGGATAATGCCCAAGTGTTCTTCAGCTTCATGCTTCCATTTTCTCCTGGATATAGAGGCAATTTCCTTCCAGCAAAGATGGGGCACCGGGATTGGGATACCAAATACTGCACACAATCATCCTCACAGAAAACATGCCGGGGATGAAAATCGAAGCTTGCATTTTTTGGGCGACCATCGTCACCTCCTTCTAGTTGTTCAGCCCGTGCACGTTGGTGCTCCACTTTAATTGAACAAGCGTCCAAGGCACACAACCGCCGCCAGCGCGTTCCACGGGAAGCGTAATGCAATGCTGGCGATACAGCAAGTTGTCGTATGGTCTCACCACTATCAATGGTGTACAACTGGGAGCGACATGAGGCCTCAACATCTTGCTGCACAGCACGCATGGTCAACGCATTCGGCTTACCGGAAACGAAAGATGCTTTGAGTGCTTCCAAAATCGGCATTGTTTGACGCAACAGAACTTGCCTCCGATTCGACACTTACTTCATCATTGTCAGACAACTCTTCCGCGGGGGTGTTGTCATGCAACTCATTGGTATTGTCTTCACAAACCCCATCATGGGATGGCAAAGTAGCAATAAGCCGCCCAGGGATGGAATATTGTGAATTTGTGGGAGAAATGCCTAGAACGGTAACCCAAGAGAGAGACGGCAACCATCTGCGCACTAAAGTCCACTTTCTTGTCCAAGGAATCGATGATGCTCTTCAAGAGGAAAATTGTTTCATCCTTCCCGAAGGCCATGCAACAGTGCAAAATGCACAAAAATACCCGGTTTGAGGCTATGACCAGCAGCGGCTCGCCGGTGCATCCTGCCGCATCCAAACTTTTGCGCGTCACCGGATACGGACGATGATTGTTCGCATCCCACTGCACTGTCCTCTGAGCAACGACGCCATTCCACCGCTTGGCTGTGTTGTCCCGCACGGCCCCGTTCCCCACTTGGGGAGCCACGCTGATGCCCAGCAGCCGCCGGAGCCACGGCTGGTTCCCACCAAAGAGGACTGCTGCTGGCACCTAGCTGTCACACCAGCAAAATTTTTTGCAGTCAATAATGGACTGCAGGACCTGTGTTCATAAAAGGTGTTCATAAAACGCGTTCATAAAATCGGCAGAACGGCGTTTTATGACGGCAATTTTCGAATTATGAACGAGCGAATTATGAACAACTTATGAACACCAAAATGGAGACTACAAACCTGTAGCACCTGAGCCCAAATTTGGCCTAGGGCAACCATATCCTTGTTCCCAATGACGGCCATGCCGTTGACCCATAGGAAGGCGGGTGTGCGCGCCTTTTCCCCATGGTTCAATAGCCCCACCGATAGCTGCGACCAACTGCCACCCCTGCAATGATACCCCTCACCCCACACCACAAACGTGAGTGGGCGGGTCCGGTCAATAGACTGGCACAGGGCTGGCCGGGATTGCACGTATTGTGCCCAGGACCGTAGGGGCCAGCAGCGACCCTACGATGAGGGGTCGGCACATTCCACCGGGGGCGACAACGCAAGCGGAGCGGTCAATGACTTTCACGTTGCGTCAAATTGGTCCCGTGTGTGGATGGGCCGCGGGAAGGGCAGCCCGGTGCGGGCGGTGTAGGCATTGCCCCGGCGGGCAATGTACTCAGCCAACGCGCGGAAGCCGGACCGGGGTGCACCCAACTCCAAAAGGAGCCCTATCAGATAGGGTGCGGGAAAGAGGGCCTCCGCATACGTACGGATGGCCCGCACCTTGGTTTTGTGGACCGCCGGGAGGGGAGCGTGGTCCATTGCCTCCGCAAAACGGGCCGGATGAGGGGTGAAGATGACATCCATTGGGCAAACAGATCGGAATACTTGTTGTCCCGAAGACGGGTGGCACCACTGAGCCGAACAAGCATCATGTTCAGCTCCGTGAAGACGTAGGGAGGGTAAGACATAACGAATCTGTGGACAAAGAAGCGTTCTTAAAGACTCTTCATAATTCATGGTTCATATATGAATCGTTCCCATCTGAAAAATGAGGTATGAACAATACTACTTTTCATATGGGTACCTAGGGTTACCGGTAATGAGGCCCCATATCCTTTGGCTGAATTGCGGTGTTCATCCAGATGTTGAGCCCAGCGGCATGCTTCCGGGATAGCAAATCCATGCATGGCAGGCACGGGCCGTGGCGGCTAGCTGTGTAGTCCCAACGACCATCCATCCGGCAATCTAGGGCGAATAGCCCTCGGCGGTCACAGTCGTGCGAGGGCGGCTTCTCGTAGTAGCCCCACATGATGGGGTACATTGGCCGGAGCTGCTACAACGTGGGGGCATGACGAGAATTTACCCCACGACACTTGTGCTCGCTAAGAGGAATCCGAGCGTCAAAGTCCATCTCCAATGAAGCATGTGTGGAGCCCTCATTGAGGATAGCCACATGTGAGAGGGGGCACCAGGCCTACTACAATGGCTCACGCATCTGCAGCCAATGTAGATGGGAGCCGGATAGCCCCGAGGAGCTCCGGATGCTTGTCCACGCGGATGATCATGTTCATTGCGCAAATATCTGAGCCGACACTACCCTGAAAAAACCGCAGCACGACTTTGCCGTACCACACCCCATCTGCTGGGCACACGAGTAGTGGATGCCAAATCCCTTGCTGTCCGGGCCCTACACTATGGGCAAAACCGAGCCGCAGGGGCACTACGACTTCTTACTCGTGACGTGGCGGTTTTGCGCCACAATTGAAAAGGTGCCTAGTTTTGGGGGTATCTCCGGGACCATTGGTCGGGTTGAAAAAGTGTAGTGTAGTGTAGTGGCACCGAGCGCACAATTAATGGCCCCCGAATGACTCCCACATTGGAGGTCCTAGTGGACGGTTCATTAAACATGGTCACTCTCCCTGAGCTTGGAAGCTTAGAGTTGCCACTGCAGCTGTGCCGCATTTCACAGGTGCCCCTATTTGGGCGGTACGTGGGTTTTTTTTTTCAAGAGCGTCTTGCACAAATCGGGGTCCCCGGGGGGCACCGTCCACACTATGTGTCTTGCTCATATTTGCCTTGTTCGAACAGAAGCTTGTTCTTTTTAGGATTGGGATCTGGGCTGTGTGATTACACACATGGCCATGTGACAACCTCTCGGACTGTAGGAGCATTCTTGTTACCCCCCTCTTCCCCACTCCGTTTGCAAATCTCACAAATCCTTCCAATCCTCAAAAATGTTTGACATGCATCTGCCCCTCCTTGCCTCCCATGAACGTCTCGGCCGCGTGAAGGGTGAATTTATCCCCCCGTTTGGAGTGGTGTAGTGTGCTCGTCACAAGAGCAAGCACACGCAAGCACAAAAAATTCCTCATCAGTCGTACCATAGGCGCCTTTCGGTCTAGAAGGACAATGTACCTGCGGCTCACTTGGAAATGTGAAGTTGGGGCTCATTTGGGGCTAAAACGGCCCATTTGGGGCTAAGTGGTGTTTTCAAGGGGTTTAATGTGAAAACTTGTGGCTTTCGGAGGTGGGTTGGGGTTTTGGAATGTCCCCAAAGGGATACCAATCCCTAGGCCAAAAGGATTTCACCGGGAGGGTTTCTTTTTTGCGACGGCTCAGTTGACTGAGCACCCCGACTGAGCCGTCACTGAGCAGGCTCACTAAGCTCTCACTGAGCGCTCAGTGAGCGCGCCAAATGGCTCAGTGAGCGCTCAGTGGGAGCTAATTGGGGGCTCACTGAGGGCTCACTTAACATGCACGGGCACAAATCATCCATCATAAGCACTTACTTGGTCCTTTGTCGCAATGCACGTTCCACAATCCTCCTCACCATGTTCTCTCTCCCCTTCCTCTCCCGCCGGGCACGTCACCAAGTCATGCACCGTCGTTGGAACCCCCTTTGCTTGGTCACAGCCCTACTCTCCACCTCCCAACCTTCCTTGCGAAGGTTATCATCTAGTGTGTGGTTATCCACCACACACTGCAAGCCCGACCCATCGTTCAGCAAGATGACCCCCTGACTATTCCTAAGTAGCCGTTTCAGTCGCACATGGCTGCCCTCCAATGCAAAGCAACTAAACCTTGCAATGGTCCCCCTCCGTGCAACATACGCATACATGTGGTCAACCCACATGTGCGTCCACAAGGTCTTCCCCCATCCCAGGTCAAGGTGCCTTGCCCCCATGCTCAGTTTGCGTTGCAGCAAGGCACGTTGCTCCGCACCACTCAGAAAGTCATCCTTCCAGGCCACCTTGGCCATGGCCGCAAACGCCTCCCACCACTCCGTGCACACATCAACCCATGGCCTGCCCCCCACTTGATGGTTCCCAATCACCGGTGCAACCAGCTGCGACAGTGGACCCCACAGCCGGGCCTTGACAAAGTGCGCAGCGGCCCCCAACTCCATGCGCACTTGTCCTTTGGCATTTGCCTTGTCCGCCCCCCACTTTCCAGGCCGCACCGTGCGGGCCACTTTCCGTGCCCCGTTTACAACCCCCTGCACTATGCTGGCCGCACTCTTCCTCGATACTCCTCAATGGGTCGCCAGCCCCCGCACAATTCCATTGACCCCCGCAATGGCAACACGCATGACTCCAAGCGCACCAAAGTCAGGAACGCGGCGGTCCGCCGGGTTGTCACGAAACACCCCGGTCAGCCGTACATGTCCCTTGATTCCTTCCAGGGCAACCTCTTGTCCCCCGAACTTGCGCAAAACCGTTTCACGGTTTGCGCCGCAGCAGTGGCACACCATGGCCCCGGGGCTCTTCTTGGTGAAGCCGTCCTCGCCGGCCAGCATGATGTGCGCCTTGCCATCGGCCCGGTCGAAGAATAGGGGGCTGCGCGCCACCCCATCCGCATGCGGCAGTTGCAGGGCCGTAGCAGCACGGAGCTGCGTATCGAAGTCACACTCCGATTGCATGCTGTACACCGTGGCCCACATCTCGCTACCCTCGAAGAGCCACCAGCTAGCAAGCTGTGTGGGCCCACAACCCGGTGCAGCCACTGCACTGTGCACGTAGGCCCGATTCCGGCGGTTGGTGCCGTCAACGCCGATGGTCACCCAAGTGTTGCGCTGCGCGCCCGGTTGCAAGGCTTCCGGTGTGCGTACGGCACACGCTTCATAGAGCAGGGCTAGCCGCTCAACAATATTACATTACGCCCCCCTGCATCTCATACTCCCCCTCAAGGATACGAACCCGCCGGCTAGCAGGTTGGCTGAGGTGCTTCAGCCACGGGGCCACGTCGGCCCAGTTGACGGTGCTGTCCAGATCGGGCAGCCGGTAGGCCATGTCGCGGCGCGACATCTGTGAACTACACATCCGTCACAGCACGCGCAAGGCCTCCGACTTGATGTCGCGACCGGTGTCCGTGGGCCGGCTATAGTCCTCAGGGACTAGCAGTATGCTACCATCGGGTTGGAGCTCGGCCCGATAGTCCTCACATAGGGAGGCCGCCACCGCGGCCTCCAGATGCTCAATCCGGGTTGCGCACTGGCGCTGTGTTCCCAACAAGGAAAAGGGACGCTTAGGTGGCATTTTGTGTAGGACCTGTGGTATAGGTGTAGTGCCACATGTGATCCCCGTGCTTGCGGCACACTTATCTGTGTTCACATCTCTTTGCTATCCCGCCCACTTGTTTCCCCTTGATGGTTGTCCCTAGCCTCCCCCCCCCTTGCCCCTGCAGGATTCACACTCTTCGTCGGGGTGGGGTAGTGGGGTTGCACCAGGGTGTTTGTCCCATCCCCCCCCCCCGGATGCCGCCAGGGTGTTTGTCCCATCCCCCCCCCCCTGGGATGCCGCCAGGGTGTTTGTCCCATCATGCCCCCCCCCCCCCCCCCCGCAGCGTCTGCCATTGCCCCCTTTGATGCCCCCCTCCCCCCGGTTGATGCCGTAATATGCACTGTGCCCCCCCGCCCCCCCCAGCCCTGGCACACACCCCGTTTTCAGTCCCTGGTGGTAGGTGGCACATCCCCCTTGCACCCCCTGCCCACAGACACCAGGGTCTGGCGGCCAACAATTGGAGGGCCTAGCCATCCACCCGACTGAGAGCTCTCTGAGCCGTTTGGCGCGCTCACTGAGCACTCACTGCGCCGTTTCGCACGCCCACTGAGCGCTCAGTGAGCGCTTAGTGAGCTCAGTGAGCGCTCAATGAGCTCCCAGTTACCTCTCAGTCACTGCACACCTAAAGACAGGCACTACAAAGGCACCAAACAAGAGGCCAATACGTTTTTCAAAGAGACTGTTTGCAGTCTGAACATACCGCAGGGGCCGGATCGGGCCCCTGTCCTTGTACGTGCCCATATAGGGATGAAAGAGGTGGCCTCTGGCCTGCTTGAAAAAAAAAAGGGGCGCAACATACCACAGGGGCCAGGGTCGGCCCTGGTCTTGAACACAGGCCCACAACAGGGCTGAAAGTGGTGGCCCCTGGCCTGTGTGAAAAAAAGCCGCACATCAGAGCTGAAAGGTGTGGCCCCTTGCCGCCTTGAAAATTTTCAGCTCCGTCAATATTTTCAAAGTAACATATCACTGCAATTGGTACACGGCCAGAATCACGGGAAGTTTACCTGTGAAACAAAGGCACACAGCAGGGCACAAAGTGGTGGCCCGGAAAGTGCCCTGCACGCTGCAATCTGTGGCCCCAGCCCCCCCAGAAGAAATTTCAGCACCATGAAGTGCTCAACAACAATATATACCATACATATATACGAACCACGTAGTGGGGGTCCAGCGGCTACCACAGAGCCGCAGTTCCAGGGAGAGAACCCGGACTGCCAACCACGGGGTCCGGCTCCCAGCCAGGCTGCTGAGCAGCCGCCACCACATCCGACCGATACCGGAGGTCGGCGTTGTGCAGGCGGGTTGACACTTCCGCCCCAACCTTCGGCAGGCTGTCCACGCTCAGGTCCGGCATCGTGGTTGTTCGAGCCAGCCCCGCAATGGTCTGCAGCTGCTGGCACGACGACTTGGCGTCCGCCATCAGCCGCGTGGCCAAGTGGGCGTACTCCAACAGTCCCGATGCCAGGAATTGCATGGACTGCGCGCTGTAGGTGGCGGGGGGTGCAGTAAGAACCCCCTGACTGGGAGGGGGATGCAGCCCCCGGCCCAGATTCAATGTGCTTCAAGCCCTTGGACCGCTGCAGCACCTCCAGGCGTGCCCGGGCGGCAGCCCCTTGGCGCTCAGCGTCCACGAGCTTCCCCTGCAAGTCGTCCCGCTGCCGCTTGACCGTGTCCAGGTCCTCCTTGAGACGGGTGGCTGCTTCCGCTGCCAGACGGGCAGCATCCCGCTCCTGGCGGAACTGGACATGGTGACGGCATGCCTCCCGGTACACGGTCATGGGCACAGTGCCCGGTGACCCAAGCTCATGAAGGGGGCTCCGCAGAGTCGCCTTTTGTGGTGCGGCTGCATTTCCCTTGCCCGCCAGCTTTTTGGGGGGGGCGGGGGGGTTGCTGTCCTTGGCTGCCCGTTTTTTTCCTTTCCCGGTCCCACTGCGGCTACTCCGATCACTGCGGGCGCCATCACTCTTCCCCCCATCCGTCACCTCCCCATCACTGACCACCTCTTGGTCGATGACGTCCTCCCCCAGAGCGCTGGCACGGAAGGTGGAGACGTGGCCACGCATGGCTTGCCAAGCCTCCGAGAAAAACCCCTCCCCCTGCACTTCCCATGACGCCACCTGCTTAAAAGCAATTGAGCCAGCGCGGGCCAGCAACCCCCCCTCCTCCGACCCCATGGCTAGATTCCCCCCTAACCTCCTGACAGGTACAGCTCACAGGTCACACATACACAGTACACAAAAACCAACACTGATGCTTCCTCCTTCACTGGCGCCCAAAAATCTTTAAAAGATTCTATAGTGATAGTGCATATGAGTGGTATTATGGGGTGAATCCTGTGATTCGCCTATAGGCGAATCCCTTGGTCCAAGCACCAATGTTTGGACCCTAGCCGGTAGGCAAAGCGGGCTACAAAAATCCCCCCTCTCCTGCCACAAGCCCACAATGCTCGGAGACGGTCACCCTGCACGGCGGGTGCATCTGGGTGGGCGTCGTGGTTTGCGCGGCGGTGACCGCGTTGAGGGTGACGCTCCATTACCACCTCTTGGTGGAGTGCCGCCGTACCCCCTTCACGTTAACCATCCTGTCGAGGAGGTACGCCGGTGCGCGCTGCTTGTTGACCGGGGCAATGTAGAGCCCCAAGTAGCCCGCGCGTACATCACTGGCCCGTGGTGCCTGCACCGGGGGGAAAGGGACCGGGGACCGGATGGCCAGGTCGGCGAGTGATGGGCCAACCGGCCCCCGACCCTTGTCAACCGCCGCTGCCCTCTCGCCCGCGGCTGTCACCATCGCGGGCTCCGCTCCCGATGCCCCCGGCACCGGCTCCTTCGTCACTGACACCAATTGCAGTTGCCGTCGCGTTGCCAGTAGCGGTGGTCGTGAGGATCTGCTGGCACCTTCGGTGGGCGGCGCGAATGTTACCGGGCGCGAACGTTGACTCTGTGTTTTGCTGCCGTTTGCATCAACCAAAGGCTGATGCAGGGGGAATGGAGCCTGCAAATGTAGGGGGGGGGGGACTCCAAAAGTAATACTTTCGATAAAGATGCAAACGGCAGCAAAGCAGTGCAACGGCCACGTCCCGGGTTCCACCTCACTGAGAGTTCACTAAGCCGTCAGTGAGAGCTAATTGGGCTCACTAAGCGCTCACTGAGCCATTTGGCGCGCTCAGTGAGCACGGATTGAGCGCTCGGTGGGCGCGCCAAATGGCTCAGTGGGCGCTCATTGAGCGCACCAGACAGCTCAGTCAGCTCTCAGTTGCACCTCCAGACTGGCAACTGCAACTGGCGGCACGATGCTGGAGCCGCCTCAGCACAGCCCCATGTAGGCCACACACAGGGCCCGTAAAGGCCAGCAGCAGACTGGCACGGCCTGTGCAGGAGGCCCACGCGCTGGCCACGTTGTGCGCATGTTAAGCCCACTCATGGGGCACCCTGTGCACATGTTAAGCCCGCTCGTGGGGCATTGCACGCATAACACACAGAGAACCCCCTTGGTACACGCTAGAATACCCAATTTCGTTCTAGCCTAGAACCGGCTAGAGCGGCTAGAAAGAAAAAAAATAGTGGTTGCCCCGACCCATGGGTATAGGGGGGCGGGGGTATGAAGGGTGCAAATTGGACCCCTATTACCATACTCGGGGGTCCATACCTTGTTTTTCAGAAAAACACATTTTTGACCTGAAATTCAACAAGTACAAAAAACCGTTCTAGGAACGTTCTAGCGGCGCTCTAGAGCCGCCGCGCTAGAACGGCGCTAGACCGTTCCTAGAACGCTTCGCTAGAACGACGCTAGAACAAAAACATGCATACACATTCGGCAAGTAAAAGACACCAATGTGGGAAGGGGGGGGGTTCCATGACACATAGACACATAGAAACCATCACATTTGGTACATGTCTAGTCATATTTGCGCGCACACACACACACACACACACACAAACACACACACACACACATACATGCACGCACACATTTTGTCGTAGGCACGGGCACTGTGGGGCTGCCCTCCCTTCAAGCGTTGGTTGGGGGGGGGGTGTCGTTGCTTTTGTCACACATTTTCAGGGGGGGGGGGCTTGAGAACTACCTTGGGCGGGGGGGGGGGGTTGAACTCAGGGGTTTGAGAGGGTGTTCTTCTCTTTGTTTCACAGGTGTTTTTTTATTGGATTTTGTGGGTTGGACCTGCCAAAGTGCAATTTCAAGTTGCAGGTATGCCATGCAATGCTGTGCACTCTTGTGGTGTGTTGTGGTCTCGTTAGGTGTAATGTGGTGTCATAGAGTGTGGTGTGCTGTGGTGTGCTGCGTTATGCTGTAGTGTGTGATCTGCTGTGGTGTGTTGTACTGTGCGGGGGGGGGGGGGGGTAGTGTGTTGTGGTCACATGACGTGCCCTATGGTGTGCTGTGTTGTCATGTGGTGCGGTCAGGTGTCATGTGCTGTGGTCTGGTGTCATGTGGTGTGGTGTGGTGTGGTGCAGTGGGGTATCCTGTGATAGGGTTGCCTGTCTGGTCTGTTGAATGGTGTGCTGGTTGCTTGGCAGCTGGGGTTGTTTGGCAGCTTGGGTTATTCGTTGGGTGTTTGGCTAGTTGGGGCATGCTGTGTGGTGTCTGTACCCTGTGGTGTGTGGTGTTGTATGCTGTTGTATGCTGTGTGATGTCATGTGTGTGGGTACCCATGTAATTTCTGCCAGTCCAAGGGAGGGGGGGGGCTG
>OZ038380.1:155889497-156150823 GCA_964036045.1 Eutreptiella sp. 'Long Island Sound 2002'
GCAAATACATGTGTACCCACACACATGACATCACAGAGCATACAACAGCATACCACAGCACACACCGCAGGGTGCAGACACCATATAGCATGGCCCAACCGGCCAAACACCCAACAAATAAGCCAAGCGGCCAAACAACCCAACCAGCCAAGCAACCAACACACCATTCAACGAACCACACCAACCACACCACATGAAAACACAGCACACCACAGCGCACGTCATGTGACCACAACACACTACCCCCCCACACAGTACAACACACCACAGCCAATTACACACTGCAGCAGACCGCAGCGCAGCACGGCACACCGCAGCACACCACACCACATGACATGAGGCCACAGCACATGACACCAGACCACACCACATGACACCGCCGCACACCACATCGCACCTCATGTGACCACATCACAACACACCACGCCACTACAGAGCACATCACACCATAGCGCATCACACACCACAACAGACTACAATACAGCACAACACACCACTTTACACCTAACGAGACCACAACACACCACAACACTGCACAGCATTGCATGGCATACCTGCAACTTGAAATTGCACTTTGGCAGGTCCAACCCACAAAATCCAATAAAAAAACACCTGTGAAACAAAGAGAAGAACACCCTCTCAAACCCCTGAGTTCAACCCCCCCCCCGCCCAAGGTAGTTCTCAAGCCCCCCCCCCCCCCCCCCCCCCCGAAAAATGTGTGACAAAAGCAACAACACCCCCCCCCCCCAACCAACGCTTGAAGGGAGGGCAGCCCCACAGTGCCCGTGCCTACGACAAAATGTGTGCGTGCATGTATGTGTGTGTGTTTGTGTGTGTGCATGTGTGATAATTTGTTTTTTGTGTTCTACGTAGGCTATTATATCGTTCTAGAGTTGATCTAATCTAGGCTAGAATGTTCCAGCTAGAGTGTTCTAGGCTAGAACAAGATTGCGCGTTCTAGCGTGTACCAAGGGCCCCCTACCCCACAGCCCCACAGGCCCACAACCCCAGACCATCTTTCCAAACACCCATGGTGCACCCCACCACCACCCAGTCGCGCCCCCTACCAATATTCCCCCCAACACCCCGGTGTGAATCCTGCAGGGCAGGGGGAGAAGGGAGTAACACCTTGCCGCTGCAGATGCAGCGCATCAAAAGCGGGACCTCGGCGCCCCCATCGCTCCTGATACACCGCTTCTCCGGCCCGCGATGCCACGAGAAGCCAAGCAGCAAAGCCTGCTGTGCGAATGGGGCGGGAGGAGGGGGCCCAATACTGCTGCAGCATGGCGGCCTCCCCGGGTCCACTGTTAACCAGGTCGAGCCATGATGGCCCGCTTGTCCACAGGACGTCGCCTTCCTCCACGTACACGTGGCACATGGGGTCGGCGGCGTCCGGGGCAGGCCTGGCCAGCAGCAGCGAGTGGTACGGGCAGCTGGGGCCTGACGGGCCCACGGGGGCCAGCCAGTCGTCCAGCTGCTCAAACCGCGGCAGACCGACCGCGCCCTGCAGTCCCTCGCCGAAGGCGAAGTACTGACCCCAGTGGCTGAGAGCCCTGGGATTCCCCCCTAACCTCCTGACAGGTACAACTCACACATACACAGTACACAAAACCAACAGTGATGCTTGCTCCTTCACTGGCGGTAGACTCGTGTGCCGTGGATCTATGATACACTTCTCCATGATAGTATCAATGGTGTTCCTGAAGTGTGCGTAAGTCTCTGGGCGGGTGGGTGGGCCCAAAAATCTTTAAAAGATTCTATAGTGATAGTGCATATGAGTGGTATTATGGGGTGAATCCTGTGATTCGCCTATAGGCGAATCCCTTGATTCCCCCCTAACCTCCTGACAGGTACAGCTCACACATACACAGTACACAAAACCAACACTGATGCTTGCTCCTTCACTGGCGCGTCAGGCCCGAAGGGCACCGTGGGTCATCTCTGACTCTCACTCATGCTGGCTCTCGTGGTTCCACATATAAAGGCGTGCTCGCTCACTGACTCACACTGTGCCGTCTCATCCATCGCACTTGCGAGGGGGGCTCTCTTTTATATACCCCGGGTATGGTCGTGCTCTGCTTGCACCACGTGTCGTCCCTCTCCCCCACCTCTCCTCACCAGCCCACTTTTTTCTCACTCTGGTTCATTAGCGCCACAGACAGTCCGTGCAGGAGTGACAGTCATCCTCACGTCAGCCTCGCCTCAGTCTGAGTCCGTGTCTTCCAGATCATCCTTCACAAGTTTGAATACATCTTTGATGAGGTCCGCTTTTCCATTGAGGGTGACTCTTTGCACTGCAGTGGCATGGTGGGTGAAGGACATCGTCAGCCTGACTCCTGGTGCCAGTCGCAGCTCGTGGCGGTCGAGGTAAAGGTGGCGTTGGGTTTGGTCCTTACTCTTCTCAGCAGGCTCGACCCGTGCCATGGCATACTGCGCCCTGGTGCGTCGGGTGACCCATCCACAGAAGGTCTGCCAGGCGTTGTGGAGGTCCCGTTCTGGTACTGGCCGGCACAGCACTAACTCGAAGGATTGCTCGGTCATCGCTCCCAGGTGGTATCTGGGCTGTTCTGCATGGAGGTGCCCTTCCGCTCTCTCAGCTCTCCGCCTCAACGTGCGCGCCTTCTGCGCCAGCTTGCCCTCCGGGCCCCGAGATCCTCGTGGGCGTTTCGACCCCACTTTCCCCTCGTCATGGGACTCCTCCTCATGTCGGTCGCCCCACTCAGACATGTAGCAGGGGCCTGCTACAGCAAAAAAGAGGGGGCACTCCAGCCGTCGCTCATGCGAGGAAACCCCCCCCCCCCGCTACAGTCGGACCGATCCAAAACTCTGCACAAGGTGCAGCTCTCCGCACAATGTACCCCACTTATGTGCCGACTCAACCTTTGCCTTGGTGATGCTTGCTGGCGTCAGGTCTGGCAAACGGGACACAACATCAGCAGGCATGCGCGCAGTATCAACCCAGACAACATTCAAGACCAAGCCCGTGTGCCACAACGAATTCCAAAGACCACGGAGTATCTTCACTTGCGTACATGCCCTCGTCGACGCCCTCATATTGGATGCACTGTAGCAGGCCGCTGTATTGTCCACAAACAATGAGACCCTGTGCCACTTCTGGTCACCGCAAACCTACAGGCATGTAGGACACCACTGAGCTCCGCCTGTTGCTGGTTCTGCGCCAGGATCTTTCGCGTTCGCATAACTCCATTGCGTCCAGAGATACCCAGGCGGTAGCCACCAGCAGTCTCTGCTGCATCCACTGCCAGGAACGGCGCAAAGCCAAAATGCCCAGGCCTTGGGTCAACCGTGGCTGGCACGTACGATATCGCCAGCGCATCGAACAGTGCCGATATCAGGGCCGGGCTCGGGCGGTGCTGAAACCGATGATGTCCCTAACGGAACCTGTGCCACCCCTGCAGAAACAGGGTGACCCCTTTTCGTGGTCCAAATGCCCATTGCATTTTTCTCGTGACCTGTTCCGCCACCTTTGGAGACACAGGCGAGCAGGCCGTTTTTATGGCAATCCCCAAGCACTTTGTGAGCATTTTGTCTGTGTTCCGCATCTCCCCTTTGGCCAGGTCGAACATCTTCCCCGGCCACAGGACATTCTGATGTGGCTTGAGGCAGGATTTTATGGAGATGCGCAGGCCCTTTGCCGTCAAGAAACACGCCAGCCGATGGCCCAGGCTTTTCATGCACTCCCTGTCACGTGACAAGATCAGCACATCATCCAAATAATGGAAACGGTAGACATCGATCCCCTCCACGTGGTTGTCAAAGAACTCCTTCAACAGCGCTGCCAATGTGTCCTGTGCCAGTACCGGGGAAAACTTCCACCCAAACGGGAGGCAGTGGAAGTGCGCCCCCTGTATGCGAAACAGTCCCCTATGTTCAGCTGGGATTTGCAGGCTCCAGTAGAAGTTGGATATGTCCAAGGTAATGCCCCACAATGGTGCTCCACGGTGTATCTCCCGTTGGATGGTCTGAGAGACCGTGTGAATAGATGGAAGCCTGACCTTGCGCAGCGGCACCTTCGAGCAGTCGTTCGGATTCCGCATGTCAATGATGAAGGAGCACTTCACATCATTTTTGGGCTTAATGAAAGCCGACACATTGTCCGTGAGGTCCTCCCACTCAAGGGCACCCAAACACGTGGGGTCCCTGCACAGGAACCCATCGTCCACCAGCACTCCAATCATGCGTCTGGTGTGCAACGACGGCTGCCATACATCGAATCCTCCACAAGTGTGCCCCGACTTCCAACTCCGTATATCCCAAATGAGGCGCTTTGGGATGTTCGCGTTCCACACATCTAAAGGGATGTCCAGGCTGCCCTTCTCTCCAAGGCCCGCATCAATCATTCTTTCTGAGATACCTCCCGACGGGCCATCCCCGTCATATCCGTCGTAGTCCTGACCCAGCAGGTCCCAGTTGAGCTCATGCAGATCCCCCATGTGGCGCAGGATCATGTCCAGGTGTGCCTGCCCACCGTCCACATCTCGGAGGCGCTCCCGCGCTCGGAGGATCACCGCAAGCGCGGCCCGAAAAAGCTCATTTCGCGGGATATTCGAGACCCGCTCGATCCGTCTCGAAGCCGACCACGCACACGCCCGCGCCTGCCTATATGTGACCCACGCTCCTGCAGTACTTCCTCCTCCAACTCCCATGAGGCACTTTAACCTACGCGGCTTGTGCTGCCTGCCCACCTCGTTGTCGGGTGACGCCCGTCTCGATTTACCTCCCCCCCCCCCCTACCCCACAGGCCGTCCGGCCATTCGCCTCCTCACGCACTGCGTCTCCTCTTTCCCCTCCTGCCATCGGCCTTCCGAGGTGAGGGGCTATCCGAGGATGATCCAGAGCACGTGGAATCTCCAGAGTCGCTCTGTGGGGTGCTCCCCTCAGGGATATCGTAGGCCTCAGGGGCCCAGAACTCCGTACACCGTCTGGTTGCCGTTCCCGCGATCCATGGCCTCCCCTTGAGGTAACTGGGGGGGGTAGGCGTTGTGAATGGGTGCCGGATGCGCCCTGGGTGCGGGCAGTTGATGTAGGCCATTGCCGTTCTTGTGCTCCTCCACCTGAACCACGCCTTGATGCTAGGGATCTTGCCCCCAGCCTTGTACATGGTCGCTGGGCCCAGGCGCCTCCATGCATGCCACCTGACGTCCTTCCACTTTGATCCACGCAAAAGGGTCGCCATGACACGCTGCAATTTGTCCACAGAGACCAGTCGGTGGAACTTGTCGAGGTTCCAGCATCTTTGTGCAATCCAGGCGCTGAACTGCAACCCTTTGAGGGCCACTCCTGAAACGGTACGGGTAATCCAAGCCCTGTGGACTTTGCGGTCATAGAACTCCGCCGTCCCTGCCAGAACCCACAGCCTGTGGAAGCTGATGCTGGCCGCCTCGCCGACTCTGAGGCCCAGCAGCGTTGAAAGTATCGCGAGACCCACCACACACCACTCCAGCTCTGAATCCGCTTGGTGTGCCATGATTTGCAGTGCCTCGAAACTGACCCACTCCTGTTTTGACTTCTCTTCCAGCCGCTGCGCTGCCTTGAATGCCTTCCACGGTCGTTTTGGGACCGGCTCGCTGACCACCCCCATGGTGTATGCCATGGCCGCCGCATTGAGGATTGTTTTGACCGAACTGCTGCCTTTTCCCTCTCGAATGGCATCACACACGACTTGCTCCACGACCTTGTATGGTCCCCACTCCGGCCGGGCCATATGTGTCCGTCGGAGTCGTCGCATTCCTGTCTTGTACGTGCCCAGCGATGTCGTGCTACAGGAGTTTGCGAGGACTTGCCAGTTGCTTTCCAGGACCCCATCCTTGCTGTCCGCCTGGGCTCGACACAATGCGGCATATGCCCGTCGGTATGCCGGCCATTCCCTGGGGATGTCGTCGTCTTCGCTCTCCCCCTCCACTTCTCCTTCATGCCAAAGGAACCTGTATGGGCTGTCCTCCGCCATGCCCCCCCCTCCCCCCCCTTCCGGGGGAAGTCAACTCTCGCACTCCCATATCCAGTGGCTGTCTCCACATTCTCCACAAGGCCCCGGGGGGCCCTTCGCCACTTCATATGCGTTGTCGCCCCTCGCAGTGCAGTAGTAGGTGATGTTCTCCAACTCCGCGAACCTGAATCTCCCTTTTCGGGTCGCTTCAATCCATGTGCGTGCTCCCAGTCTTTCCAACTCTTTGGTAGACCTCGGCGCAACCCGGGATTGTGGTTGCTTCCCGGTGCCCTTATGTGAGCTACCAGTCACACTGTGGCCCCCGCTGGGGTACTTCTCTTTATAGTTGTCCTTGGAGACCAGCATCACCTCCCACAGCTCCTTTGCCAGCGTCTCCCCTTTTTCCTCCTCGTTGGACTCCAGGAATTTCTTCAGTGAAGCTGTCGTCTCACGCATCCATTTGGCATTTCCCGGGGCATCAACAAACTCGTCCAGCGCTGCAGGGGTCAAGGGTCTCACGATTTTTGCTCTCCGCTTGTGCTCCAGTCTCACTTTGAGCGCCTCCATCTGTTTTGAGATCTCCTGCTCCTCCGGGTCTACAGATGCGTTTGGTTTTCCCACATCCGATGCATCTGCCGTTACTAGATTCAGCTTGTGGCCTTCCCGGATGATGATCCACTTGAAGTTGTCGAAGAGGGCCAGCGCTCCCATTGCCTTTAGCACGAATTCGGGGTCTTTTGGCTTTCCGGTCTCCGGGATGTCCTCAGCAAACTCTCGGATGGTTAGGCGGTGCTTGGCTGCCAGCTGTGCCACCTCCATTCCCGCCTTCTCGATTTCGGCACTGGAGCAGAGCTTCACAAAAGTGCTCCATTGCGACTCCAAAAATGACTTGATGCGAGCCCTGATCTCGTCGCTGACCGCCAGCTCCGTCTGCTTTTTCGCCTTGAACTCCCCTGTCTGGACCTCAATTGTGCATCGACAGAAGCTCTCATAGCCAGCAATGGCGTGGAGGAGTTTGAGTGGATCTTCGTCCCAACTAGAGGCCACCTTGAGGTCCTGGAGCCATTTGTCATGGTCCACCCCCGCATCTCTGATGCGCTGCATGATTTCCACTGCCGCTCTCGCCAAGTGGTCTGCAGGGAGGATGCTCCTGTAGACCTCGAACTGGCCCTTGGAGACGAAATCTTTGAAGGTGAGGGACTCCCTGCTGATGGCTGACATTTGGTCTGGATCTCTTTACTTGGCCTGACGGGCCTGAGAACCCAAAAATCTTTAAAAGATTCTATAGTGATAGTGCATATGAGCGGTATTATGGGGTGAATCCTGTGATTCGCCTATAGGCGAATCCCTTGGTTGGGCAGCGGCCCGTCTCCCCGTGGCCGTGAAGCCAGCTCATCCTTGGCCCCTGGCAGAGGGTCAACGATGAACCGCTCCACGTCCACCCACTTGTGACTCTTGTCGGGGGTGAGGGAGCGGAAGAGAACAACCTGCTTCCCCACCCCCGGCAACGCGGCGAGACCCCGATGTCTCACCGTGGAGGCAAAGAGAACCATGTCCCCACGCTGAAACTCGAAGGTCTCGACCCGCAGAGCGTCATGGTCACCCAGGTGGCTGCCCAAGTGCGCCTCCAAATGATACTTGTCCGAGAGGACAAGCATCATTGAGAGATGCCCGGGCAGCTCACCCATGCTAGGGAGCGTACCTGGCAACGTATCACCGTCAGTATGCCAGGTCTGCTCCCTAGCATCTTCCCCGGCGGCAATTGCTGACCACTGCGTTGGGAAGAGATCCCTCATCTCGGGCCAGCGAGCACTGCACTGCTGGCTAGCCTGTTGCATGCAAGGGGTCCCTTCCCAACACAGAGATAAGCTTGCCGGGCCGAGTACCCCAGCGCCGTGGCAGTTTGGGATCATCCAAGCACTCCTCGCAAGAGTGTGCATTGGACAGCAGATAACCAAATTGCATCCGGCTGGGTGCCGCAGGAGTCGACGAGAATGCGGTACTAGTTCTCGCACTCCTTGGCCTCTACCGCCCCCCTAACCACCCGGAGCCCCAAGTCGCAAAAGGACTCATCCGACTCAAGGTCATGAGCCGGGGGTTCATGTGAGAACACCGGGGCAGCTAAGGAGATGTAGGGGGGAGGGGAGGCGGCACCGCGGAGGAACACGGACCCCTTGGTCCTGTACAGGGCTGGGGTGGTGTAGTCGGGCACCACATGGCACCACTCAGGAATGATGGGACAAGCCGAAAGGCTTTCCCACCATTCCCCTGACACCACCCCGGCCCCGAAAGGCAGGGCCTCAAGGAGTCCCTTCTTGGGTGCAATGTGGCTGACACCAAGATCTGCAGTCCAACCGTGTTGGAGATCTTTGGTGTCATGAACCCGTGTCCCAAACTCGTGGGGGGTACTGATCAGCTTTCTTGAGGACTGCTGCACCAAATCTTGGACAGCAGCCACAGGAAAGCGGAAGCGTACGGCACGAAGAGCTGGATGCACCTGGCACAACATTTGGATGCACCGGTGCAACCAACTCTTTCCAAGAAGGGTCACATCGGACACGTTGATGTGGACCACTTCTGGGGAAGGGGCAGGGAGCTGCTGGGCCCACAGCTTCAAGGGCTCTAGGTCCGTGGAAGGCACCCCCGGGTACGTTGCCTCTGTGAAAGCGGTAGGTACCCGGGGGCGACTAAGGAAAGACGCGAGAGCCTTTGAAGCCGCCGGTTCCAGGCTTGGGACGCCATTAGACATGGTGTGAAAGATAGGACCTATGGGAGCGAGAAGAAATGGATGGGTAGGCGGATAGGGGGGCGGAGGAGAGGCGGAAAAGTGGGGGAACCCTCAGAGTGAGCCCCCAATTAGCTCTCACTGAGCGCTCACCGAGCACTCAGTGAGCCGGCTCAGTGACGGCTCAGTGACGGCTCAGTCGCGCGCTCAGTCAACTGAGCCGTCGCCAAAAAAAGTACCCACCCCCCTTGAACCTTGACCAAGTGAGTATCTAAAACTTCTAAAAACATTAAATGCACATTAACTAGCATGCAAAATGCACAACAAACAAGCACAAAGACATCGCAATGCACAACTGAGCCCCAAATGAGCCCCAACTTCACATTTCCACTTAGCCACTAGTGAGCCGCAGGTACAAATTGCAGGAGTGGCAGTACTAAGTCCAGGTATCGTAATGAAGTCCAGCGGCGATCGCCCACCTACAGAGAACACACTGTCCAGTGACACCGTGCTCTTTTCCTTTAGCAAGCTTCATAACGAAATGCGCACAGAATGCACTGCAAGATTCAACCCTGTGCCGTGGTTTTGACAGCCGCCAAGCAACAGCTACAAATGCATAGCGACA
The DNA here is from genome assembly GCA_964036045.1 of Eutreptiella sp. 'Long Island Sound 2002'. Taxonomy (NCBI): domain Eukaryota; phylum Euglenozoa; class Euglenophyceae; order Eutreptiales; family Eutreptiaceae; genus Eutreptiella; species Eutreptiella sp. 'Long Island Sound 2002'. Next base: position 155,898,795 of record OZ038380.1, read on the forward strand.
CCATCTACAGGCTGTCATCCATCAGGTGAATCTGATCCCCCCTCCCCCGGTGGTCCACCCCTTCTGGCATTCCATAGCGTGCACCTTTGTAGGCACTGGCGGTGTCCAATAATGCACTATGTAGGATGTCCATCACACATACAACCAATTGCGGTTTCGCGTTCATGCCATTCAAGCGCTCAAACTGTGCCCAGCGGAAGACACTCCGCACGGGCGGCTGCTCTTTTGCCTCGTACAACACCAAGTTTAGTAGCGGCTTGGTAAGGTTTCCAATGGTGCTGACTTGGACCTTTACTTGCCGCAGAAGCTTCTCCATAGCCTCCGTGTGCAGAGTAGCACTACTGGATAAACACTTTGGTACCTTGTTTGGCACAAATTTTTTCCTCCAAAAATCTAGCGTCATGGTAAGCAAAAATTGCAACAATACACTGCCACATCCAAGAGCTCGTCCCGATCACGTGAATGACACCAACTGACCCAACTGCTGCATCTAGTGGGGGCCATGCTCGCCGAGGGACTCGATATCTCAACGGATATTGGATACCTTATGGTGCCCTGCCTTACAGCAGTGTGTGACACCCCTGCAGGTCACTGCGCAACATGGGCACGGGTCGACTGCGCTGGGAGCATATGTGTCATTGGGGTCTACAAAGTAGGAAATCTTGTGTGGGGTGTCCCAGTGGGCAGCATCTCAAATCTGCAAAGCAGGTAGTCACGCAAAAGCCGCAATGGCCCATCCGGCGTGATTGTCCCCTTCCAGGTACTCAGCAAAGGCTAGCCCTCGGAAAGACATGGAACACACTCACAGGGCCACGTGAGAACAAATAACTAAGTAACAAGTGTGTATGAGCAACAAACTTTAGTTTGTGCACAACAAGCTTTAAAAACGGGGGTTTCTCGGACTAGAAACCCCACTTTGAACGATGCGATGGAAGGGGTTCCACCGGTTCTAGCATCTTTTTGAGACCCCTTAAATTGTGCAACTAGAGACCAACGAACGTGGTTCCCATTGCCTGTTGATTGACTTTGTGGGCATATATTGTTGTTTGAAGGGAATCTTTGGCAACGACCCCCTCCACAATATGCCCCGAAAAAGGGGAAGGGTTCCAAGCAGAGCGCACCCAACGGCGCACCCCAATCTTTGAGCATCTTGCCCCACTTGTGCCTACTCTCTTCTGCATCCAATGCAAGAACTACTTGTGACACTGCAATGTGTCCGCCTTGTTATCAACTTTGTTTTGTGTCAAGAAATGTCCACTCACCCACTCGCCATGCATGATGTGTATCCTCACTTGGATTGTGCCCCTCTTGACGAAATGAATGTACAGCGACGAGGCAGTTTTGGGCCACTTTGTTTTGCACCAACCTGTGCGCAAGCTCCTTGTGTCCCAGCCGTGTGCTCGCGCCTTCCTCCCTCCGTGTTGCACCACGAATTTATCAGCTCTACCCTTAGGGTAGGCACCAGTTCCACCAACTCCTACTTTGCTGCGGCCATGGTGCCCCGAGTAACGCATCCTTGCATTATGGCCCGGCCAACGTGTGTGTGATACGCATTCCACCGTGGCACATTTACCGATGGGCTACTGTGTTCCCCAGTGGAGGATGATTGCAGTTCTTTGCTTTACGAGAAAAATGACAACATGTTTTGGCCTCTTGCCGCCCACCCTTGACCTTTTTCCACTACCCGGCCCCGGCAAAAATGCCGGTGCACATTGGTTGGTTGATGCTCGCTCTCTTTGTCTCCTTGCACTCTCCTCACTCCTTGGAAAATTGTGCCAATGAAGCCGCTAAACTGTCTCTATTTCACAACCGCTGTGTCGGGTCCACAAATTATTGGCCATGTGCACAGGCATGGATACCCGATGGTGGTGGTGGAGTAACCCTCTTACTTGCGGTCCGAAGAGTGTGCATAACAAACTCAAGTGTTCCTTTTCCTAAACTTCAACCCTTATGTGGTGAACCATACCGCTCGCCACCCCACCCCATTGCCACATTGGCTCCACCTGAGGCATTGGATTGGGGGCTGTGGCCGAATCAAGGTGAGCTAAGCAAGAAAAGCAAGTGCAATATTTGACTCACCTTGTTGAAAACAACCACCTACTCAGGCGTACTGGATTGCAACCACTCAAAAGCATTTCCGACACTTCAAAATGAGCAGAAATGGCATAGGGGCAAGGTGAAGGGGGGGGGGGGGGTGCTTCCTATCATGCACAATTCAATCTGGCGGTGTAAAAGCAGTGCTTGTAAGAGCCGAAGACCATTTAGAAGCTTGCCATCTGCGGAGTGCTCCAACGTGTGGCAAAAGATTCCCGAAGGAAAGGAACATTAAAGGGAATGCGACCCAAGTAAAGTGTGGTGTCCCACCTCGTTCAACAACTTGTTGCGCTGATACTAGATCTTATAGCGTATATAGCGCGAAGCCCCCCCCCCCCCCCTTGCCCCCCCCCCCCACCTCGGGGCTAAGGGGGAGGTTGAGGGGGGGCATCTTGGAAGGTAAGGTGGATCAGGGGGGGAGGTAAGGGGGGGATGAGGGGTGAGGGGGGGAGATGGGGGGTGAGGGGGACCCCAAACTCGCAAGAGTTATGTAGCTAGGGGTCGAGCGAAACAAGTTGAAACAACAGGAGGTTTGGGAGTCCACACACAGGGCGGTGCATACACAAGGTGGTGCACACACAAGGCGGTGTGTGGCAACCATACGTGTCTTGTTAATTCTATTGCCTTCGTCAAGTCCACGTCGCAGAGAATCTACCCCAAGCAACACACACACAAAATAGGGGGTAAAAACTACATAAATAAGGGCTAAAACATGCTTCACATACCTTGGATGGTCATTCTAGGTGATCACTATGGCAAAAAAATGGTTCCGAAAACTTCGATTTTTGAGCTGCCCAGGGTGAAAAACTGCATAAGCAGGTTGTGTACCAATCCCTTGGAACCCCCCCCCCCCGGACCTAATACCCAAATAGGGTGAAAAAGATGTAAATACGGCCTACAAAATGCTTTACATAGCTTGGATGGTCATTTTAAGTGATCAAGGTATCAGAAAAAGAAGGTTCGAAGATTTCAATTTTTGAGCTATATAGGCTGAAAAACTGCATTAGCAGGTTGTGTACCAATCCCTTGGGACCCCCCCCCCCCCCTCGTGCGCCCAATGCCCAAATAGGGTGAGAAACACATGTATACGGCCTAAAACATGCTTTAAATACCTTGGATGGTCATTTTGAGTGATCACAATATCATAAAAACAAGTTTCGAAAATTCTATTGCCTTCGGCAGTGCACCTCGAAGAGAGGTTGACAGTCAGCCAATCAGTCCCTGAGCCAGCAAGCAGGCAGTCAGACAGATACACACAGTTTGGGTTTTTGTCAGTAGCAGATACGGCCCCAAGCAGCAGGGAGGCCCTTCGCTGGAATCCAGGTAGTGGCCGAGTGGTAACGCAGCCGACCGGCGTTCGTGTGGTCGGCGGTTCGAACCCCAGTCTGCCCACTTTGGCGCCGCCGCCGGCGGCCGCGCTAAAATTCGGCAGACTGGGGTTCGAACCCACGCCTGCACATCCGAAATCGGCTGCGTTACCATTGGACCGCTGACCGTGTTACAAGCGCCGTGCGTCCTCATTGCTTGTAGCCTATTAAGCAAAAACTTTTGACCCCCCCCCCCCCCTCAAAAAAGTGATATCCAGTTTTAGGGGGTAGAGGCCTCAAAATCAAAAAATCCATTGGGGGATGCTCTTATTGGGCAAAATAATGATTTTACAAGGGGTTGGACATCCAATATCATGCCTTGGGGTATGCTACGCGAATGACCCCAAAAAAGGGGGGTATATGACGCCCGCGCCTGCGCTTGATCTAACAACCTCTCTTCGAGGTGACTTCAATTTTTGAGCTGCCCAGGGTGAAAAACTGCATAAGCAGGTTGTGTACCAATCCCCTGGGAAATGCCTCCCAAATAGGGTGAAAAACACGTAAATACGGCCTAAAACATGCTTTACATAACTTGGATGGTCATTTTAATGGACCACAATATACAAAAATAAGTTTCGAAAACTTCGATTTTGGAGCCGTGTAGGCTGAAAAACTGCATGAGCAGGTTGTGTACCAATCCCTTGGGAGACACCCCCCCCCCCCCCCACACCTAATACCCAAATAGGGTGAAAAACATGTAAACACAGCCTAAAACATGCTTTACATACCTTGGATGGTCATATTGTGTGGTCACAATGTCATAAAAACAAGTTTCCAAAACTTCGATTTTTGAGTTGCCCAACGTGAAAAACTGCATAAGCACGTTGTGTACCGGCCCATTCACTAGGCCATTATTGTTGGAAACAGTCATTTCGCGTCTTTGGCACGGGTTGTGACCGGCTCTCAGCGAGGCTAGAGACTACGAAAAAGGTCCTTCCGTATCCTATTAGGCATATGCTATCACAACATCCACACTCACACCCCTCAGAGTGGGTACCACGGGGTCACCGAGGTTCCCAAACCGCCAACATAGCAAGCATGGCTGGGGAGTGCATAAACTGCATCAGCGCTCGTCCCACTCCGCCCCATACAAACCCCATGGAGTCCGGACCCGGAAACACTTTTTCAGCTCAAAATCGAAAAAAACCAAAAGATTCATGATTTTCGACCCAAAAAAAGGGGGGGTCATTTTTTGACACCCCCCCCCACCTCCCTCAAAATCTCAAAAAAGTGGATTTCAATGGGAAGGGTTTGGGGCGGTCCGGACCAAAAACTCATTGGGGGATGCATTTATTGGACAAAATAATGATTTTACAAGGGGTTAAACTAAAAATTCAACCCCTTGGGCTAGGGTACGCGAATAGGCCCAAAAAGGCCCAAAATGGGGGTATGTGGCGTTTTCCCCTATATGCCTGGCTTTGATCTAACATCCTCTGTGAGGTGATTTAGGGGGGTGCTGGGGCTGGCCCCCGCGTCGAGCGAAGCGAGCCGAAGCAATGGGAGGTTTGGCCGTCCACACACAAGGCGGTGCATACACAAGGCGGTCTATGGCCACCGCAAGAGTCTTGTTATTTGAGGGGGGGTGCGGGGGCTAGCCCCTGCGTCAAGCGAAGCGAGCCGAAGCAACGGGAGGTTTGGCGGTCCACACACAAGGCCGTGCACAAGGCGGTCTGTGGCCACCACAGGATTCTTGCTATTTAAGGGGGACCGCGGGGCTGGCCCCTATGTCGAGCAAAGCGAGCCAAAGGGGGTTCGGGGGGTAAGGGGGGGAAATGATAGGGGGGGTGTGGTGGGTAAGGGTGGATTAGGGGCGGGATTAGGGCAGAGGTAAGGGGGGGCGGCTTCGTGCGTACTATCCTGATCGGTCTATGGGCAACTTTTTGGCCCGCCAACTATTTCAAACGTGCCAATCAAGGAGGGAAAAAAGACCAATGTCCCCCAAATAAACAAGTAAATTGTGGCATATCCCACAGATTGCCATAAGAAGGGCTTTCTGACAGCCCGGTTGATCCAAAAACATTGCTGGCGATGTGAGTTCCAAAACTGGCTGCTTGTAATTTCTTGATGTGTCACATTTCAGGAAAACATGAAACCATCAACTGACGCATCCACTTCATCTTCAACATGTTCAACGTAGATCAGTGCACAGCGCCTTTGAAAAATTGAAAAAGAGGGCGGCTACCCAGGGGTATCCGAGGGGAGGGCCCTTGGAGCCCCATTTCTGGACACCCCCGCCCCCCTTAATGGGGGCTCACACACCAAGGCCTTGTGCCAAACCCCCCCTGAATGGGGGCTCCCAGGGCTGGACTCTTGCTTAGGATATCAAATAATAGCAGGAACAATGAGAAATGTGGGGCAATGACCGTGTACACAGAGCAAAATGCTCGTCTGTGCCTACAGCCTCGTACTCTTGGGTCATACAAGGAGGAACAGTGTTGTCTCAGACACTGCGTATAACAGGGCCATCTTCCCCCACAACAAACTGAAAGTCCCCCGGGCCCCTTTTTTGGGGGGGGGTTTGGCAAGCCGCCTGGATGGATTGCTGTCTGAAGCTGGCTGTGCCTGACTAAGTGCCTGGAGTTGCGCACTGGACTGAGACCCCCCCCCCCTAAACCACACAACACCAGCCCTCAGGTACAACAAACTGAATCAGAACCTTCCAAAAGGCCTCCCACACAGCTAACCCCCCCCCCCCAACCCCATGTTAATTCCTTACGTGCAGTGCACAGCACCAGGCAAACTGCAGTGAACAAAACAAATAACGTTCCACAAAATACAATACGTGCAAGGTGCCCGAGGAATACAATGACTTGAAAAGCTGGGATAATTGCTGGAGAAGCACCTGTGAGGCCCACATAGTGCAGAAATAAGCTTGCGGTCCTTGGAGCCCTTCTGTGAGACACATAGTGAAGAAACACCCATACGGTCCTCGCAGCCCCTTTTCTCAACCCGCACTCTCAATTTCTGAGGGGTTCCGAACCCCCCCCCCCCTCGGGCCAGTCCAGAGTACTTCATTTTGGTCTACAAATCATGGATGATGGTCCCACCAAAATCACAATCCTCATGCTCATCCAAAACCTGCAAGGAATCCATTCTTGTTCCGAATGTTCGCCAGATCTGCATTCTGCAGCTTCTCCAGAATGGCCAGCCCAGTCTCAGGGGGGAACTGTGCGAGCGACTCCAAGATGGCAGGATCCAGGTCTGCAGGCTTCATCGAACCCGTGGAATAGAACAAATTCAACCTAGCGTGGGATGCAGGGGTTGTGTTGCCATGACCCTTGGTACTTGGCCCAAAACTCATACAACAAATGTGGGCTGCAAAATCACACCATGTGGTAGTCCATCCACAACCCCACTCTCTCAATCCTTTGCAACTGTGAACCACCAGAATTAATGAGGTGTAGCCCACATGACCAGGATGCACCAGTTACTGCAATAAAAAAAAAACATGTGCCCCCACATATCTTGATGCCTCACGTCTCCCCAAAAGAAGCATTCCATCCATGCTCTTGGAGAATTACCTGAAGCACAACATGACCATTGTCACATTGAACCCCAAAACCCACAACATCCCACACACACCTCTCTTGCACAATGGGCGTCAAAACCTTGGAATATGTCCGCGGGGTTGGACAGATTGAGGGGTACATGGGCATGCCCATACCCTTTCCACCTACACAAAGCATGGATTGCATTGTGACACCCGGCAGGATTTATGGAGATACCCTCCTGCCACCGAAACAGGGACAGCGTTGATCATAACAAGCACAGCAATACCATAAGAGGGGTAACCTCCGTAAGGCATGTGTCCATATGGTGGCATCCCCATTCCTGCAAAATACATTGCACTCTGATGCTGCAGGTGGGGTGAAAAGCCGGCTCCTCGCTCGCGAAAACGCTTCATAATTCCTGGAAAGGGCACGCAAGACAAGCCTATGGACTAGTTTGGAAGGGTGAAATGGCACCTTATGATTCTACATAGAACGTTACCCACAGACGATGATTGGTAAACCATGCGACGTGTGAACGCCAACAATAAGCAGGGGCAGCCCTCCCAGGAATTGTCAAACATCATGTGGGATGGCTGGTGCCCTGGCAGAACAAACCAGAAACTCTTAGGTGCTCTCCTCTCGTTTGTGGAAAATCTTTCTTTCACTCATTTTGGTTCAATCTCCGAACGCTGGTCAAAGCACTTTGGGAGTCAGGGACGAAAAACAGGCCGGAAATCAGCAGTCACAAGCGCCACATTCCCCAACAACCCTAATTGCCGGTGGCCATGGCACGGAGCTATCAATATTGGCCTCCCACATGACGTGGAGTGCAAGATGTGCAGAGTTCGCCTTGTAATCTGCAGCGTTTAGTCGGGCCCGAAACTTCGTGCTGCAAGGTATTCTCTGCACCAAAACATCTGTACCCTTTGGCTCCCGAGTAGCAGTGTGGTAAAAATTCACGCAAAAGTGGACGAGTCGCACAAAACTGATACACCTTCTGATGCGCTTTCGTACAGTTCCGCCGCTTGAAGAGCGCTGACACACTTTGGGAGAGCTTGGCGTCTTGCCTATGTCCCCCCAAAATGCCATTTTGCATACCTTCCCAGCGTCCACTCCACAAGACAAAAAGAAAAAAATAACTCCTGCTGTTTCACATTCAGTACAAAATTCTCATGTGCAAGCTGGCATTGAACCCAACAAAAAATTTTGAGAAACACAATAGTGTCTGCATGGTGTCACGAAGAGGGTCACGAAGAGGGTCCCAGAGATAATGCTTGGTTCAAAGCGGACTACGCCTGGCCGGTGCAACGTCAAACCGTGTTGCGCGTGTTTGCTGCTGCTGCTGCTGCCGCCCACCCCGTGTCTCACCTCGTCATCACCCACTCAACAACAAACATCACCTGCCAAGAATCCGGATTTGCTCTGAATCTTTGAGAGATCCTTCTGTGCAAAAATATCCACAATCTGACAAGCCACCAAAACGTCAAACTGGGCCAAGGAGTCAATAATCGAGGCATCAATCTCCTGAGAACAACCAACAAGCAGAACGACCTTACCCCCGTTTTACAACAACGGTGTGAAGCTGCGAAGTCTAGGAAGAGCTGCTTTTCCCGGTACACACCTCCCGCTTTGCGAAGCCAGTAGAAAAGATGGTATCGAGCTTCGCTTGGACAATTGGATGAATCGGGGAAAGGCCACCACTGCTGTACTGAGACATTTTCATTTGTGATTCTTTGGCCCGGCTTTTCGCAATGATACCTTTCAGAAAAGCTGACTTGTTGTGAATATTGGACTTAGTAGCATTCACCAAGAAATCCAGAGCCATGCAGGCCTAAGGAAGGGTTTGGCAAGTGGGAATCCAACACATGGCAGCCAACACGAGAAGCTGGTTTAGGGTTAGGGTTAGGGTGAGTTATGTTCACCAACGCTGCACGGGGCCACACTCTTCTACTTATGGTGTGATACTAGTTGATCCCGTCGTCAGGCAGCCTCCCAGGCACAAAATACCGCTGTGAATACCGTCGCCTGGTTGTTGACAGGAGCAAGCCGCTGCCGACAACACAATACCCACTGAGCTTTGGGGCTCTGCTGCCCGAATCCCCAACAGTGTGGTGTGAGTTTTTCAACTCCAAGTTGCAGTCAAGAAGCTCACTGAAGGTTTTCGGGTGTCGAGTGTAACAGTGGCGGAGCAAGGACGTTGACAACAATATTGTCAGAAAAAAAGGGGTCTGTTGATATGCTGACGAACTGTGACACGCTGACAGACGAGACGCCAAGAAGAATGTACCACACATTTACCTGGCCATGCAGATTTTCTTTGACGGACAGGGGATTAGACAACCTCAGCATGCAACACGACGGAACACATTTTCACTACTAACGCGCGCCAAACCCCACAAGCCGACAGTGCCAACCACCACTGCGATACAGGTTGCAGAACAAATTGATGCGTGCGAAACCTGCTGCTGGGAAAGAGTCTCCAAGTCCTGGATGCAGGTTGCATCTAACTCACCCGGCACCAGTTTGCCCTCTGCATACAATTCCTGCAAAGAAACACGCCAGTTGTTTCACACGCACAACGGCCATAGGGCCCCAAGCGTCAGCACACACACAGTTGTTCACTTCGGCTCAAAGACTGCCTCACGGAATCGTTAACCTGACGGCCAATTCACGTAGAAGCGTATGGCTGCGTAATGCGCTACCTCGATTTTTCGGTGTACCATGGTGAGCTCCTGCGGACGTGGTGGTCCATAGCGGCCGCCTTCTTGAAGGTTCGGTGTGCTCATTATGGATAAATCAGAATCCTGTGGATGTTTTGCCGAGCAGTTTGCAAGCAGTTGGAGTCACTGTGCAAAAAGGACGCTATTTTTCCGCCTTTCTTAAACACGAGAGCAGTAACAATGTGCAGTAGGCGTACCGTGGCACAAGGCCTCTTTGCCCCCCCCCCCCCCTGGCGGCACGGCACAAAACGGGGCGGCACGCGGAGATTCCGAACCCCCCCCCCAATCCTACCCCCCCGACCCTACCCAGAACCGGCCCTTAGAGACGACCAATAGGGAGTGCCATTCACATGCATATGGGCCCAATGCATTTGTTTTCTTGTCTCGGGCCAAATGCTAGCATTTCCTGGTGGTCCCTGGGTGGATATTGTTGCTTCTTGGTGGTCTCTGGATGGGCAATGGTATTTCCTCGTGGTCTTTTGGTGGATGCTGGTATTACCTGGTGGTATGCATGGACGCTGGTATTTCTTCTTGGTCTCTGGATGAATGCTGATGTTGTTGTTGGCCCACCAGGAATTGTTTTTCTTAGTCTTTTGCTTCCCATGGTCCTCAATTTTGCACGTTACGGCCCCTGCTGGTACACCAGGCATTGGTTTTTTTGGTCTGATGCTTGCCATGCGTCCCAGAGTCCTGAATTTTCCACCCGATAGGCCCGGGTGGACACAGTTGCAACAACACATTCATAATGATTTTGCAACGGCGGAGGTGTTTGCCAATAAACAGCTCCAAGGACGACTCGGTTGATGTTTGGACGTCCCGTAAGGCATGAGGCTACAAGTAATACAGGTAGAGGGTGCCAGGGCTATTCTAGTGTCCCCAATACAAGACCGGTGACTAAGAAGAGACTAAGAGACCGGGGTGGGTTTTCGGAGGCCTTGCAAGCGCACCTCATGTTGCGCACCTGCACCTCATGTTGGCAACCGGGTTCCTAATAAGAGACCGGGTTGCCACCGGGCACCCCATGTTGGCAACACGTGTTGGCAACTCATGTTGGCAACCGGGTTCGTAATAAGAGACCGGGTTGTCACCGAAGGAGAGACGAGCAACCAAGCATGCAATGCATGAGCAACAACACAAGAAATCACGATTTGTGAAACTACATCAACCTCGGCTGCTTGGCGGAGTTCTCATCTTGCACGGGACCTTGGGAAAAGCAAACACATCCGGAGGCAATATGACTCGGGGAGGAAGCGGAGGCAACTCCGGCAAGGGAGAGAAGTGGTGATTGATAGGTGCCATGGAACCTAGAGCCCGGGGCGATCGCTAAGCGCAGCGCAGCGCATCAAGGTTTGGGGCCAGCGGGAATCGAACCCACGAAGCCTCGGATCGGTGACCAGGTTCCCAATAAGAGACCAGGGACCGGCTCAGAACCCCCAAAATGAATAAGAGACTAGGGACTTGTATTGGGGACACTAGAGTATGCGGCGGTTGGAAATGCGGCTTTGACAGTGCTTGCCGGGCAGAGCGCCCAGTCCTGATTCGCGGGTACTGCGCTCGAGCCCCTTGACCCAAGTGAGGACCACTCTTCTCTGCCGGCAAAGAAAATTGACTCACTTGTGTCTTGGTGCTCTCGCTTTGTACCACTTCCTCCCTTGGTCACCTGCAAGTCAGGCTGTGTGTGTGCGAATGCTGGCCTTTCGGATCCATAAATGCCGACTTCTTAGTTTGAAATGTCCACCTTTATAATGATTACCATATTTACCGTTGAAATGTGCTGGATACGGAATTTTGAGACCGAAAATGGTACTGCCACCTTATCTCTACTCCTTTCTCCTGCAGCTATGCGATGTCTGGCCTTCGGGTAGGCCATCGTTAAGGTCGATTCGGGTAGATGCCTGCCTGTATCCCCATTTCCGTGTCCTTGCTCATATGGTCACTGTGTGCACCTTGCACTGCAGAATCGCGCTGATCTTCGCATGACTCGTCGTTGCACCTACAAGCTTTTCTGTTCGGCCTGTGGTGTGTGGCCCGTGTGAGACATTTGGGTTCGCTTTCCCTCGCGTTTGCTTCGATTTCAAGCCCCATCCAAGTGTGGCAAGAAAGCATGGTGGTGTTGAAAGGGTGACTGTGGTATCAGTGGTTCCACCGAGAGTTCGGAAATCTCGACAAGTGTCAGCTGCCGCACGCGTTTGAACATCCGTCATAGATTTCGTCGTCGAGCTGTTGAAAAAACTTCTGCACTCGTTGCTGTGGTGAACAAGCAGGTAGCGTTACCGAAACAGACGAGAGTCGCAGCACATGGGATGAACGATCTGCTCAGAGTGCATGCCCAATATGTGAGCCGTTGCAATGCTTTGCGTAGATCAGAAAGAGACTTGAAGAAGCAACTTCGCGTCCCCATAGCTCAGCTAGTCAAGAGTCGGTCCCGTTTGGCCGCTTGTGCACAGGCCAGGAGCAGACAAATCAGTGTCTTAGGTGGAAGAATCCGGCGCATTCAGAAACCAGTACTGAAGGTAGGAAGCCACTTACGAGTGTGGGTATGCCAGCTCCACCACGAGCTGTAAAAGCTTCGAGTTTCACAGCACATGGCCAACAGGGTGATCATAGCAGTTGTTAATGCCCAGGGCATTGCACTTGGTTCCCTCCCTAGTCAGAGAATTGGAAGCCGCTCGCGCTTGGAAGGTGGATGTTGGGCTCAAATTTGCGCGGCGACAGCCCCGGAAGATGCAAAGGTAGAGGCCCAGGCCGACGGCTGATGTTTGAGTATGTGTGAGAAGAGGGACACAACGTTAGCAAATGGTTAGCATGTTCAAGTCACCACCAACTCATGGCGAGTCAATGCGGTTAACGATGCCCACCGTGTGAATAAGAAAACTGCGGTCACAAAAGCAGCCCACACTCACTAACTTCACTCTACCATTGTTAGCCAGCCACGGGGTGAGGTCAAGCCTGCCCTGGAAGTGCACTGCAAAATATCTGATAGTGCCAATAATGAAACAGCCAAAAACAGACCTGAGGAGATTCACCTTAGTGTGCACTGTGTTGGCCATTATGCCAAAAACCATGCCTATCATGGGTCAACACCGGACCAAGGGAAGTATGCTTTTGTGGTTCCGAGGTGCAACTTGGTAGTGGTGGTGTTGGGCATGTTCTGTGACTGGTTTGTGGCCTTTGTGGTGCTTCTGTTCATGTTGGGTGCTTTGACGTTGACAGCGCCCCAGTGCACCGGGTTTGTCATTTCTGCATTAAGCAAGGCTTGAGGACAGAGGACATAGTTTTATTCCAGTAGAACAACATGTTTCAAAAACCGTACGAGTTGATAAAGGCTCTGCTGGACGGGGGGTATGGAAAGGGGGCAGCTGGGGACTTTTGGATCCATCTTGCTGAGCGGAGTTGGAACGGTTGGGTCATGAGCAGAACAATTGGCGACCGCGTTTTTGGCTTGTTCTTTGCGTCGGCCCAACTGCTGCTCCAGCGGCAGCAGGTCATCACCATCCTACAGTTAAAGTACGGCAGTTCACGAGAAGAAGGAGGTGGGTGGTGGGGAAGCTTGCTTGATTGGATAGACATTGTTGAGTGTGAGGTTTTTTTCATGCAGAATGATGTGGTGCATGCTTTTTGGCTGAAGCCATTTGTGATCGAGACCAAGGGGGGCCCTCTTTTTTGCTTAGAGGCTTGCCCAGTTGTTCGTTGCCAGCCTAAGAACGGGGAAGAATGGGTGCAGGACGCTTTCGGAGCTGTAGTTTTGCAGGCGCGGGCTATGCCTATGGTGCGCGACTTTCGCCTCTTGTCCATGTTTTGTAGACCGTTAGAGGTTGTGTTTGGCCAGATGGCCAAGTACTCGCGGTCCTATGTATCCCCTTGGCTGCTTGGTAGGAGACTGCCCTTGAAAGCAACCTAGATATTCTACACATTCTTTGCAAGACCCCCGGTGCCAATTTTTTTGAAGAGACTTTTTGGGCGTTTATAAAGATTGCATGCGCCCTATAGGTGTTACGGCTGCGTCCTTCCAGGTCGCTGCGATAGCCATGTCCCGCGCCAACCACTCTGTCGACACAACGATGCTCGACGAGGATGTGTCACCTGTGCTAAAGCTGGCTAGGCAGGTTGCAGAGGGTGTTGGAACAATCGGAGAGTTTAGGTGTCAGTTAGCTGCACGGCGATGACTGTAGGCAGAGAAGGAACAGGCCGAGAGAGAGGGAGAGAGAAAGCAGAGAGAGCGAGCCGAGAAGACCCGTCATCAAAGAGGGGAAGCCGAACAGCGAAAGCGCAACAGGGATCAGAAGAGGGCCCGGCGACAAAGAGAGAAAGTTGAGAGAGAAAGAGAGAAGTAGAGAAAGGTTGCATGTAAGAGAGTTCGACACGAGAAGTCATGCAATGAAGCTTGGAAATGTGCGAGGGTGGCATCAGTGGTCCCTAAAGACCCTAGGCCCGTGTCTACGGAGCCGCCACAAGACAATCCGCGCCCCAGCAAAGTTTGAAAGGCACCTGCCCACCTAGCTGACTTTGTGCAGTAGCTGGGTTGGATGTCTCCCTCCCTCCCTCCCTGCCTTCGGACCTTCGTCCAACATCTTCGAGTTTCATTTGCTTTGTTAGCACTGCCGGCCTGCACAGTACCTCTCAACACTTGTTCGTAGCATCGACAATTACGCTGCCGGTCTCATTGCGCTTGCGACGGGTCTTTCAAACCTCCAAAGTGCCGTTGACAGCCTCATTTTGCATTCGGCAGCCGTCATTCAAGAGAAACGCCCAAAATGAAGCGGCCGAATGTTCTATAGGTCACTCTGTAGTGTTACCTTGCCTTCTGCTGTTGCCATTGATTATGTTTCAGTGCTTTCGACTTCTATATGTGTGCCTCAACTTTGATTTGTTGTGGAAAGAATGGGCCAATTTGAGGGAGAGGTGGACAACTTTGGGAGAATAAGGGCAAAAATTAGAGAACATTACGTGAACATATGACTAGGGCTGGGCCATCCACAGAGAAGTGGTAAAGGTGCAGGTTTGTGTGATGCTTAGTGGTCAGTCATGACGTAATGAGTGGAAGAAAAACCCAAGGTTAGCACAATGTACACTTGGGAGAAAGTCCCTTTCAGAACGCGCATGATCCTAATGAGGGCCCAATCTGCACATGGGCACAACCACTACCAACTATGCAAGCAGCAATACTCATGAAGCAAATGATCAGCCCAAATCTCCGTCTGTCCTCAGTTCGCCAGTGTCCTTCATTCCGTAACTCAGATCATATCATGTTAAAAACATTGCATCCTGCAAAACAAGGGCAGTCCAATTTCTAATGATTGAATCTAATGAAATCATTGATAGAATGCCTATGTTTCTCAATCAAAACTTTTAAAGCTCAAAAGTGCACGCGCTGTTCATCTCCCATTTTAAATGCGCGACTTCCGCGCGACATTACACAGGTGATAATCTAACCCTCGTCATATGAATCCCCAATTACAAAGGGCTATCACTCTTCCGAGCCAAATAGTTTCTATTACACCTCCCTGCCAAGCTATGTGCTAGAGTTAACCACATGGATCCTTAGCACATGCTGATTAGGAAATAGATAGAACTGCTTGGCCACTCTCACACAAATAGACACTCAGAAACTGTGGAGCCATCCCTAGTACTAATTCTGAGCTAAAAGTTATGTTGTTAAGTGGCGCAAAAGGTAAAAGAAGATGCTATTGAACAATGCCACTCTTGAGCAAAGAATCACAAACTTGCTCATTCCAATGTGAAACCAAGTTGGGACACATGGCCAGATTAGTTTGGGTGGGGGGTCTCGGGCTGTGAAAAATTTTGCCCATCATGGGGCTCTTTGTTGAATTCTCGCTTTGCACCTCGTTCCTCTATTTGAATAGTCTTTGTATCCTCTGGTTGCACTTGCTTTGGTGTTTGCTCCTGCTCCATTTCAGGTACTCAAAGATTTCAATGGAAAATAAAACCACACCAAGACTCCAAGACGAGCACAACCGGGATCAATAAAATAATGAAGAACTTGATGGGGCTGTACAATGAATAGACAAACAATGGGTGATGTTGGGCCTTGTGTTTGCTCGTATGCATGCATGTATGCATCAGGACCACTCAGAACTTCAGTGTGCACTCTGCAACAGTGGACAGTGACTTCAGATCAGGGCAAAAATGGTATAACTCAGAAATCAGGCTTCCTGCGGAGATAGTCAAACCGACGAAAGAAAAATGGTTTTAACAAGATAAAAAATGATTGAAAATCACTTCAAATGTCTTCCAGGAACTTTTTGGAGCTCAGGAAATAATTCATTCATGTCTGCAGAACTCAGTAGGAACTACCTTGATGACCTGAGAACTCAGTAGGAACTGCCCATAGTGGAAGTAGCGCGCTCACGGGGGAAAAATGGCCAAAAAAATGAAATAGTCTTATGACCACTATATAGATGCGAAATTTTATGCTGAGTCTGAAAATCATATTCTCTTTCGGTGAAACGACCACATGTTGGAGAAAACTGCAGATTACTGAACAGCTCAGCCTCAATGCGACTAGCCAGAAAGAATAGATAAAGCAAAGGCCAACACCCATGTTGTGCTATAATACAAATAGTGTCCAAAGAAGAAACAATGGAATAACAAACAATACTCATGGAATATAATACAATAGATAAACCCTCTTTTGAATTAAAGTTAGGCCATTCAGTGTCTTTCACCCATATCGGAAGTGATCAAGCTCTATGGATAAAATTTTCCCCCAACGTCCCAACCAAACTCCAACAAAGAATAATACCATTGCTCCATATGAAACCAATATTTTGAGAAATTGTTACTCATTCATGGACTTTTAACAGCCCTCCCAGCCTGAATACACACTGTGTGTGGGGGCGTCGTCCAAGAATGAGTTCCATGTTGCACGCAACCAACAGATCTCACCTGAATCCGGCGTCAATGAGATCCAATCTTACTGAAAAATTGGTACTAGAACCAACCATAAATGACCAAATGTAGACCAAGATGAGTCCTTCAAACGGTCTCTGGATACTCCAGTGTCGTCCTCGTACGCTCTCGTAGTCGTGAACGATGTTCTTGGTCGCAGTAGTCAGAAATCCAACTTTGATCCAGACGCTTGACCCAATAAATGTCACCAAATCCAATCAATCTGGGCAGATGAACACTGTAATTGAGCCATAAATTCAGTGAAGTAGGCACCCTAGATATCAGGCCAGTGCCTCAGCTGTCAGTTGGTCGTAGGTGTCGCTGGGGGCCTGCACTTGCAGCCATGAAACTCCAGCATATGAACATGAGCTCTAGATCCCACATCATAGATGTACCAAGATGCCCCAATCCAGCCACATGAATCAGTGTTATGGCTTCGAACAGCAGCAGCGCAGCAGCGCGCAAATCGCAAGTCGCAGTCGCAATCGCGCTGACAGTCTGTGAATAATAAAGAAGCATCGAATGCCAACTGTGAATGAGCGCTGTAAGATACTTCGATCTTTGAACAGGGTTTATGTCTTCGAGATTGTGTTATTATTGGTGCCCCGTCTAAAGATCCTGCGAGGTTTGTCGATTGGGATTTTGGATTTCGGATTTTGAGAAACAAAGAGGCACATGAGTGCAGTCGAGTTCCCAAGAAACAAACCACAACAAGTGGTAGCCAGCTAGGTGGCGGGGAGGATCAATCTTCGAGATCAATCTTCGACGCCGCAACGCCGTCAACTTGGTTTGGACTTCGATCTACAATGGAGCGGCCCTTCGACGACGCAGCTATGCTGCATTTCATGAGAGACAGTTTGTTTCGAAGTGATTCACCCTTGCATCACGAATTTTCGACCTCGTTAGAGAAGTTCATCGCAGAGCGCATCGCTAGTCGAGAAAGCGAGTGGTTTCCATGTCTCTCTTGTGACCTTCACAGCTGTTCGCAGAAGCTTGCAGATACTCAAGCCAAAGTTATCGAATTGGAACAACGCATCGATGTATTGCAGGCAACAGCAGCAAGTGCTACAGCAGCAACTGGCCAGCGCATCGATACCTTGCAGTCCTCGACGGAAAATGCAACTCAAGCTGCTGCAAATGAACTTCGACGCGTAGAACATGAATGGACGCAATGTTACGCTCTTCTCAACGAATTTGTACGAACTTCGAGTCCACCACCTCCGAACAACATCCAGTTTCCACAACCACAACCACCGTCTTCTCCAAATTCGAACCAACCTCACCCCCCACAACAACCACTCCCACAGCGGCCGACCTTCGAACCACTACCCCAGTTCGTAGTTCAACGTGCTCCTTCGCAGGAGATTTTGGGACGCCGCGTCGAGCGCCTGAACAAACTGGTCAAGAGGTTCACGGGTAAACCTGGATGTGGAGAATTTCGAACATGGAAAGAAGATTTACTACGAGCATTCACTTTGTCGGACATCACCTCACCCGTCGATCAGGCAGCAACGATGTCATTCCTCCTCGATGGTGATGCCGCTGAGTACTATCATAGCCTGACGAAAGTTGTACAAGATGACTGGTTCGAGCTCATGCGTGTGTTAGGCCAGCGTTTCGACTGCATATCCCATGAGCCAGTGTATTTGTCGAGAATGTTGAGCTTGAAAGAGAGCGAGTTTCCCCGACATGCAGATTACGTTCGAGAATTTCGTACATGCGTTATCAAGTCGAAGGTCAACACGAGTGAACTCCAGATGGGTTTCCTCGTCAGCTCTCGATTTGTTGAAGGTTTGTCGAATGACGCTGTGCGTCGGCAGTACATCGTTGAAGTCCGTTCGAGATGGCGTTCTAATAATCCATTTCGATTCGATATCTTGGTAGAGACCATCGTGGAAGCCTACATTGCGGCTGGGTATCAACTGGAAGAGGCACAGGAGTGCAGTCGAGTTCCCAAGAAACAAACCACAACAAGTGAGTACTATCATAGCCTGACGAAAGTTCTACAAGATGACTGGTTCGAGCTCATGCGTGTGTTAGGCCAGCGTTTCGACTGCATATCCCATGAGCCAGTGTATTTGTCGAGAATGTTGAGCTTGAAAGAGAGCGAGTTTCCCCGACATGCAGATTACGTTCGAGAATTTCGTACATGCGTTATCAAGTCGAAGATCAACACGAGTGAACTCCAGATGGGTTTCCTCGTCAGCTCTCGATTTGTTGAAGGTTTGTCGAATGACGCTGTGCGTCGGCAGTACATCGTTGAAGTCCGTTCGAGATGGCGTTCTAATAATCCATTTGGATTCGATACCTTGGTAGAGACCATCCCGGAAGCCTACATTGCGGCTGGGTATCAACTGGAAGAGGTACAGAACGCATCGAGAACGGCATCAGATCACACCCTGGGTCCTGCAGTGTCGAGACCCCTGCCTATGATGGTCCCACCTACTTCGACCTCCACGTTTCCATCCAACCCTATGCCAACGCCACACGTCACCCCGATGCCGACCCCAGCTGCGGCGCCCACGGCTTCGACCGTGGCAGAGCCGATGAATCTCGATGCAATTGCCAAGCTTCGAGAAGAGTTACATGCCTACATTGGTGAACGGTTTGGACGTCAACATGGCGGACACCAAGATGGTCGAGAAAGCAGACGTTGCTACAATTGTGGCGAACAAGGACACTTGGCCCGTGACTGTCCAAAAGGTCGACCGCCATCCCGAGGACGAGAATGTCGGGAATCACGGTCGAACACACCGAAACGAGATCAAAGTCGAGACAGCAAGGGACGGTTTCGATCCCGCTCCAAGAGCAGAGAAAGGCCCACAACGGCCTAGAAAACAATTCCGAAGACCTGGTGGCGGACGTCCTCGAGAAGAGCTGAACACCACCACCAGCACCAATAAACCCGAAAAGAATTCGACGCTTGGAAGTGTCACTGTCGAAGGAACCGAACCTGAGCATGCGTCTCTGTTCACGGTTCGAGGGCGCATTTGCGCGTGTCGTGAAGACTCCTTTGACTCCAGCGTGGAACTGTTGGTAGACTGTGGAGCGACCAGTGACTTTATGTCGATGCAAACAGCAAAGAGGGCGCGACTTCCCCTCCATAAACTGAGAAACCCTGGACATGTCTTGACAGCAGGAGGTGTCCAAGTCGAAGTACGGTACTACACGCGAGCTTATGTACGAGTTGGAGAGCTTGTATTTCGTCATCACTTCAAGGTCTTGGAGATTTTGCCGGATGTAGTGCTTGGACTACCATGGCTTCGAAGCTACAATCCAACTGTCAACTGGAAGGAGCGATACGCCGACATCCAACATGGTTCGATTTCGTACCGGTTGTCTTTTGGCGAATCAAGACATTCCACCCAGCTGCAGTCTCAAGCGGCTTCGAAGCTGGACCTTCTTTCGATACTTTCATCCAGTTCCTCGAAAGCGAGTCCGGTTGGGAATCCTGCCCCACATGCCAACGAACACCCTGACCTACACTCGTCGACACACGTTCAGCGCGGTACTGACATGTACGATGAGTCCGAAACGGAAGATGGTATCACCGATGAGGAGTGCAGCGATATGGAGATTGAGTACATTTTGTTGCCGAAACTCAAAAGAGAGATCCGTCGATCTGATCTCACGGGAGATCAAGTATTTCTGTGTTGCATGCCTCGACCAGCAGTGCCGGTCGATCAAATGTATACGATGCAAGCCAGTGATGGCAATGATGACGGGCTTGACCCTGTTCGACGCAAACTACCGAATCGATTACACAAGTGGGCGGACCTCTACGACCGGGAGAAAGCGGAGTATGGAGACCTACCTCCGTATCGACCTGGAAGAGATCATCGAATACGCCTCGATTCGGAAGACAATCCACCGTGGGTACACCCTTACAAAATGGATCCGAGCCAACTAGATGAACTCTGAGGACAATTGGACAAGTTGCATCGATCTGGTCGCATCAGACCATCCTCGAGTCCATACGGAGCGGGTTGCCTACTGGTGAAGAAAGCGAATGGTAAATGGCGTATGTGCGTCGACTACCGAGCGTTGAATACACGAACTGTACGAGATCGATATCCCTTGCCATCGATCCAATCCATCTTGAGTACACTGGGGGGTTCCACCGTATTCTCAAAGATTGACCTTGTTAGTGGGTTCCACCAGATCCGAATTCAAGACGAAGATACCGAGAAAACCGCCTTCAACACACAATTTGGCGCCTTCGAGTGGGTTGTTATGCCCTTTGGCCTCTGTAGAGCGCCATCGACGTTCCAACGCGTCGTGAACGATGTCCTTCGAGACCACTTGGGGATCTTTGTATGGGTGTACATTGACGACATCCTCGTCTTCTCGAAGGATGCGGACGAACACCAACGACACCTCGACCTGGTACATGAACTACTCCGTAAGCACCAGCTCTTCCCGTGCATCGATAAATCCACATTCTTTCAGAGTCGAGTGCCCTTCTGCGGATACATCATCGACCAAGATGGAGTACACATGGACCCCGAAAAGATCAAGGTCATTCGAGGCTGGCCTCCACCAACTACGGTCCATGAAGTTCGACAGTTCATTGGATTGTGTGGATTTTACCAGCAGTTTGTCGAAGGCCTCCAAGCTGTCGCAGCCCCTCTGACTGCAATGTTTAAGGCAGACTTCGAGTGGGAATGGACAGCCGTCCACCAGGCTTCCTTCGACAAGCTGAAGCAGGCGATGATCAGTGCGACACATCTCAGTGCTATCGACCCCCGACAGCCGTATTACCTGTACACAGACGCTTCGAAAGACTGCGTGGGTGCTACGCTGGCGCAACGATGTGCGCATGGGAAGTACAAGGGACATCTTCGACCTATTGCCTTCATGTCGCGGAAAATGCAGCCTGCCGAAACTCGATACCCGATTCGAGAACAGGAGTTGTTGGCCATTGTATTAGCCTTGAAACAATGGTTTCACCTACTTCGAGGACCACAGCAGGTGCACGTGCACACTGACCACGAAAGTCTTTGATATCTCAAGACCTGTCCTCGTCCGCTGACACCACGGCAAGCACGATGGTCCCAATTCCTCGAGGAATACAACCTGACGTTGTGGTACGTGCCGGGCCTCGAGAACCGTGCGGCAGACGCCTGCTCCCGTCTAACTTCGCGGCAGTTGATGGATATCGAAAATGCCACACGTACACGGGCTTTCGCAATTCCCCTGGTCGAAGATTGGGCTTCACCGGAAGGAGAACCTGTTGATGAGTTCCTACATGTACTCGAAGACTCATTCTCTCATGACGAGGTGTGGCCCCAGCCGTACAACCACCTGTACGTTTCACTACGAAGCGGACGCTCCGTGGGGAAGGAACTTGACGCAGATGAGCTTGCGGAACCAGCCCTCCAATTCGACACCGAACCCGCAGTCGAGCCGGAGGACCTGGAGCCGCTACCGTCGAGCGCGACAACTGCTGAGCCGGAGGACCTGAGACTGGATCCAGCACCATCGGACGAGATCATGGCTGAGAATTCACACAAACCAGACATGCATCTCGATGAGGCTGGCAATGAGCCAGACACGTCTACCGACACCGACGACCTCCCCGATGTAAGCATGGATCGCCCCCTTCGAGTCACCTTTGGCAATGAACTTCGATACGCTCCAACCATGGCGGAACTGATTCGCTGTCGACGTCACCGTGACGGCACGTTGCAATCAGTCCCCTTGCCGAAGGTTGGGTCGAACACGCCGTACCCTTCGAGTCTTAAGGGTACACACCGCCGAGTACCTCGACATTATCAGTGCAAAGACTTGACTTCGACAGCTGTGTGGGCAGCAGCCTATCGGGAGGACCCCCGGACGAAACACATCTACGAAGTCGCGATTCGAAGCCCTGCGGCACGACACCAGCTTCGAGATGCCAAGTTGTCCTTCGATGATGGCAAATTCTTCCAATTGTCGACGATAGGCAAACGTGTGCTTGTTCCCCGAACGCTGGTTACGTCGATTGTGGCTATGTATCACGAGTCGGAGTTCTATGGCCACTCAGGAGTTCTTGGAACCATGGCCCTGATTAAGCGCGACTACGTATGTTCACACCTTCGACACTATATCGAGCGATACATACTAAGTTGCGATGTCTGTCAAGCGGCGAAATCAAGACGAGTCGACACCGCCAGAGTGCCAAGACCATTGCCGGTGCCCGACACCAAATGGCACAGTGTGTCCATCGATTGGGTTTCGCGATTGCCGCCGACCACAAGGGGCCATGACGCCATCATGACTGTAGTCGACCGATTCTCCAAGCGTGGAATGTTCATCCCTTGTCGCAAGGATATGAAAGCCGACGACCTCGTCTATGTGTTCCTGCGTGAGGTTATTCGATTGAAAGGATGCCCTTGACAAATTGTTTCTGACCGAGACAAGCTGTTCGAGTCTCAGGCGTGGAAGGAGTTGGCCCAGCGCTTCAGGATTGAGATGCATCAAACAGTGGCCAACCGCCCTCGAGGCAATGGCCTGGCGGAGCGCAGCAATCAGTCCATCCTCCAGCGCCTGCGTACACACGGCATCTTCGGCAACAACGAGTGGGATGTCGACCTCCTGTTCGCCGAAATCCAGTTCAACGACCTGACATCCAATAGTCTTCGATTATCCCCGTTCGAGATAGATGAAGGACGAACACCCCATTTTCCATTGGATTTTCCCCGAATGACTTCTCATGCACATGAACCATCGACCGTGAATGATTACATGCAATGAGCGGAACGTACCTTCGATTCTGTGCGTGCAATGCTTGCCGAGGAACGTCGACGCCAGATGCATGTGGTCCTGCAAATGGACCGACACGTTCGAGTGCCTGAAGTCGGTGAACGATGGTGGGTGTTGGTGCCGGAATATCGACATAAAGGGAAACTCGATGTTGTCTGGTGCGGCCCTTACAAAATACTCGAGGTACTGAACAAGGGCGAGAATGTCAAACTGGACATCCCTGCCCCCTTCGATGGGTTGCGAGTTTTCAATCGAGGCAGCATAAAACCCTACGTCCATCGAGAGGGACAGCCGGTGTGGGAGTTTCCGATGCCCCCTGTCAAAACTGGAGAATCTCCTCGACTTGTCAAGATTGTGGCTAGACGTCGAGTGGGATCTAAAAAGCGCCGCACATTCCTGTACCGTTGTGAATGGGATGACGACACATGGTCTTGGGAGTCGAGCAAGGCTCTAGAGGAGGATCCTGTGAACCTTGAGTTCCTTCGACTCCACCCTGAGTAACTGAGTAACACCCTTACTCTTCTCTGCAGCGTGGTTTTTCGAAAAACTCATGCGAGGTTCCGGGTCGATCACCGGAGCCTCTGCCTATGGTACTACATCCCGGACGCCCCGAACTTCCTCTCGACCTCCGCCTTCTCGAGCAACACCGTCGAACGTCATCGATGTTGACGCGATCCAACCCCCAGCGAGGACGACTTCAACTGGCCGCTGTCTGTCGGTAGCATCAGCGCCAACTCGTCCGAGTCGACCACTCGATCCGTTCAAACCGCCGAACTACAGCCAGTCGGCATATGCTGGGAGCTCGAAAGGAAAAGGAGGCCGGTCGAAAGGAGGCAAGGGAGCGCCCGGATGGGTCGACAGTTCTTGGACATCGAGGCCGATCACCTGGACATCAAGGTCATCCAGGGAGGATCCGGGTACCGGAGAGCCGAAAGTCGAAGACGACTGGGTCGACCAATCCTGGCATTCGAATGCCCCGAAAACACAAGCTTCCACTCGAACGAACCAATCCGACTCCTATTACCACAACGATGACCACAACTACGACGCTGAACCCTGGCCACTCGAGTCCGACGACGAAGAAGAATACCTTACGAGCCTGCGTGGTCGACAGCACCACCCAGCTACGATTCTGTGCCGGTGCCGGAGTCGAAGTGGCAGCCCTATAACATGCCGCAGTACAATCATGAAATCGAGACCATGGACGAACTCCGACACTTGGGCACGTTCGGATTGAAGCCACCCCATCGATTTGGGACACATGAGGATGATCCGATGAAGACAGAATACACCAAGCTTGAACCATCGGTACTCACTATTGCGTCGAGTACCATGGCTGGTCTTCGAAAACCGCACGCGTTCCTGAACGAGAAACATTATGAAGTCGTGTAGAAGGCAAATGCCGCCATTTCCGAGTTAGGCAAGACCATCTGCATCGACAGTTGGGGACGAACCGCACCATTCCCTTACGAATTGGCTTGAAGCGCCCCTGACACGTCTTTCGATGAGCGTGGAAATCTTGGTGGTAAGCCGGGATACCAGTGGTATACAAAAATCGAAGTGGCTTGTCAGAACTTTCGAGCGGCCCTCATGGCATGGCGACATTATGATGAAGAGCTCGATTGGGGATTCCGACAAGACCTCACCGAACATACCCTGCCGAGTCAAATTGCTCGATTCAACCGCATGCATCCAGAGATCTCGGGTATCGACGACCTGATAAACGTTGCCGATGGAATCGACCTGATCTTCAAATATCGACGCTTCTGGACCCACGAAAGGATGAGACGAGAAGCTCCCGTTGCCGTTTCGATCATGGGAGTTATCCGTGATCTTCCAAAAGGTTTGCCAGGCGAACGACTGGCTCTTCGAAGATCGAGCCCCCTTCCTTGCGTACAAAGTCGATTTGCTTCTTCGCTGACACCAACTGCGCAGCCTTCGAGGCACCTCTCGACTTGGGTATAAGCGGTATGGGTGCACGCCACATCGAACACAGGACCTTGCGGTCCAGCTCCAGGAGTACTTTCGACTCGGAGAACAGATCGAACCCTATGCGTACAACGCCGTCGCACCAGGCGCCCCCATTGACCTTGTCCAGTTGGCGACGATCTACCAGACTGGACCCGGACGGCTCGGGTACCACGACTTCGATAGGGCGATCCGACGAGTTGCTGCCCTTCACTCATCGAATGAAGAGTATGCCAATCTTTTCCCTTTCGTTGATGCCCGCGAATTGGTTCGGCGCCTGGGTACCTCGACATACCTCATGTCCCCCTTCGAGGCCGGATACAAAGATGGACAACATTGGCGTCGAGCGGTCAAGTTTCGAAGGGACGTCTATACTGACGAACGGGAGGAGATCGAGAAAACCGACTCGCCTGCGAGCGACCCG
Organism: Eutreptiella sp. 'Long Island Sound 2002'; assembly: GCA_964036045.1. NCBI lineage: Eukaryota > Euglenozoa > Euglenophyceae > Eutreptiales > Eutreptiaceae > Eutreptiella > Eutreptiella sp. 'Long Island Sound 2002'. Next base: position 155,924,512 of record OZ038380.1, read on the forward strand.
TTCCAGCCGGACCCCCTCGATCACCGGTTCTTGTCGATGGTGTCGAATGTCTATCAGCACCACTTCGACATCCCGTTCTTCAAGTACCTCACACCGATCCACGATGACTTTAAGGCTGCACATCGACGCAAGGTCAGCTGCCGAGACCAACTCCTCGAAGCGGTCATTGTTGACCTGGCTTCGAGCCTTGTGACTGCAGAAGCGGTTCGATCCGCTCTGCAGAGTTCCCTTGCTGATTGTCAGTATGTCCATCAACACCTCGGTCGACTCCAAGAAGAAGGTTCTCGAACCAACATGCTTGAGATCGTCGACCGATATGCCCTCGGCCCTGAAGTCCACGACATCAGCGCCGTCATTGTCGTACGATGACTTTCGATTGCCGACACGCCATGGTGGCGAGTCGATACGCGAACTGGTCAGTTCTACCACAGCATGGCCGCTGGTACTGGATCGAAGGAAACCTATCGATGGACTACTGGTCGACATGACGGATGCTCCTTCGAGGCCACCAATCGGGCCGATCTGTGGCGTGAGGACGTTTGGAAACCGTCGAGCCTCTGGGACTTCTATTCGACCAGAGTACAAACACTGGGACCTGGACAATTTCGAGCGCTTGCCCGTGAACAGGTCTTCGTATTCCAGTACAAGTGCCCCGTCGACGGCCGACCTGGCGATCCCAACCTTCGATTGCTGAACCATCGATCTGGTATCCTGATTCAGAAGCGTGCCCTCGACAGTGATATCCGTCGACACTACACGGGTCATGACACCTTCAAGTTCATGGCTGGCGTCGAGACACTGAAGGAAGTGCATGAAGTATGTCGACTTCCGGTGGATCGTTCGTACACGTTCACGTGGGGCACGGACTGCTGATTCGACATGTCTGGATGCCAAGTAATGGCTTATTCGACAGTCTGGATGCCAAGTAATGGCTTATTCGACAGTCTGGATGCCATTAATGGTATCGACTGCCTTCATATGTCCTGTCGAGCTGACAGATGTGTAGGCCTGTTGGTCTGCTGAGCATCCAGCTTCGATAGCTGTGCCCAATGTTATGGTATGTTATGGTTCGACGTGCCCACAGCCTTGCTGCGGGTACAGCGCCCGTGCAGTGTGCCTGGCGAGGTTGTCTTCTGCAGCTTCCGCCGAGAGCCGCAGCCGTGGCAGAATCGAACACGGCGTGTGAATGAGGCGCTGACGACGGGTGTACCATGACTGCACCTCAGTGTGTGAGTTTCGACCAGGATTGGTCCACTGTTTCGACCAGGATTGGTCCACTGTTATGCTTCTGTAGCCAACACATGTCGAGGCCCAAAAAATGTTTTTCTCTGGGCCTGTCTGTATTCGACATTGTGACGCCCGCCCAGGTGGGTGAGACCTCTTGGAGGTCTCAACGGGGTGGTAGTGTTATGGCTTCGAACAGCAGCAGCGCAGCAGCGCGCAAATCGCAAGTCGCAGTCGCAATCGCGCTGACAGTCTGTGAATAATAAAGAAGCATCGAATGCCAACTGTGAATGAGCGCTGTAAGATACTTCGATCTTTGAACAGGGTTTATGTCTTCGAGATTGTGTTATTATTGGTGCCCCGTCTAAAGATCCTGCGAGGTTTGTCGATTGGTTTTTTGGATTTCGGATTTTGAGAAACAAAGAGGCACAGGAGTGCAGTCGAGTTCCCAAGAAACAAACCACAACATCAGCCTGTCATAACACAAATGGCAGGACATGAGGACTAAGCTCCTCGGTGCACGTGTACAACGGCGTGTCCAGACTTCTAACGCGTTGCTTTACGTGTTTGTCTCAACATGTAGACCACTGGTTCAAGTCAAGTTGGTGCGCTGGGAATAACTCCCTCCAAAACCCCACAACTCAACTTGTAGTTACTTCAATTTGGCTTCTAGTTGACCATAGGTGCTGCAAAGTTAAACGAGGACCAAGTAATATTCAAAGTACCTTCCAACAATGAACTAACCAAAAGATTTTGGGAACCTCAATCACCCCAGGTTCCTTGATACTTGGCTCTCTCCAACTCAACTCCCTCCGGAACTTGTGGCAACTCCAGAACTTGCTGTTATGCCAGTCATATCCTGACGCGTTCCCGTGGGGGGCCTGGCCACGGGACGCTGCGGTGGACACGCACAAGTGAGCAGGCAGGCAAAGCACTACGCTCACAGGGGCATCATTGCGCTCGTGTCATGTGACAAAGCGTTTCAGAATCCTTGCCACTCTGCAAAGAGGGAACAAAAGTATGTACAGCAACACATCAGGATATGTACACATGGGGTTAAGACTGGACTGGGGCAAGGGCATCACAGGACAATAGACACTCAGTCCTAACTCGTATCCCAATCCCAGGTCCGACCCTCTCAGTGGCTGGTGGGGGCGGGGGCTCAAACACAACCCATGCCCTGCTCAGTCCGGACCCTGAAACCCTGCCAATAGGGGCGGTGTCCCGCCCAGCCACAGGCGAGTTCCTGGGAACCAAGGGGCTCCAAGGCCAACCGACAACCGACAACCGACCTATGCTCCCTTAACGGCAGGTCCCAACTCCTCTCTGAGCCAGAGATATGGCCCCGCCATTATCCCCTAGGAGTTGGTAGCTGAAAATGGGCTGTTTCAGCCCAAACTGATATCAGCTCAAAAATCTCCAAAATTGACCCCTCGTCCGGACCCGCCAGAGGTAGGGACGAGGCAACTGACCCTATGCCCTTCGAGTACGAACTCCCTGGAGCCCTCACCCAACCTGGTTCCCTCTGAGGTCCTGGCATCAGGGCAGCACGCGTTCGTCATGTGGGGTCATGATGCCAAAATCACCAAAATTGGTGTCATTCCCACGCGTGGCTCGCCCGGCCAGGGCAAGACCAATGGCTCACAGGATAGGAGGCAGGACCTAGGACTTATATCTGAGTGTACAACTTAAAATTAGGTCCGGGCTCCCTGTCAGTATAGAGATATGGGGCCGCCAATTGACCACACGGGGGGGGGGTGAAATTGGGGTCCCAAAAGGGGGTCATTTTGGCTGCTTGAAATGACTCAAAATTCGGGGGTGCTCCCATGTTATGGCTTCGAACAGCAGCAGCGCAGCAGCGCGCAAATCGCAAGTTGCAGTCGCAATCGCGCTGACAGTCTGTGAATAATAAAGAAGCATCGAATGCCAACTGTGAATGAGCGCTGTAAGATACTTCGACCTTTGAACAGGGTTTATGTCTTCGAGATTGTGTTATTATTGGTGCCCCGTCTAAAGATCCTGCGAGGTTTGTCGGTTGGGATTTTGGATTCCGGATTTTGAGAAACAAAGAGGCACAGGAGTGCAGTCGAGTTCCCAAGAAACAAACCACAACAAGTGGTAGCCAGCTAGGTGGCGGGGAGGATCAATCTTCGAGATCAATCTTCGACGCCGCAACGCCGTCAACTTGGTTTGGACTTCGATCTACAATGGAGCGGCCCTTTCGACGACGCAGCTATGCTGCATTTCATCAGAGGCAGTTTGTTTCGAAGTGATTCACCCTTGCATCACGAATTTTCGACCTCGTTAGAGAAGTTCATCGCAGAGCGCATCGCTAGTCGAGAAAGCGAGTGGTTTCCATGTCTCTCTTGTGACCTTCACAGCTGTTCGCAGAAGCTTGCAGATACTCAAGCCAAAGTTATCGAATTGGAACAACGCATCGATGTATTGCAGGCAACAGCAGCAAGTGCTACAGCAGCAACTGGCCAGCGCATCGGTACCTTGCAGTCCTCGACGGAAAATGCAACTCAAGCTGCCGCAAATGAACTTTGACGCGTAGAACATGAATTGACGCAATGTTACGCTCTTCTCAACGAATTTGTACGAACTTCGAGTCCACCACCTCCGAACAACATCCAGTTTCCACAACCACAACCACCGTCTTCTCGGAATTCGAACCAACCTCACCCCCCACAACAACCACTCCCACAGCGGCCGACCTTCGAACCACTAGCCCAGTTCGTAGTTCAACGTGCTCCTTCGCAGGAGATTTTGGGACGCCGCGTGGAGCGCCTGAACAAACTGGTCAAGAGGTTCACGGGTAAACCTGGATGTGGAGAATTTCGAACATGGAAAGAAGACTTACTACGAGCCTTCACTTTGTCGGACATCACCTCACCCGTAGATCAGGCAGCAACGACCTCATTCCTCCTCGATGGTGATGCCGCTGAGTACTATCATAGCCTGACGAAAGTTGTACAAGATGACTGGTTCGAGCTCATGCGTGTGTTAGGCCAGCGTTTCGACTGCATATCCCATGAGGGAGTGTATTTGTCGAGGATGTTGAGCTTGAAAGAGAGCGAGTTTCCCCGACATGCAGATTACGTTCGAGAATTTCGTACATGCGTTATCAAGTCGAAGGTCAACACGAGTGAACTCCAGATGGGTTTCCTCGTCAGCTCTCGATTTGTTGAAGGTTTGTCGAATGACGCTGTGCGTCGGCAGTACATCGTTGAAGTCCGTTCGAGATGGCGTTCTAATAATCCATTTGGATTCGATACCTTGGTAGAGACCATCGCGGAAGCCTACATTGCGGCTGGGTATCAACTGGAAGAAGTACAGAACGCATCGAGAACGACATCAGATCACACCCTGGGTCCTGCAGTGTCGAGACCCCTGCCTATGATGGTCCCACCTACTTCGACTTCCACGTTTCCATCCAACCCCATGCCAACGCCACACGTCACCCCGATGCCGACCCCAGCTGCGGCGCCCACGGCTTCGACCGTCGCAGAGCCGATGAATCTCGATGCAATTGCCAAGCTCCGAGAAGAGTTACATGCCTACATTGGTGAATGGTTCGGACGTCAACATGGCGGACGCCAAGAAGGTCGAGAAAGCAGACGTTGCTACAATTGTGGCGAACAAGGACACTTGGCCCGTGACTGTCCAAAAGGTCGACCGCCATCCCGAGGACGAGAACGTCGGGAATCACGGTCGAACACACCGAAACGAGATCAAAGTCGAGACAGCAAGGGACGGTTTCGATCCCGCTCCAAGAGCAGAGAAAGGCCTACAACGGCCTAGAAAACAATTCCGAAGACCTGGTGGCGGACGTCCTCGAGAAGAGCTGAACACCACCACCAGCACCAATAAACCCGAAAAGAATTGGACGCTTGGAAGTGTCACTGTCGAAGGAACCGAACCTGAGCATGCGTCTCTGTTCACGGTTGGAGGGCGCATTTGCGCATGTCGTGAAGACTCCTTTGACTCCAGCGTGGAACTGTTGGTAGACTGTGGAGCGACCAGCGACTTTATGTCGATGCAAACAGCAAAGAGGGCGCGACTTCCCCTCTATAAATTGAGAAACCCTGGACATGTCTTGACAGCCGGAGGTGTCCAAGTCGAAGTACGGTACTACACGCGAGCTTATGTTCGAGTTGGAGAGCTTGTATTTCGTCATCACTTCAAGGTCTTTGAGATTTTGCCGGATGTAGTGCTTGGACTACCATGGCTTCGAAGCTACAATCCAACTGTCAACTGGAAGGAGCGATACGCCGACATCCAACATGGTTCGATTTCGTACCGGTTGTCTTTTGGCGAATCAAGACACTCCACCCAGCTGCAGTTTCAAGCAGCTTCGAAGCTGGACCTTCTTTCGATACTTTCATCCAGTTCCTCGAAAGCGAGTCCGGTTGGGAATCCTGCCCCACATGCCAACGAATACCCTGACCTACACTCGTCAACACACGTTCAGCGCGGTACTGACATGTACGATGAGTCCGAAACGGAAGATGGTATCACCGATGAGGAGTGCAGCGATATGGAGATTGAGTACATTTCGTTGCCGAAACTCAAAAGAGAGATCCGTCGATCTGATCTCACGGGAGATCAAGTATTTCTGTGTTGCATGCCTCGACCAGCAGTGCCGGTCGATCAAATGTATACGATGCAAGCCAGTGATGGCAATGATGACGGGCTTGACCCTGTTCGACGCAAACTACCGAATCGATTACACAAGTGGGCGGACCTCTACGACCGGGAGAAAGCGGAGTATGGAGACCTACCTCCGCATCGACCTGGAAGAGATCATCGAATACGCCTCGATTCGGAAGACAATCCACCGTGGGTACACCCTTACAAAATGGATCCGAGCCAACTAGATGAACTCTGACGACAATTGGACAAGTTGCATCGATCTGGTCGCATCAGACCGTCCTCGAGTCCATACGGAGCGGGTTGCCTACTGGTGAAGAAAGCGAATGGTAAATGGCGTATGTGCGTCGACTACCGAGCGTTGAATACACGAACTGTAAGAGATCGATATCCCTTGCCATCGATCCAATCCATCTTGAGTACACTGGGGGGTTCCACCGTATTCTCAAAGATCGACATTGTTAGTGGGTTCCACCAGATCCGAATTCAAGACGAAGATATCGAGAAAACCGCCTTCAACACACAATTTGGCGCCTTCGAGTGGGTTGTTATGCCCTTTGGCCTCTGTAGAGCGCCATCGGCGTTCCAACGCGTCGTGAACGATGTCCTTCGAGACCACTTGGGGATCTTTGTATGGGTGTACATTGACGACATCCTCGTCTTCTCGAAGGATGCGGACGAACACCAACGACACCTCGACCTCGTACATGAACTACTCCGTAAGCACCAGCTCTTCCCGTGCATCGATAAATCCACATTCTTTCAGAGTCGAGTGCCCTTCTGCGGATACATCATCGACCAAGATGGAGTACACATGGACCCCGAAAAGATCAAGGTCATTCGAGGTTGGCCTCCACCAACTACGGTCCATGAAGTTCGACAGTTCATTGGATTGTGTGGATTTTACCAGCAGTTTGTCGAAGGGTTCCAAGCTGTCGCAGCCCCTCTGACTGCAAAGTTTAAGGCAGACTTCGAGTGGGAATGGACAGCCGTCCACCAGGCTTCCTTCGACAAGCTGAAGCAGGCGATGATCAGTGCGACACATCTCAGTGCTATCGACCCCCGACAGCCGTATCACCTGTACACAGACGCTTCGAAAGACTGCGTGGGTGCTACGCTGGCGCAACGATGTGCGCATGGGAAGTACAAGGGACATCTTCGACCTATTGCCTTCATGTCGCGGAAAATGCAGCCTGCCGAAACTCGATACCCGATTCGAGAACAGGAGTTGTTGGCCATTGTATTAGCCTTGAAACAATGGTTTCACCTACTTCGAGGACCGCAGCAGGTGCACGTGCACACTTACCACGAAAGTCTTCAATATCTCAAGACCTGTCCTCAACCGCTGACACCACGGCAGGCACGATGGTCCCAATTCCTCGAGGAATACAACCTGACGTTGTGGTACGTGCCGGTCCTCGAGAACCCTGCGGCAGACGCCTGCTCCCGTCTAACTTCGCGGCAGTTGATGGATATCGAAAATGCCACACGTACACGGGCTTTCGCAATTCCCCTGGTCGAAGATTGGGCTTCACCTGAAGGAGAGGCTGTTGATGAGTTCCTACATGTACTGGAAGATTCATTCTCTCATGACGAGGTGTGGCCCCAGCCGTACGACCACCTGTACGTTTCACTACGAAGCGGACGCTCCGTGGGGAAGGAACTTGACGCAGATGAGCTTGCGGAACCAGCCCTCCAATTCGAAACCGAACCCGCAGTCGAGCCGGAGGACCTGGAGCCGCTACCGTCGAGCGCGACAGCTGCTGAGCAGGAGGACCTGAGACTGCATCCAGCACCATCGGACGAGATCATGGCTGAGAATTCACACAAACCAGACATGCATCTCGATGAGGCTGGCAATGAGCCAGACGCGTCTACCGACACCGACGACCTCCCCGATGTAAGCATTGATCGTCCTCTTCGAGTCACCTTTGGCAATGCACTTTGATACGCTCCAACCATGGCGGAACTGATTCGCTGTCGACGTCACCGCGACGGCACGTTGCAATCAGTCCCCTTGCCGAAGGTTGGGTCGAACACGCCGTGCCCTTCGAGTCTTAAGGGTACACACCGCCGAGTACATCGACATTATCAGTGCAAAGACTTGACTTCGACAGCTGTGTGGGCGGCAGCCTATCGGAAGGACCCCCGGACGAAACACATCTACGAAGTCGCGATTCGAAGCCCTGCGGCACGACACCAGCTTCGAGATGCCAAATTGTCCTTCGATGATGGCAAATTCTTCCATTTGTCGACGATGGGCAAACGTGTGCTTGTTCCCCGAACGCTGGTTACGTCGATTGTGGCTATGTATCACGAGTCGGAGTTCTATGGCCACTCAGGAGTCCTTCGAACCATGGCCCTGATTAAGCGCGACTACGTGTGTTCACACCTTCGACACTATGTCGAGCGATACATACTAAGTTGCGATGTCTGTCAAGCGGCGAAATCAAGACGAGTCGACACCGCCAGAGTGCCAAGACCATTGCCGGTGCCCGACACCAAATGGCACAGTGTGTCCATCGATTGGGTTTCGGGATTTCCGCCGACCACAAGGGGCCATGACGCCATCATGACTGTAGTCGACCGATTCTCCAAGCGTGGAATGTTCATCCCTTGTCGCAAGGATATGACAGCCGACGACCTTATCTATGTGTTCCTACGTGAGGTTATTCGATTGAAAGGATGCCCTCGACAAATTGTTTCTGACGGAGACAAGCTGTTCGAGTCTCAGGCGTGGAAGGAGTTGGCCCAGCGCTTCAAGATTGAGATGCATCAAACAGTGGCCAACCGCCCTCAAGGCAATGGCCTGGCGGAGCGCAGCAACCAGTCCATCCTCCAGCGCCTGCGTACACACGGCATCTTCGGTAACAACGAGTGGGATGTCGACCTCCTGTTCCCCGAAATCCAGTTCAACAACCTGACATCCAATAGTCTTCGACTATCCCCGTTCGAGATAGATGAAGGACGAACACCCCATTTTCCATTGGATTTTCCCCGAATGACTTCTCATGCACATGAACCATCGACCGTGAATGATTACATGCCACGAGCGGAACGTACCTTCGATTCTGTGCGTGCAATGCTTGCCGAGGAACGTCGACGCCAGATGCATGTGGTCCTGCAAATGGACCGACACGTTCGAGTGCCTGAAGTTCGTGAACGATGGTGGGTGTTGGTGCCGGAATATCGACATAAAGGGAAACTCGATGTTGTCTGGTGCGGCCCTTACAAAATACTCGAGGTACTGAACAAGGGCGAGAATGTCAAACTGGACATCCCTGCCCCCTTCGATGGGTTGCGAGTTTTCAATCGAGACAGCATAAAACCCTACGTCCATCGAGAGGGACAGCCGGTGTGGGAGTTTCCGATGCCCCCTGTCAAAACTGGAGAATCTCCTGGACTTGTCAAGATTGTGGCTAGACGTCGAGTGGGATCTAAAAAGCGCCGCACATTCCTGTACCGTTGTGAATGGGATGACGACACATGGTCTTGGGAGTCGAGCAAGGCTCTAGAGGAGGATCCTGTGTACCTTGAGTTCCTTCGACTCCACCCTGAGTAACTGAGTAACACCCTTACTCTTCTCCGCAGCGTGGTTTTTCGAAAAACTCATGCGAGGTTCCGGGTCGATCACCGGAGCCTCCGCCTATGGTACTACATCCCGGACGCCCCGAACTTCCTCTCGACCTCCGCCTTCTCGAGCAACACCGTCGAACGTCATCGATGTTGACGCGATCGAAGCCCCAGCTAGGACGACTTCAACTGGCCGCTGTTTGTCGGTAGCATCAGCGCCAACTCATCCGAGTCGACCTCTCGATCCATTCGAACCGCCGAACTACAGCCAGTCGGCATATGCTGGGAGCTCGAAAGGAAAAGGAGGCCCGTCGAAAGGAGGCAAGGGAGGTGTGTTCCCTCGCGGGGATTTTGCAGGAATAGCGCCGAGTGGACGGCCCGTCGTATCAGGAGGCGCCACAGGCTTGGAAGTGCTCGAGATAGCGCTGGCCAACTGGCCTGTTCTGGAACCGACGAAGGGAGGGACCCCACCCGACATGCAGCCAGAACTCTGTAAGCTGTACGGGCCCCCTCCCCCGGTCGATGTAGAATACTTTCGAGAGCGGTGCTCAAGCCCTGACTGGTTCGATTCTGATGAAGATCTTGCTTGCTACACGGGGTACGACAACTGATCTTCCTTCCTCTGTTCAGCGCCCGGATGGGTCGACAGTTCTTGGACATCGAGGCCGAAAACCTGGACATCAAGGTCATCCAGGGAGGATCCGGGTACCGGAGAGCCGAAAGTCGAAGACGACTGGGTCGACCAATCCTGGCATTCGAATGCCCCGAAAACACAAGCTTCTACTCGAACGAACCAATCCGACTCCTATTACCGCGACGATGACCACAACTACGACGCTGAACGCTGGCCACTCGAGTCCGACGACGAAGAAGAATATCCCTACGAGCCCGCGTGGTCGACAGCACCACCCAGCTACGATTCTGTGCCGGTGCCGGAGTCGAAGTGGCAGCCCTATAACATGCCGCAGTACAATCATGAAATCGAGACCATCGACGAACTCCGACACTTGGGCACGTTCGGATTGAAGCCACCCTATCGATTTGGGACACATGAGGATGATCCGATGAAGACGGAATACCCTAAGCTCGAACCATCGGTACTCACTATTGCGTCGAGTACCATGGCTGGTCTTCGAAAACCGCACGCGTTCCTGAAGGAGAAACATTATGAAGTCGTGTCGAAGGCAAATGCCGCCATTTCCGAGTTAGGCAAGACCATCTGCATCGACAGTTGGGGACGAACCGCACCATTCCCTTACGAACTGGCTCGAAGCGCCCCTGACACGTCTTTCGATGAGCGTGGAAATCTTGGTGGTAAGCCGGGATACCAGTGGTATACAAGAATCGAAGTGGCTTGTCAGAACTTTCGAGCGGCCCTCATGGCATGGCGACATTATGACGAAGAGCTCGATTGGGGATTCCGACAAGGCCTCACCGAACATACCCTGCCGAGTCAAATTGCTCGACTCAACCGCATGCATCGGGAGATCTCGGGAATCGACGACCTGATAAACGTTGCCGATGGAATCGACCTGATCTTCAAATATCGACGCTTCTGGACCCACGAAAGGATGAGACAAGAAGCTCCCGTTGCCGTCTCGATCATGGGAGTTATCCGTGATCTTCAAAAGGTTTGCCAGGCGAACGACTGGCTCTTCGAAGATCGAGCCCCCTTCCTTGCGTACAAAGTCGATTTGCTTCTTCGCCGACACCTACTGCGCGGCCTTCGAGGCACCTCTCGACTTGGGTATAAGCGGTATGGGTGCGCTCCACATCGAACACAGGACCTTGCGGTCCAGCTCCAGGAGTACTTTCGACTCGGAGAACAGATCGAACCCTATGCGTACAACGCCGTCGCACCAGGCGCCCCCATCGACCTTGTCCAGTTGGCGACGATCTACCAGACTGGACCCGGACGGCTCGGGTACCACGACTTCGATAAGGCGATCCGACGAGTTGCTGCCCTTCACTCATCGAATGAAGAGTATGCCAATCTTTTCCCTTTCGTTGATGCCCCCGAATTGGTTCGACGCCTGGGTACCTCGACATACCTCATGTCCCCCTTCGAGGCGGGATACGAAGATGGACAACATTGGCCTCGAGCGGTCAAGTTTTGAAGGGACGTCTATACTGACGAACGGGAGGAGATCGAGAAAACCGACTCGCCTGCGAGCGACCCGTTCCAGCCGGACCCCCTCGATCACCGGTTTTTGTCGATGGAGTCGAACGCCTATCAGCACCACTTCGACATCCCGTTCTTCAAGTACCTCACACCGATCCACGATGACTTTAAGGCTGCACATCGACGCAAGGTCAGCTGCCGAGACCAAGTCCTCGAAGCGGTCATTGTTGACCTGGCTTCGAGCCTTGTGACTGCAGAAGCGGTTCGATCCGCTCTGCAGAGTTCCCTCGCTGATGGTCAGTATGTCCATCAACACCTCGGTCGACTCCAAGAAGAAGGTTCTCGAACCAACATGCTTGAGATCGTCGACCGATATGCCCTCGGCCCTGAAGTGGACGACATCAGCGCCGTCATTGTCGTACGACGACTTTCGATTGCCGACACGCCATGGTGGCGAGTCGATACGCGAACTGGTCAGTTCTACCACACCATGGCCGCTGGTACCGGATCGAAGGAAACCTATCGATGGTTACTGGTCGACATGACGGATGCTCCTTCGAGGCCACCAATCGGACCGATCTGTGGCGTGAGGACGTTTGGAAACCGTCGAGCCTCTGGGACTTCTATTCGACCAGGGCACAAACACTGGGACCTGGACAATTTCGAGCGCTTGCCCGTGAACATGCCTTCGTATTCCAGTACAAGTGCCCCGTCGACGACCGACCTGGTGATCCCAACCTTCGATTGCTGAACCATCGATCTGGTATCCTGATTCAGAAGCGTGCCCTCGACAGTGATATCCGTCGACACTACACGGGTCATGACACCTTCAAGTTCATGGCTGGCGTCGAGACACTGAAGGAAGTGCATGAAGTATGTCGACTTCCGGTGGATCGTTCATACACGTTCACGTGGGGCATGGACTGCTGATTCGACATGTCTGTGCTGATTCGACATGTCTGGATGCCATTAATGGTATCGACTGCCTTCATATGTCCTGTCGAGCTGACAGATGTGTAGGCCTGTTGGTCTGCTGAGCATCCAGCTTCGATGGCTGCGCCCAATGTTATGGTATGTTATGGTTCGATGTGCCCACAGCCTTGCTGCGGGTAAAGCGCCCGTGCAGTGTGCCTGGCGAGGTTGTCTTCTGCAGCTTCTGCCAAGAGCCACAGCCGTGGCACAGTCGAACACGGCGTATGAATGAAGCGCTGACGACGGGTGTACCATGACTGCACCTCAGTGTGTGAGTTTCGACCAGGATTGGTCCACTGTTATGCTTCTATGGCAACACATGTCGAGGCCCAAAAAAACTTTTTTCCTTCTTTTTCTGGGCCCGCTCTGCATTCGACATTGTGACGCCCGCCCAGGTGAGTGAGACCTCTTCGAGGTCTCAGCGGGGGGGTAGTGTTATGGCTTCGAACAGCAGCAGCGCAGCAGCGCGCAAATCGCAAGTCGCAGTCGCAATCGCGCTGACAGTCTGTCAATAATAAAGAAGCATCGAATGCCAACTGTGAATGAGCGCTGTAAGATACTTCGATCTTTGAACAGGGTTTATGTCTTCGAGATTGTGTTATTATTGGTGCCCCGTCTAAAGATCCTGCGAGGTTTGTCGATTGGGATTTTGGATTTCCGATTTTGAGAAACAAGGAGGCACAGGAGTGCAGTCGAGTTCCCAAGAAACAAACCACAACACCCAATAGTATATCTCCACGCCGGCTTGGAGATCGGATCCGCCATTCCATACGCGATCCACCGGGAGTCCAACAGAGACTCCCATGCCCTTGGCTCCCAAAGATCTCCATGCCACTCGGCGTGGTGACAATCCCAATTGGGTCCACAAATGCCAAAATGGCAAAATTGTCCACACTCACTTTGGGCTAGCACCTTAACGAAGGTTGCTCCGCTCCGCCCACGTGGTGTGTGAACCATGGGGACCAATGTCCATAACACCCATGTCATATATGGTCCATTGGTCCATGAGTCCTGCGTGCACGAGGTAGCTGAACATGGTGCACGGCGGGCAGAAAATGTGGAAAATTGCCCAAAATGGCCGAAAATGCGCACACTCATGGTTGGGGCAAATGAGGCACATGCCCGACTTGGACCGGAGGGTGCCATAGGATTGGTATCAAGTCATATGTGTCCAACATATCTTTTGGGCGTCGCCCAACTCCTCCGGTTTTGGGAATGGCAGGGTCGCCAAGTGAGCCCATGATTTGGGGTAGTCCCAAATCGCCAACATGGTGGCCACGGTATGCCAAGCCCAAGAGGAGTTATTCGCCGGGTCCAAGATGTGTTGGGCACCGAAGTATGTACCCTCGTAACATACTTGGGTCATGATGTCAATTGGGCGCAACGTTGAGATACACGGTCGCCACTTGACATCATGAGGGGCCAAAAACAGCAATATTGGCGAAAAAACACCCAAAAGTGCCTTGAAAGGCGCACAAATATATTATAATATCTTCGGATTGGATTGAGTAATCGACCAGTACTTCTAAACACAATGACTTGACACCAATGACCTTCGATTCCACCTATGTGCTCCACTTGGGGCGCTTTGGAAGGTCGCGCGCGCTGCCTCCCAAGTGGGCACATGCAAAAATGGAATATTGCAAAAAACACACCTTGCTCGCAACGCATCGCTTCGGGAGCGCTCCACAAGCGTCCCTTCACGAAGGTTAGGCTTGCGAGTGTTGGTTGGGAGTACAATGAAGGGCCTCGTGCGATATGGGGTCCATTGGCGGGTTAGTCTTGGAATGGTGCACCCGCCAAATGGGCACGCGATATGACACCAAATATGGCATACAACCCTACCCATGCCTTCTACACCCAACCTAGTGGCCTAGAATCAAAGTATGCCTATATTCTAGTGTAACCTTGGTCCCTTAACACGCATGCAAGTGCTTTGGTTGAAAATCGACCTTCTTTTCGAAAGCCGAATTTTAGCATGCACGCAAAATATATTGCCAATATATATATGGAGATCACATATGCACTATCCGGGGAAGACAAGTGATATGCCCCGGATGTAGAGGCAAGCAAGGGTGGGGCAAATGCCAACTCAACATACTTCTACACGTACTTGGACGCCAAGTACGTGAAAAAGTGCACTTCTTAAAGAACACTCAAAATAAATAACCCTTTGGGCCTATTGAGTTGGGATCCTTTGGCCTCATCCTATACCTATGGGGGGCAAAACCTCATACACAGTGCCTATGAGGCACGTTAGTTCGTCCTTGGGCGCTTGAACGCTCGTAACCCTTGTTATTCGACTTGGGGGTTCAAAGCGCCTTCGGTCGCCCAGATTTTCTGGGAAAAATCTGGGACGCGATCCGTTATATCAAGGAAAAAATTGCGGATCACTCGAAGACTGTTTCAGTCTTAACTTCAAGAGAAATCGTATTACAGAATAATCTAATGCAGTCCACGGAACGGGCAACGACAGGCGGCGCGACTGCGGCAATTTCACGACAATCGGAAATCGCGGTAGAAATCGGGTATTTCACCGATTTCCGACCGAAAATCGCCTAAGACAATAAAGTTATGGTAAATCTACATTGATTCAATGGTTAAGGATCGGATTCCAGATCCCGCGGATTAGAGAACAGGGATATCCCGCTGACAGCCGGTGTCAACGGCTTCCGCACGGGTGTGACGGCTCACAGGCCTCCGGGCCATGGGCCATAGGTTCTGGGTACCGCTTCACCCCCCTCCTTAGAGCAAACCCTGGGGGGGGCGCGATAACACCCAAGCATGGCAGCGGGTACCCAGGACCATCCCCTGAAGGGGGGGGGTGTCACATCCTCACTTCAGGCTGATTTGCAGGTTAGGCTGCCCAAATCCCACAGTAAGACAGGTACGCTGCTGTAGCTGTTAGTAACTGCAAGTATAGTATCAAGTATCAAGTCCCGGGTCCTGGCGGCGATCGTTCGGCATCCAAAGGACCCGTTAACCCATACCAGGCCCACCGGGTGCCGGCTGCGACGGTCACCACCACAGTGGCAGTGGCATACACGGCCAACATAGGCGTCACACGACGACCGAGGTGGTCGCACAGGTCGAAAGCGACCACAAAGATCCATCAGGCTACCCCAAGCTTCTCAAGGCCAGCCGGCTGGGGGAGAGTCCCCACGGGTCCTTCCTCGGGCGCACCATGTCCATATCCACGACGCGAGTCCAGAGTGGTACAGCCGAGCCAGCTCCTCCTTAAGGGATCGGGCATCAAGGCCGTCTTTTCCCTCGCCCTATTACCACGAAGGCCATACATGAGGGAGTCCTCAGGCAGTGTGGGCGGAGGCGTCGACTCCTCAAACCACCAGTTTCCCGGGCAGACTGACCGAGGTCAGGAACACCGGAGGTCGCCACCCGACTGCAAGTGCGTCTGCGAGTTGGTAGGCTCACACTGGGACTGACAGTGGCGGACCGCTGGGAGTGTAGTCAGGCAACTGGGCTTCCCGCCTGGCGCCATCAGGATCTCAGCACATCACAGCCAATAGGGCACACGGTATCACGGGCACTCAAACAGAAGAATTTGTATTTAGGTACTGGTCCAGGCTGGACCTTATGTAAGAGCATGTACACGGCGACTCAGGGCGCCTTCGTAGTCGATTCGCATCCCCTCGGGGGGAAAAAAAAACAGTTTATACTGCAATGATGGGCTGACAACATACAGATGCACATATCCTGGAGGAACAGAAAAACAAGCAATAAAAGGGGTAATAGGCGTGTAAACACACTCTGGACAGAGTGCCAAACCACGCCCTGGTTCGGATAAGGCAAATGCAAGAGGGTGGACAGGAAAACGCCTGAGTTCAGGCCATATATAGTCTGCAGACACACGTCGACTGGTCTGGATTCCGCAAGTGCCATGGAACCAGACCACACACCAAGAAAATCGCAATGCCGATGACAGCGGCATCCGTTGCGCAACGTCGTACGGGCTTCAAGGCCCTAAGAGCTCAGAAAATATGAAGGTCAGTCGCCCAGCCTGGTTTCCCAAGGATTCAGCAGGGGGGGAGTGACGAATAGAAGTAGAAGAGAGGGGCCATCCTCCTCTGGATTCAGCAGGGGGGGGTATATGGCCACTCTGATGGCAGGTCACCGAAAGATGAGAGAGCAAGCAAGTAAGGGACGATCCGTCGACCTCACAAGCGCTCAAAATGCATCAGGGGAGAGCTCAGGGCGCTGATCAGGCACCCCTGGCTGCAATCGCCCTGGTGAGTGCTGCCAAGTCCGAGACGTGGATCTTGGTCTTATGCTTGCGGATGTACTCCATGAAGGGAGTGTTAATCCGAGGCACGAATGAGGAGACGGGTTCCCAGGTGTCGTGGGACGGCCCATAGCCTCGCCAACGAACCTTGAATTCCAGGCCTCCGGGTGCCGAGGCGCTCGGGCGCTGAGCCAGGATCTTCTCGACAGTATAGTCGTCCTGCTCAGCATAGTCGTCGTCCGAATCAGCCTCATGTGCGGCTTAGCTCAGGGACACATGTCGGCCACGGAGGTCGGGTTCCCGCACACGGAGTTGACTCTCGTGGCGCTCCCGGAATTGTCCGTGACCCACCTTGATACGGTAGGTGTCCTCACCGATCCTGCGGACCACCTCTCCGGGTGTGAACCAGGTTTTGGTGCGGTGGGTGCCCATAGGGCGGGGTCTGATCACCCACACCGGGTCTCCCACCCTGAACTTCTGCGCTGTCGAGCTCGGGGCGGACTTCTGACGCCCAGCGTGCTCCTTCTCCAGCTGCTGGCGGATGTCCCGCGCTGTTTGCTCTTGCCGCGCAAAGAATTCCTTGGCGTCCATGGCCATACCATCACCAGACAAGGGAAGTCCCCGACCCAGGGGGTCCCTGCCGAACAGAATCTGGTGAGGGGACAAACCACCCGGAGTGGGGGTGTCATGATGGGCCTTTAGAGCAGGCCACATCTCTTCAAACCAGTTCCGCCGTGGATTGGTGATGTGAATCTTGCGCAGCTTCCCGAACAGCTGCCGTCCAGCCACTTCAGCCCGGCCATTGGACCGGCTGAGATAGGCGACGCTCTTGGCATGACGTATTCCCATCAGGGAACACATAGTCTTGAACCAGCCACCAGTAAACTGGGGCCCTCGGTCACTGCAAATGGTGCGGGGGATGTCAAAGACGGTCAGCCAATGACAAATCATCATGACTGCCACTTCCTTGGCAAGCAACCCCTTTTTGCGTGCCGGAACGGCTACTACGTAGCCACTGTGGCGATCCACACAAAGAACCACACAGTCAAAGGTCTCCTTGCCAATGTGCACTTCGGGCATGGAGAAGACGTCCATGGCCACGCTCTCCATGGGTTGGTCAGGCACCGGATTCCATTGGGCTTCCCCCTTGACGTTCCGGTTATCGGGATTGCTGGCCTGACAGACCAAGCAACCCTTCCTGACCTTCTTGATGGCGGTGTAGAGATTGATCTGGTCGATCTCGAACCGGCGCTGCATGTCAAGGGCTTGCTTCTTGACCCCTGGGTGCATCATGTGGTGGTGCCAAGCCTCGCACAGCACGAGCACCCGGGACTCTGGTACTAGCAGCTTACCATTCCGGTAGAGCTTGCCATCTTCCTCAGCCAGCCCCTTTGGCCACTTCTGCCCGTCATCAGGGTCGGTCACAGCCCTATATTCGGCCTGAAAGGCCTCAGACTTGGCGTAGTCGTCGTTCCAGTCGTCCTTGAGGCAAGACTCCGGGAAGAGGTGCTTGTCGGACTCAGCTCCATCAGGGGCGAGTACTCTGACCGCTCTGCCCATCCTCGTTCCGAGGGGGGCATCCGCAGCCATGACGACAAAGCATTTAACACCCTCCTCCTCCATCAGGCGCTCCATTTCAATGATCCTCTTGGCTTCAGCGGTCTCAGCCTCATCGCCATGGGCAGAGACATCCGTCATGCCCTTGCTGGCGGGATAGGCCCACTTACTGAGACAGTCCGCCACGGTGTTGTCCTTACCAGGAATATACACAACCGTGAGGTCGACCTTGGCCAAGGTCTCATGCCATCTTGCCCGTCGGGAGGCGGGACCAGAGGGGGTGTCCACATGCTCCTTGTGCCACAACTGCAGACTCTGATGGTTGCTGCAGACGGTGACGGGATGGAGGGCTATGTACACAGCCCATTTCCTGAGAGCCATGACGATGGCATACGCCTCC
This sequence comes from Eutreptiella sp. 'Long Island Sound 2002', assembly GCA_964036045.1. Classification (NCBI taxonomy): domain Eukaryota; phylum Euglenozoa; class Euglenophyceae; order Eutreptiales; family Eutreptiaceae; genus Eutreptiella; species Eutreptiella sp. 'Long Island Sound 2002'. Next base: position 155,943,253 of record OZ038380.1, read on the forward strand.
TTTTCTCGGGGCGTCCACGTCCGCCTCTGGCCTTCCGCCAGGACTCGGCTCCAGAAGGCCACGGGCACGTGCCTCCCATCGTCAAGCACTTGTTCCAACACAGCGCCAACGGCGTAGTCGGAAGCGTCGGTGCGCAGGACGAACCCTCGGTCAGGATCCACGAGGTGCAGACCCACTGCGGATAGCAGCGCCTGCTTCATCCCCTCAAAGGCACGGTCGGAATCAGCATCCCAGACCAGAGCCTTCTTGGACCCCTTCTTGGTCTCCTCTCGGTTGCCCTTGAGCATGGTCGTCATGGGGGCTGCATACTCGGCATACATCTTGATATACCCCGAGTAGTAGTTGCAGAACCCCAGATACGCCCGTAGCTCAGAGACCGTTTTGGGCTTTTCCCAGTGCTCAATCGCAGCCACCTTGCCAGGTATGGGCTTTCGCTGCCCGTTCCCGACTACGTGGCCAGCGAAGACCACCTCGCTTACCGCAATGGTGGCCTTGTCACTGCTGCCCGTGAGTTTGTGCCGAACCAGAAGGTCCAGCACTCGAGTGACATCCCTCTCATGTGCCTCCAGGAGCTCCTCGTAGCTCATACTGGGGTCCCCGGACGCGATGATCACGTCGTCCACGAAGGGGTCCGCACAGTCACGCACCGGCTCAAGCAGGTTCTCCAGCATCCGCTGAAAAGCCGCATTGCCGTTGGTAACGCTCATGGGCATCACCTTCCACTGGAGAGGTCCAAGTGGGGTGCTCATGGCTGTGCAGGCACAGGACTCCTCGGCGAGAGGCATCTGATGAAAACCATGTTTCAGGTCAATCACCGTGAAGATCCTCCGCCGGTGTTGTTTTTGCAGCATGTCCTCAATGAGGGGCAGCGTATAGCTGTCATGCTGCGTTTGGGCGTTTAGGCCGCGGTAGTCGACCACGAGCCGCCACTCACCGGCCACCTTCTTGGGGACGACGAAGCACGGAGAGGCCCACTCGGAGTGGCACGGCTCGAGCCAGCCTCTCTCGATGAATTCGCGGAGGATCTTCTCCATGGCTTCCTTCCTCTCGCCCCTCAGGGCAAACTCCCGGTGCCGATACACATGGGGGTCTTGCTTCAGTCGTATCTTGGCCTCGCCATACGGTCCACGCACCGGTGGGGGAAACACAGGCTTTCCGCTGAAGAAGGTGTCCCCATACTTCTGCTTCAGCCTGGCCCTCAATGCCTGGATCTTGGGGCAATCATCGGACTCCGCCTTGGCTTTTCCGGGCACCTGGACCACTGAGCTTACTTGAGGGGTAGCGACCCCGCTCGGCTTCGGCTCAGGTGGTCTTCCCAGGTGGCCCAAAGGGCCATCTCTGGTCTTGCTTCGGAATAGGTCGCTGTAGGTGGGTGGGTTACCCCCGATTGGCTCATCCTGGCTGGACAAGTGGTCCAGTACCCTCCTTACGAAGGTATCTCCATCATAGGAACCAGAGACGATCGAGTCCACTTCCCACCAGGCTTTGTCCTGGCCTTTGCCCTCACGCTGGCTTCCCCAGTCGTGAAAGGGCTGATCCATATACCCCTGAACCAGATCCAACTCCTCTTCAGTGAGGGGGTGTTCCGATTCTCCGATGTCAACAGGGGAAACCGCGAAGCATTGCCGCCAAGGCTCCGCTACGATGCGGTTGACACACACGAAATCCGTGGTGTCGGCCTGATCAAGGCCCCCATCCACATAGTGGAATTCCGTTGGCCATCTCTGGGGTGGCATGGGCTCTCCCTTAGCGTCCTGATAGACACTCTCTCCAGCCGGTAGGACGACCTTGTTTAAGGTCATGTTGGTCAACGAGACTACCCAATGTCGGGTACTTTCCTCCTCGGTGCATCCCATAGGAACAACCAGCACTGCCTTGGAGCGGTCCTTGCGAATCCTCGCTATCGCCCTTGGAATGTCCCATCGTGGGCAATGGATCCACATCAAGCCCTGATGCGGACCCCAGTGCTTCTTCCGCGCGGAGTCCTGGGCGCTCCAGTACTTCTTACAAACCTGAAGATGGGCGGAGGTTCCTGAAGAGAACGCATCCAGGGCCAGATCCGAAGCTCCCAGGTCCGCAACCACTCGGCTCGCCACTTCCGGCATTACGCCGTACTCCTGGTTTGCTGGCCCAGTTGGCTCAGTGTCCAGCGCGGGCACATCGTGCTGATTGCGTTCCGGGTGGATCCATTGGCATTCCAAATGGTGCTCAGGTGACGAAAGCCACGAGAGCTGGTCGTCCTGGTACAGGGTCATGGAGGCCTGGGCCGGGAGGACGCCGGAGTCCGTCTCCATCATGAAGTCGTACCCAACGATCATGTCCCAGTCCATCTCGGCCTCGTAGAAGCAACCTTGCAGGAGGATTTCCTTGCCGAGGTCTGGGCGGTTCAGCTCACGATGGTTCACGAACTGCAGCGCGATGGCAGCTTCTTTCGTGCCTCCCACCATGTACTGGCCGTTCGCCACCTTCAGCCTGACAGGTTTTCGACTGTCGGTCAGACACTCTGGCGGAAGTAGGCCAGCCTTGACCAAGCTGACCTGAGCTCCCGTGTCGACCAACACGTCGAAGACCTTTTCCACTTCCCCGCATAAGGCACGGACCGTAAGGTGCAACTGCCGCTCACGCCCTACTCGGCGCACGGCGTGCAAGCTCAGGATCTCTGGCCGTTCCAGAAGCTCGACAAGCGACTGGTGCAGGTCGTGGACAATGGGCTCAGGCCGCCCATCTGCAGCATCCAGCTGCGGTCCGGGTGATCCTCCGATACTCTCGGATAGATCTTGAAGCACATCGAATACATTCTTAGTCGCGAAGGATGGACGGGTGCAAGGGTTCGTGCCTTCACTTGCCCTCACCCCGCCACCGCGACTGTCGGGCACCGGACCGGGCCTTCCGCCCGCGGCAGTCCCTTTGTGCTTGCCGACTCCCGACTGGGATGGTGTGGCGCTTCCCACGACACCATCCTGCGACCGCCCTAGGGTAGGTAGGTAGGTAGGTGCACTCGGTCGTGGAGAGGCGCCCCATGGTTCCCCCTGGCGTCGCCCCTGTGACGAACAGGAAGAGGCTTCGCGCGTGAAGAGGGGAGGCGGCTTACCTCCTGCTAGACCTGACTGTTGGCCCCCAACAAAGCGGCCCCGGGCTACGCCGGGAGGGCTGATCGCCGCCAGCGTGACATGCTTGTCTCGCCGGGAGGGTGTGCCCCCGTGCTTGCGCACGTCCCCTCCTTTGGGCGGAACCCTAGGGGTTCACCGGACTTCCTGGCGTATCCCGTTCCCAAGGCGTGCATGCACGTTCCTGGTACTAGGGTTCCGAGGCGCTTGGGTGTCGCACGCTCCGCCTCGAGTCCCAAAGCAGCGCAGGCCTTAGGATCCAGCCTTACCCCCGGGCTCCGGATCTCGTTTGGCCGGGTCACCTGCATGGCACGGGCTGCCTCAGTGCCCGGGCTGTGGGCACTGGGTTTCCTACTGTTGTGTGGTGTTTGTGTTTGGGTCCGGTTGGCGGTTGGGTGCGGGTTTTGTTAACCCCGTCAGTCCTGGCTGGGGTCTTGGGTGGGTGTTTTTGGGCACGATTTGTGGTGTTGTCCCTCTAGTGTCGGCTGTTTGTGGTGTTCGTGGTTGGGCTTCGGTTTCGGCCTGCTTTTGGGACGTGTGTGGTTTCGTGGGCGCCCCGCTTGCCCCCCGCCGTTTCGGGTTCCGGCGCGCGGTGTGGGCGTGTGTGCTGGGCCCGGGTCTCGCCTGTGCTCAGTCCGTCTTGGCTGGGTTGTCGGGGTGTGTTTTTTTTTTTTTTTTTTCGCTTTGGTTTTTTCTTTTCTTTTTTGTTTTTTTTTTCCGGGCTTTGTGGTCCCTGTCCCTCCATCCCCTTTCTTTCGGGCTGGGCTGGTGGCTCTCTTTTTTTTTTTTTTTTTTTTTTCCGTGTCCCTTTTCCCCGTGGTCCGCTGTTACTGGCTTGGTGTTGCCGGTTTTGGATGGGTGGTCCCCCTGTGCCTCTGCGGGGGTCCCCCTTTTTTTTTTTTTTTTTTTTTTTTTTTTCCTTGGGGGGGGGCCTGGCCGCCTGTGGTGGTGTTGGCGGGTGGTTGGGCGGCTGTGGGCTGTTTTCGTGCCTTTTCCCCTTCCCCCCTCCTTTTTTTTTTTTTTTTTTTTTTTGGGGGGGGGGCTTGCCTGTTCCTCCCTCTGCCTTCCCTGGGCTGGCGCACGCACTGGCCTGCATTCAGTGTTGTCTTCCGGTCTGCTGTCTTCAGTCACGTTCTGTGTGGCCATGTTCCGGCCCCATGGGTCGGGTGGGCTTTGTACACGGTGGGCTCGGCGCCCCTTCTTGCTGGGTTAGGTCCTGGCTCTGCCGGCTGGGCGGCTGCGCCAGGCGGCTGCTTGTGGTTTTGGGTTAGGGGGCTGGGGTTGTTCGTGTCCTTACCCCTCTGCGGTGCCGGCTGTAATCTTCTGGGTGGTCCGTCACCGTTGTCGCCTGGCGCGCTGTGGCCCCGTGTGTGGCCTGTGGTGCTGGTGTGTGGCGTGGTGGCGCGGCGCCTTCCCGGGTGTGCGGTGGCTGGCTTCGGTTAGTCCCTCAGGTTAGGGTCAGTTGTGTCGTGTTGTGCCGCTCTGTGCCGCGTCGCGTCGCGTCGTGCTGTGGTGCGTTGCTCTGTGGCGCGCTGTGGTGCGGTGTGCCGTGGTCTCGCGTGGTGCCGCGGTGGGTCAGTGGAGGTCAGCCTGGCCTGTGTGGGTCGGTTAGGTCTTCGGGAAAGTCTGCTGAACGATCACGGTGTCCTTGGGGCGTGCACGCTGACTCTCACCCATGGACTCAATCTTCACCGGGCCTCGCAGACAGGCAGGCGTACTCGGGGTGTAGGAAAGGCGTTCCTTCTCCAAGGAGAACAAACAGAAATCAGGAGTCGGACGGTGGAGGTGGCTTCCGAACGCTGTTTGAGTGGCGAAAGGCTTTCACTGCAGCTCGGCTGCGCTGGCAGGGTCCGGGTCGGTGCCGCCGGCAGGGATGAGCTCATACTTCAGGGTCAGGGGGATGTCCATATCTCCGGTGCTGAACTGCTGGGGTCCGGGGCATCGGTAGTATTCTTGGCACTTCCAGTCTTCACGGCGCTCGGAGATGGCCTTGAAGGGGGCACCGTCCAGCAGCACCTAAGCTTTCGCGATCGATCACAGCCTTTCACTTTGCCTTGCGGTGCTCGATATTCATCATGGACGGGATCGGTGTGCCGCCGCAGTGCCATTCCTCCACTGGACGCAACAGGTTGGTGACGGACGCCCTCACGGACGTGAGACCAGCCGAGATCAAGCCCCCGGCCGTCTATCCAAGTGCATAGCAATACTCTGCGTCAATCCGCGACGGTAGCGCAGCCCGGCCCTTATAGCCCATGGTGTGGTCCCGTGACGGTCCGTGGGGTTGCCCTCCCTGGGGGCCTCCGCCTTGGTCCCGTGTCCTCTGCGGGTGTCGGTCCGTAGTCGTGGGTGCCGCGGCCGTGCTTTCGTCCTCTTCCGGTGCGTGTGAGTTGGCCTTTGTGGTGGTCGGGGTCGTCGCTTGGCGGTGAGGGCGTGGTGGTGCGCCGTGCGGCGGTGTTCCCTGCGGCTTCCTCTGTGGGTGTGGCCCGTTCTCCCCGTGTACGTGTGCCCTCCGTTCTCCGTGTGGTTTCCGGTGGCCGGTGGGCGTGCGCTGGTGTGATCCGCATGGCGTCCGATGTTTGCTTCGATGGTGTGTGTTGGGGTGTTTGGTGGGGGTGGGGCGGCGCTGGTCTCCCCGTCGGTGTGGGTCGTGGTACCTGTCGTGGTGTCCTTTTCCTCCGTGTCTTGGTCCCCGTTCCCGCTCCTTCCTGGTTCTTGGGTGGTGTCCTGCCCCCATGTGGCGTCGCTTCCGGCGCCCTGTCCCTGCGTGTGCCTGCCCTCACTTGGGGCCCTTCCGTGCCCTCTTGCCTGTGTGGTCCTTGGTGCCCCTTGCCCTTCCCTTGCCCTTGTCCTGCCCCTTCCTGGTGTGGTGGTGGCGGGAGGGGCGGGGTGGGGAGGGGGCGCCGGTGGCCCAGGCTTGGGGGTGGGTGGCCTGGAGCCACTGGCGGAGGGCTTGGGGGGTGTAGGGGGGGCGGAGGCCCTGGACCGCATCGCGGAGGAGGGCCTCCCATGCCGCTTGCGGCATGATGGCCTCCGGGGCGGCCTCGTTGGGGTGTGCGGGGGTGCGGGTGCGCACCTCCTCGAAGGTATGCACCATGTGCACCCCTTCGTGCCTTCCCGCTCCTCCGGCCCATTTCACCCAGCGGCGGAGCTCCTGCAGAGCGGGGGGAGACCACCAGGCGAGGTAGGCGGGGGCCCGGGGGGGGGAGGGGTCCGTGCCCGGGGTCCTGGAGCGGCGGGGGGAAGACGTGGACCTGCGGTGGTGGCGGGGGTGGCGGTGCCTGGGGGAGCGGGAGCAGCGGCGGCGGGGGCTGGGGGTGGAGGACGGGTACGGGCAAACTCCCGGTGCCGATACACACGGGGGTCTTGCTTCAGTCGTATCTTGGCCTCGCCATACGGTCCACGCACCGGTGGGGGAATCACAGGCTTTCCGCTGAAGAAGGTGTCCCCATACTTCTGCTTCAGCCTGGCCCTCAATGCCTGGATCTTGGGGCAATCATCGGACTCCGCCTTGGCTTTTCCGGGCACCTGGACCACTGAGCTTACTTGAGGGGTAGCGACCCCGCTCGTCTTCGGCTCAGGTGGTCTTCCCAGGTGGCCCAAAGGGCCATCTCTGGTCTTGCTTCGGAATAGGTCGCCGTAGGTGGGTGGGTTACCCCCGATTGGCTCATCCTGGCTGGACAAGTGGTCCAGTACCCTCCTTACGAAGGTATCTCCATCATAGGAACCAGAGACGATCGAGTCCACTTCCCACCAGGCTTTGTCCTGGCCTTTGCCCTCACGCTGGCTTCCCCAGTCGTGAAAGGGCTGATCCATATACCCCTGAACCAGATCCAACTCCTCTTCAGTGAGGGGGTGTTCCGTTTCTCCGATGTCAACAGGGGAAACCGCGAAGCATTGCCGCCAAGGCTCCGCTACGATGCGGTTGACACACACGAAATCCGTGGTGTCGGCCTGATCAAGGCCCCCATCCACATAGTGGAATTCCGTTGGCCATCTCTGGGGTGGCATGGGCTCTCCCTTAGCGTCCTGATAGACACTCTCTCCAGCCGGTAGGACGACCTTGTTTAAGGTCATGTTGGTCAACAAGACTACCCAATGTCGGGTACTTTCCTCCTCGGTGCATCCCATAGGAACAACCAGCACTGCCTTGGAGCGGTCCTTGCGAATCCTCGCTATCGCCCTTGGAATGTCCCATCGTGGGCAAAGGATCCACATCAAGCCCTGATGCGGACCCCAGTGCTTCTTCCGCGCGGAGTCCTGGGCGCTCCAGTACTTCTTACAAACCTGAAGATGGGCGGAGGTTCCTGAAGAGAACACATCCAGGGCCAGATCCGAAGCTCCCAGGTCCGCAACCACTCGGCTCGCCACTTCCGGCATTACGCCGTACTCCTGGTTTGCTGGCCCAGTTGGCTCAGTGTCCAGCGCGGGCACATCGTGCTGATTGCGTTCCGGGTGGATCCATTGGCATTCCACATGGTGCTCAGGTGACGAAAGCCACGAGAGCTGGTCGTCCTGGTACAGGGTCATGGAGGCCTGGGCCGGGAGGACGCCGGAGTCCGTCTCCATCATGAAGTCGTACCCAACGATCATGTCCCAGTCCATCTCGGCCTCGTAGAAGCAACCTTGCAGGAGGATTTCCTTGCCGAGGTCTGGGCGGCTCAGCTCACGATGGTTCACGAACTGCAGCGCGATGGCCGCTTCCTTCGTGCCTCCCACCATGTACTGGCCGTTCGCCACCTTCAGCCTGACAGGTTTTCGACTGTCGGTCAGAAACTCTGGCGGAAGTAGGCCAGCCTTGACCAAGCTGACCTGAGCTCCCGTGTCGACCAACACGTCGAAGACCTTTTCCACTTCCCCGCATAAGGCACGGACCGTAAGGTGCAACTGCCGCTCACGCCCTACTCGGCGCACGGCGTGCAAGCTCAGGATCTCTGGCCGTTCCAGAAGCTCGACAAGCGACTGGTGCAGGTCGTGGACAATGGGCTCAGGCCGCCCATCTGCAGCATCCAGCTGCGGTCCGGGTGATCCTCCGATACTCTCGGATAGATCTTGAAGCACATCGAATACATTCTTAGTCGCGAAGGATGGACGGGTGCAAGGGTTTGTGCCTTCACTTGCCCTCACCCCGCCACCGCGACTGTCGGGCGCCGGACCGGGCCTTCCGCCCGCGGCAGTCCCTTTGTGCTTGCCGACTCCCGACTGGGATGGTGTGGCGCTTCCCACGACACCATCCTGCGACCGCCCTAGCTGGGGCCCTTGGCTGCAGGGGCTCCGCTAGGGGGCGTCGGTTGTGGAAGTAGGGGTATTCTCCTCCGCATCAACCTCGTTGACACCCTTCTTCCTTCCCCTATTCCTAGGCTTCTTGTCCTTGTCCTTGTTCTGGTCGTTCTCGTTGTTCTCCTTGCACTTGTTGTCCGACCTGGGGACCCAGTTCCTCTTGATCTCGTGGATCTCCTTGGCCAACTCGGTCCCCACCGACATCAGCTTGGAGAGCTCGTCCTTGTCCACCTCCACTTTGGCCTCCCAGATACCCGCAGGCGCACGCTTCTTCGACCCGTGTGCCTTCTTGTAGGCCTCCGTGTCGGCCTGGTGGGTGGGGCATGTTCGGTGGTCATGGTTGAAGCCTTTCTTCCTCCCATAACACACGAAACAGCCCTGAGGGTGAGCTCGTATGAACTCCCCAAAGGACAGCGGAGGGTCGCCAATGCGGCGGGGGTCCCTCTTCTCCTTCTTCTTCCAACCCGGCTGCAGGGGCTTCCAGCTTCCCCGGTTGCTCCCCGCGCCGTTGTTGGCCACGAAGGCACAAACGGCCATCTCGGCGGGCTCATCGTCGTTGTCATCGTCGACGAGAGCTTCATCGCCATCGGCTCCCGTTGGGTCCATGGCAGCTTCCCCGCCAGGTCCCTCGCCAACGTAGTTGACGTCACGGTCGCCGGGCCTCAACCCGCGGGTGTGGTGGAGGTTCCGGTACTCCTTGAGTACTTCCTCTCCAACCCACTCCAGGATCTCGTCGCAGCTCATCCTCGCCGGGATGGCCTGCAGACGGATGGTCTGGATGCTCACGTCACACTCGTCAAGGAGCCACATCGCGGTCTTCTGGCGATCGCCCGAGACGGTGATGAGGAGAGCGTTCCGCAGGGAGTGCCGTTTGACATCCCGGGCCACGTTCTTCCTCGTCCAAGCCACCACGTTCGTATGATACTCTTTGGGGAGCATCATCTTGACCGTGTGGTTGGACTTGGCCCTCTTGGCTTCTTCCTTGGTGACCCTCTTGATCCATGCTTCCGGCAGCATGGAGAGCAGGCGAGCCTGCTCGTCACCCTCGTTCCAGTCCTCCACGTTGCGGCGGAAGAGGGTGTATTGCCCCCTGAAGTCTCGCCAGTCCCGTAGGCGGATCTCCCGTCCATCATGCTGAAGCTTGATGGACTTCCACCGCTTGGCAGCCAACTGCGGAGCGTCCAACCGCTCCTGCTCGTTGAGCCACTTCTTGGCTTCCTTGAGGGTCTTGATCTTCCCCTTCTTGGTCGCCACGAAGTATAGCTCTTGGAGCACTTCCGGCAGGCGGTACCTGAATCGTCTGAAGACATATTTCTCCGCATCTGCGGGATCCATGTCCTCAGTGACGGTCACCCCCGAATCGTCCAGCTTCTCCAAGAAGCGGTCGAGGTTGAGGGGGTTGCCATCGTACATGGGGGGCTTGATGTCCTTCAAGTCTTCCCACACGGCGGCATCCGCGGCCTTAGTAACCATGAACGCCGGCCGCGAGGTCTACCGAGGTTCCCATCGGCCTCTCCCACGGACTCCCACGGCTGCCACTTCCATCTCCTCCCCGGTATCCGGCTGGCCACGCCGTGGCTCCTCCATGTACGCTGAACCTAGATGTTCACGCCGTACTCCTTCCATGTACGCCTCCTCATCACAGCGCCGGCGGCTGCGTTCAGCGGCCTCCCGTCGTACACCACGCGGCGGGGAAATGTCGAACTCCTCCAGGTCCAGGTCTAGGTCCTCAGCTCCGCCGACGTCCCACTCCAAGTCTCCTCTAGGGACCTCATCCCTGAGTCCACCATAACGTCCACCAGCCATTGGAATTGGCTCTGGGGCTGGTGCGGGGCGTCGGGGGCGTACCGGTGTCCGCGGTGGTGCACGGCGGTTGTGGTACTCCGCGCTGAGCCGCTCATCACGCCAATCCTCACTGCCACTGCCGGGCGGCACGCGCTCGTTGCGGCGGCCCGCGCTGTGGTGAGAGGGGGCGTTGAGAGAGGGGGCACTGGCGCTGGGGCAACCTCTGGGGGCTCCGCCGGGGGCGTGGGGTCTGCCTGGACCTGGTTCGGGTCCCCAGCCGTCGTCCGACGAGCCAGACTCCAGGGGTGGGTGGTCGCTGCCGACGCTCCCACGGGCTTCCAGCGCGTCCAGCCTCTGCTGCAGGCCGCTGATGACCTTGTTCAGCGACCTGGTCTCGCCCCCGGCGATGTCCAGCAGTTTCTGGGTGGCAGTGGCGACGCTGGGGCTCTTGACCATCTCGATCTTGGCAATGTCCAGCTCTCTCTGTGCGCGCGCGGCGACCCTGGCGATGCGAGTCATCTCGCCCTTGCCCGTGTCTACCTCGCGCTCGAGGGACTGGACCCTCCTGCGGAGGTAGACAATCCACCGCCGGGTGGCATCCGGGCCGCCGTCCCCTGGTGGGTCGTCGGGCTCCCCAGGGGGTCCTCCAGGAGGGCCTCTGCCGGGTCCGCCCGGTCCAGGGGGTCCTCCCCCGCCCGGTTGTCCGCCTCCAGGGCATCCACTCGGTGGGCGTCCTCCAGGGGGTCCTGATGGTCATCCGCCAGGGGGTCCCGGTGGGTCTCTGCCGGGTCGCCTCGGTGGGTCCGAGGATGAGGGCTTCTTCGTGTGGTCGAAGTCCATGTCATCATCCTCGTCAATGTCGCCCCACCTAGGTGTATTGGTCTCGGAAGACTCCGAGCTCCGGTAAGGAGGAGGGAGATCCTCATCCTCACCTTCCGGCTCCATGAGGACGTCTCCGCCTCCTCCGCCAGCCACTCCTCGGCGGTGTCGGCGGCCTCGTTCATTCCCGTCGCTGGTGGTGAAGAAGGGGTCGGAGTCGTGGGGGTGTCCGCCCGCTGGCCTCCGTGGCCTCTCGGGGGTCTTCCCCTTACCCTTCCTGCGTCGGTAGGCGGTGGGGCCACTGCTCCCACTGCTGCCTGTGTCGACCTCGTCCAGCTTCATCTTGGAGGAGGTGTCCCCTTCGAAAAGCTTTCGAAGGGTCTCCACTCGGGATCCTCCCGGGGGAGTCTCGCGGCGGAGCTTGGCCTCCGCCTCCTCCATCGCGGCGGCTGTGGCTGCGGCAGCTCGCCCTTCGGCTTCCTCCCGGGCACGAGCCGCCTCGGCTTCCCGGGCCTGCTGCAGCCGAGCCTTCTCTGCTTCCAACGCCGCCAGCTCCGCCTCCGTCTTGTCCCTCTCCTCAGCGACCTTCCGTCGCGCGGCCTCGATGGCGTCCTTCTTGGCGGCGTCCGCCTGGGCCTTAGCCGTCGCTTCGGCGTGGGCCCTTTCCTCCGCCTCCTTCTTTGCCCTCTCTTGGGCCAGCGCCTCTTCCAGCGCCTTCACCTCGGCCTCCTTGCAGGCAATGGCCTCCTGCGTCAGGCGGGCTTCCTCGTCGGCTGCCGCCACCTCAGCCTTGACCTGGGCAGTCGCTGCCTCGTGGGCGGCTGCGGCCGTGAGCCAGCCGCAATGGCCGCTACGGTCGAGGCGTGGATGGCCATGCCATGCGCCCACTCCGCAGCCTCCTGCTGGGCGATGCCGGAGGCGCCCTCCATGGCAGCGTTCTGCTGCATGGCCCGTTGCCGGGCAACCCGAAGGTTGCAGGGCACCCCACAGGCGCGCTGACAGGCGCGCGCCACGTCCCTTTGGTCGGGAGCGACGCTGCTGCTGGAGCTGGCCTGGTCGGCCGGCATCCTCCCGCGATGGGCCGACTCCATGTCGCTGCTGGGGCCTGACTTCCTCAGGAGCAGCTGACGGGGCTTGGCCTTGGCGTGCTTGGCGACTTGGAGGAAGTCGCCGAGGGTGGTGTGGCCGGGGTGGTGACCGCCACTGGCCCGTTGGGGACTGGGGGCTGGGGTTCCGCCCTTGGCGCCTTGGGCGGCTTCGGCGGCCAGGGACTCCTGGTACTCCCGCCAATTCCGGTCCCGCTTCCTGTCCCCGGCCGACCGCTTCTCCTTCCCCGGAGACGCGCTGCTGCTGCTGCCCTGCAGCCTGCGCTCGCTCCCCGGTTCCAGGAAGTTCTTCTCGATCATGTCCCACATGGAGACATTGATCGTGGCGCCCGACGGGTACTCGTTGGGCTTCTCGTTCTCCTCGATCCCGTCGTGGCGCAGTCCTTCGCCGGGCCTGTCCGGCCGGGTCCAGACCCTCCAGCGCCTCTGGCAGAAGCGGAAGGCGAACCCTTCCACCCGCAGCCAGTCTTCGACTGCCTGCAGGCGGTCGGGGCTCATGTCCGTGCGGAGCTCGAAGCTCCCGGGCATGCCGCCTTCGCACGGGGGGTGGCTGTAGCGATAGTGCTGGTCCCAAACCAACCCACGCAGTAGGCGCCCTGCATGGGGTTGGGGCCGCGGCCACGTGTTGCCCGCTTCTTGCCAGTTTACCATGGCAGCGAGGGGCGTACTTGGTCTTGAGGTCCTTGGTGGGCTCTCGTTCCGCTCAACAGACTGGTCCTGGTGGTGGTTGTTGAAGCGGTTGACGTAGCACTGGACTGGGAGTGCGGCCGGTGCTGGTCGGCCGTTGGTTGTGGAGGTGGTTGCTGTGGCTGGGTGTGCGGCCTTGCTGGTCGGCCGATGGGACTCGCTGATGAGGGAGTCCTTGTCAGTCCACCTCCTTCACGGTCGCGGCGCTTCCGTGGTCGCTCAGGGCGCTGCTCTGGGCGACGCTGTGGGCCGCTGCGCTGCGCTGCGAGCTGCGAGCTGCGAGCTGCTGCGCCGCGCTGCTCGGGGTTGGTGGCCCCGAGTGGCACGCGAGGGCTGGGTAACCCCGCGGCGGTGGAACGCTGTTGATGTGTTCCCGTGGGGGGCCTGGCCACGGGACGCTGCGGTGGACACGCACAAGTGAGCAGGCAGGCAAAGCACTACGCTCACAGGGGCATCATTGCGCTCGTGTCATGTGACAAAGCGTTTCAGAATCCTTGCCACTCTGCAAAGAGGGAACAAAAGTATGTACAGCAACACATCAGGATATGTACACATGGGGTTAAGACTGGACTGGGGTAAGGGCATCACAGGACAATAGACACTCAGTCCTAACTCGTATCCCAATCCCAGGTCCGACCCTCTCAGTGGCTGGTGGGGGCGGGGGCTCAAACACAACCCATGCCCTGCTCAGTCCGGACCCTGAAACCCTGCCAATAGGGGCGGTGTCCCGCCCAGCCACAGGCGAGTTCCTGGGAACCAAGGGGCTCCAAGGCCAACCGACAACCGACAACCGACCTATGCTTCCTTAACGGCAGGTCCCAACTCCTCTCTGAGCCAGAGATATGGCCCCGCCATTATCCCCTAGGAGTTGGTAGCTGAAAATGGGCTGTTTCAGCCCAAACTGATATCAGCTCAAAAATCTCCAAAATTGACCCCTCGTCCGGACCCGCCAGAGGTAGGGACGAGGCAACTGACCCTATGCCCTTCGAGTACGAACTCCCTGGAGCCCTCACCCAACCTGGTTCCCTCTGAGGTCCTGGCATCAGGGCAGCACGCGTTCGTCATGTGGGGTCATGATGCCAAAATCACCAAAATTGGTGTCATTCCCACGCGTGGCTCGCCCGGCCAGGGCAAGACCAATGGCTCACAGGATAGGAGGCAGGACCTAGGACTTTTATCTGAGTGTACAACTTAAAATTAGGTCCGGGCTCCGTGTGGACATAGAGATATGGGGCTGCCAATTGACCACACTGGGGGGTGAAATTGGGGTCCCAAAAGGGGGTCATTTTGGCTGCTCGAAATGAGTCAAAATTCGGGGGTGCTCCCAATAGTATATCTCCACGCCGGCTTGGAGATCGGATCGGCCATTCCATACGCGAACTACCGGGAGTCTAACAGAGACTCCCATGCACTTGGCTCCCAAAGATCTCCATGCCACTTGGCGTGGTGACAATCCCAATTGGGTCCACAAATGCCAAAATGGCAAAATTGTCCACACTCACTTTGGGCTAGCACCTCAACGAAGGTTGCTCCGCTCCGCCCACGTGGTGTGTGAACCATGGGGACCAATGTCCATAACACCCATGTCATATATGGTCCATTGGTCCATGAGTCTGGCGTGCACGAGGTAGCTGAACATGGTGCACGGCGGGCAGAAAATGTGGAAAATTGCCCAAAATGGCCGAAAATGCGCACACTCATGGTTGGGGCAAATGAGGCACATGCCCGACTTGGACCGGAGTGTGCCATAGGATTGGTATCAGGTCATATGTGTCCAACATATCTTTTGGGCGTCGCCCAACTCCTCCGGTTTTGGGAATGGCAGGGTCGCCAAGTGAGCCCATGATTTGGGGTAGTCCCAAATCGCCTACATGGCGGCCACGGTATGCCAAGCCCAAGAGGATTTATTCGCCGGGTCCAAGATATGTTGGGCACCGAAGTATGTACCTCCAAAACATACTTGAATCATGATGTCAATTGGGCGCAACGTTGAGATACACGGTCGCCACTTGACATCATGACGGGCCAAAAACAGCAATATTGGCGAAAAAACACCCAAAAGTGCCTTGAAAGGCGCACAAATATATTATAATATCTTCGGATTGGATTGAGTAATCGACCAATCCTTCTAAACACAATGACTTGACACCAATGACCTCCGATTCCACCTATGTGCTCCACTTCGGGCGCTTTGGAAGGTCGCGCGCGCTGCCTCCCAAGTGGGCACATGCAAAAACGGAATATTGCAAAAAACACACCTTGCTCGCAACGCATCGCTTCGGGAGCGCTCCACAAGCGTCCCTTCACGAAGGTTAGGCTTGCGAGTGTTGGTTGGGAGTACAATGAAGGGCCTCGTGCGATATGGGGTCCATTGGCGGGTTAGTCTTGGAATGGTGCACCCGCCAAACGGGCACGCGATATGACACCAAATATGGCATACAACCCTACCCATGCCTTCTACACCCAACCTAGTGGCCTAGAATCAAAGTATGCCTATATTCTAATGTACCTTTGGTCCCTTAACACGCATGCAAGTGCTTTGGTCGAAAATCGACCTCCTTTCGGAAAGCCGAATTTTAGCATGCACGCAAAATATATTGCCAATATATATATGGAGATCATATATGCACTATCCGGGGAAGACAAGTGGTATGCCCCGGATGTAGAGGCAAGCAAGGCTGGGGCAAATGCCAACTCAACATACTTCTACACGTACTTGGACGCCAAGTACGTGAAAAAGTGCACTTCTTGGAGAACACTCAAAATAAATAACCCTTTGGGCCTATTGAGTTGGGATCCTTTGGCCTCATCCTATACCTATGGGGGGCAAAACCTCATACACAGTGCCTATGAGGCACGTTAGTTCGTCCTTGGGCGCTTGAACGCTCGTAACCCTTGTTATTCCACTTGGGGGTTCAAAGCGCCTTCGGTCGCCCAGATTTTCTGGGAAAAATCTGGGACGCGATCCGTTATATCAAGGAAAAAATTGCGGATCACTCGAAGACTGTTTCAGTCTTAACTTCAAGAGAAATCGTATTACAGAATAATCTAATGCAGTCCACGGAACGGGCGACGACAGGCGGCGCGACTGCGGCAATTTCACGACAATCGGAAATCGTGGTAGAAATCGGGTATTTCACCGATTTCCGACCGAAAATCGCCTAAGACTATAAAGTTATGGTAAATCTACATTGATTCAATGGTTAAGGATCGGATTCCAGATCCCGCGGATTAGAGAACAGGGATATCCCGCTGACAGCCGGTGTCAACGGCTTCCGCACGGGTGTGACGGCTCACAGGCCTCCGGGCCATGGGCCATAGGTTCTGGGTACCGCTTCAATCCGCCTTTTAAAACTGTTCAATATTTGACCTTGAAACCTTCTCCAACTCCTTTCTTTCTGGTTCCCCAAATTGTCCTTGTGACCTTGCGGCGGCGCGAGCGTCTCAGCGCGCAGAAGTCCGGCAGTCCCTCCGAAATTGCCACGAGGAATCATGGAGTCCATATAAGGTGTGGGCTTTTCCATGCCTCAAACTGAACCTAAGGTTTGGAATCGATTTTGGCGATTAATCGATTAATCGATCAATTGGCAATGATCGGCAAGCCAAACAAAATAATTGCAATCTACCGATTATTTTGCTACCTGCATTGAAATCGAGTTGATTTTTTCGGCGCGCAGCGGCACACCACAGTTGAGCCGCCAGTGCAATCAGCAAGGAATCAAAAATGGCAAACTGTCGCTGAACTGCAGAAGAAGCGAAAATGTATGATGCACACCAGGTAGGTAGGTAGGTAGGTATCTTCGGGAGCTCGGGATGCCTCCTTGGACATTGCAGGAAGAAGGTCTTACCAAGGGGACGTCCTGTCCCTCCCACTGCCCTATGTCAGGTGCCTCTTGAGCCGCTCCCGCATGTGCTTGGGAAGGCATTGTCGCGGCCACCCGGTCCATGTGTCCCAGGTGGGAGGGTGTCCCCACATGTGTCCATGGGTAGGGCCACATGCCCCCTCCTTTGGGCGGCAGCTCTGGGGGGCTGCCCAGCCGTGTGAAGTATCTCTCACCACAAGGGGTATTGCTCCCGCTTGTCTACGGTACGACCGCCTCACCCTTGTGGCTTGAGTTGCGGGGCCACTCTGCTTGGCAGGTGACCCCCTGCTGGACTGTGTACCGGCTCGCCTGTCACCGGTTGCTTCCATGGCTCCGGGTGACGTTTGCCATGGTCTCCGGTGCAGCCTGGCCGGGCTCGGACCAGTGGCCTTGGAGTACCGCTCCTGCCACTGGCCCGGTGGGTCGGCTGGGTCGCCCCAGTGCGTCCGACCCATGGGGTATTGGTTCTTTCCTGTCCCTCGGCCGCCCTACGTGTGTGCAGTGTCCTGGGCCGTTGGGCTCCTGTTCACCGGTGTGCCCGCGCGGTTTGCTGTGGTGCGTCTGCGGTGTCCTGGGCCAGCTGGCTCCTGTTCACCGGTGTGCTCGCTCGGTGTGTTGTGTTGCATGTGCGGTCCCCTGGGCCACTGGGCTCCTGTTCACCGGTGTGCGTGCTGTGTGCGGTGCGCGTGTACCATGGGTGGTTGTGTCCCTCTTCCTCCCCCCCTAATTTTCGTTTTTTTTTTTTTTTTTTTTTTTACTTCTGTTTTTTTTTTTTTTGAAAAAAAAACAAAGAAAAACAAAAAAGAGAAAAACAGGGGCGTGCGTACACTGCAGGCACAGGCACGGGCAGCTGGTGTGGCGGTGCAATAGCGTTGTGTCCTCTGGCGTGTGTCGTCTGTGCTGTGGCGGCGGTCGCGCCCCAGGGGTGCGGCTCGTGCGTCCTGATGTACACGGGCTTGGGTCAGGGTGGGTTTGGTGAGGTGTCTCTTTGCTTCTGGAGCTGGCTGGTTAGGCGGCTGTCTGGGCTGTGGGTGTGGGCTGTGGTTACGTTGTTCCCTCGGCGGGTTTGGTTAGGAGTCAAGGGTTAGCGGTTTCGGTGTGTGGCTCGGGTTTGATTTGTGCTTGAGTTCTGGCTCGGTTAGGCGGTTGCGTGGGGCCGGGCGTGTGGGTAGCGGCCTCCACGGGGTCGTGCGCCCAAGGCGAGTGCGGGGTGGTGCGTGCGGGCCGGCCGTTGGCCGGTGGCCTCACTGGGAGTCCCACACGGAGGGGTTGACGGGCGTGCCGGGGGCGTACGCAGCGTGCAGGTTGGGCAGCAGCGGGCGCACGTGCAGGGCGTCGGCGTGCCCGATGGGGACCTCACTGAGGACCGAGGGGTTGGCGGCAAGCGGTATGCGATGCCCGGGAGGGGTGGCGGCGAGGAGCGGGAGGATGTCCGCGGCCCGCGACGTGGGGGCGAACACGACGTGGGCCGGGTGCGGCCCCGGGAGCGGTGCTGGGGTGAGCGGGACCACAGGACGGCGGTCTACTATGAGGTGCCAAGTGGCGCGATGGTGGAGGAGCCGGACTAGGGCGATGCTGTGGCGCAGTGTGTGGGGCTGGGTGCTTGGCGGCGTGGGGACGTGCGGCGGGAGGGGGGGGGGGGGGGCGGTGGCGTGGGAGGGGACATGGCGGAGGAGTGACGTCAGTGACGTGTGTGTCGTGCTGAGGGTGGAGAGGAGCCCACGGTATCGGGCCCGGGTTCGGCGCCTTTGGGCGTAGTGGTGCTCGTTGTCGTGTGCGTTGGCTTCCTTCGGCGTCCGGTTCGTTTGGTGACTTCTGGGCGGGGCCTGGCGTGGTGCCCCGTGGTGGTGGTGTGCTGGGTAACGGGGTTAGATGGCGGCGCCGCTGGCCGGGGGGTCAGGCGCGTCGTGTTGTGTGGCGCGCAGGGCTCCTGGGGTGCTGTGGGTGTCGCTGGTGTCGGTGCGCCGACGCTTGTGGGGTGGTGAGGGGGTGTGTGCGTGTGGGGCTGGGCTTTGGGTGATGTCCCACAGGCGGATGCCGTCTCGCCGCGTTTCCTGGAGGGTCTCCCGCAGGCGCCTGAGGACATACGGGTGGTCCTGGGGCGCGGGGAGGTTGCGGGGGTGGACTCCCAGGGGGTGGAGCGCATCGGCCAGCATGGCTTCCCATGCGGCCTGCGGCATCCACCCCCCCGCCGGCCGGAGGCGGCAGTTCTCCACCGACCCCTTGCGGGGCCGATGGACCAGGCCCTCGAGGGAGGGCTCTCCCCGGGCCCATTTCCGCAGCTCCCAGAGCTGCGTGTTGGTCCAGCGCTGCCACCACTGTTCCTGGGCGGGCCTGCGGTCCTGGGCGGAGGAGTGGGCGTGGGTGGGTGTGACGGGGTCGTGGGGACCGGCGGCGGTGGCGGGCCTGGGGGATTCTTCGTAGTCCTGTTCCGTGGGGGTGCGTGGGTAGTGGGGGTGCACGCAGATGTGGACCCGCGGGTGTGCGCGTACGGTCTCCGCCTCGGAGTTGGGCGGGGATTCGCGGCGGCGGCGGTAGTGGGGCATGCGTTGCATGTGGGCTGTCATCGGGGGCCGGTAGGGGGGCAGGGACGCTGCTGGTGGACCCTGGCGTTGTTCTGGCTTGGTCGGGAGCGGTCTGTGGGCCTGGGGTGCGGGCTTTGAGAGGTGGCGGGACGAGGCGCGTCGCGCTTCGGCCGCGGCGCGCTCCGCCATGAAGGTGGTGGCGGTGGCGTCGGTGACGGTGGGGGGGCGCCGCGCTGGGCGCTGCTGCCTTCGGGCCTGGGACGGCTGGGGCCGGATGTCGTAGAGGACATCCTCGGGGGGCCGGGCTCGCGCTGCCGTCGTGGTGCCGGGTTTGGGCTTGGGTTTGGGCTTGGCTGCGGGTTGCCGTTTGGCGGCGGTCTTGGGCTTCGGCTGGGTCGTGGGCGTGGGTTTCGTCGGGGCGTGGGCCTTGGCGGCGGCGGGGCTGCTCGCGGTGGGGGCGGGTTTGGAGGCCCGTTTGAGAGGTGTCCCCTGCGGGCCAAAAACAGCAATATTAGCGAAAAAACACCCAAAAGTGCCTTGAAAGGCGCACAAATATATTATAATATCTTCGGATTGGATTGAGTAATCGACCAATCCTTCTAAACACAATGACTTGACACCAATGACCTTCGATTCCACCTATGTGCTCCACTTCGGGCGCTTTGGAAGGTCGCGCGCGCTGCCTCTCAAGTGGGCACATGCAAAAATGGAATATTGCAAAAAACACACCTTGCTCGCAACGCATCGCTTCGGGAGCGCTCCACAAGCGTCCCTTCACGAAGGTTAGGCTTGCGAGTGTTGGTTGGGAGTACAATGAAGGGCCTCGTGCGATATGGGGTCCATTGGCGGGTTAGTCTTGGAATGGTGCACCCGCCAAACGGGCACGCGATATGACACCAAATACGGCATACAACCCTACCCATGCCTTCTACACCCAACCTAGTGGCCTAGAATCAAAGTATGCCTATATTCTAATGTAACTTTGGTCCCTTAACACGCATGCAAGTGCTTTGGTCGAAAATCGACCTCCTTTCGGAAAGCCCAATTTTAGCATGCACGCAAAATATATTGCCAATATATATATGGAGATCATATATGCACTATCCGGGGAAGACAAGTGATATGCCCCGGATGTAGAGGCAAGCAAGGCTGGGGCAAATGCCAACTCAACATACTTCTACACGTACTTGGACGCCAAGTACGTGAAAAAGTGCACTTCTTGGAGAACACTCAAAAAAAATAACCCTTTGGGCCTATTGAGTTGGGATCCTTTGGCCTCATCCTATACCTATGGGGGGCAAAACCTCATACACAGTGCCTATGAGGCACGTTAGTTCGTCCTTGGGCGCTTGAACGCTCGTAACCCTTGTTATTCCACTTGGGGGTTCAAAGCGCATTCGGTCGCCCAGATTTTCTGGGAAAAATCTGGGACGCGATCCGTTATATCAAGGAAAAAATTGCGGATCACTCGAAGACTGTTTCAGTCTTAACTTCAAGAGAAATCCTATTACAGAACAATCTAATGCAGTCCACGGAACGGGCGACGACAGGCGGCGCGACTGCGGCAATTTCAGGACAATCGGAAATCGCGGTAGAAATCGGGTATTTCACCGATTTCCGACCGAAAATCGCCTAAGACTATAAAGTTATGGTAAATCTACATTGATTCAATGGTTAAGGATTCGATTCCAGATCCCGCGGATTAGAGAACAGGGATATCCCGCTGACAGCCGGTGTCAACGGCTTCCGCACGGGTGTGACGGCTCACAGGCCTCCGGGCCATGGGCCATAGGTTCTGGGTACCGCTTCAATCCGCCTTTTAAAACTGTGCAATATTTGACCTTGAAACCTTCTCCAACTCCTTTCTTTCTGGTTCCCCAAATTGTCCTTGTGACCTTGCTGGCGGCGCGAGCGTCTCAGCGCGCAGAAGTCCGGCAGTCCCTCCGAAATTGCCACGAGGAATCATGGAGTCCATATAAGGTGTGGGCTTTTCCATGCCTCAAACTGAACCTAAGGTTTGGAATCGATTTTGGCGATTAATCGATTAATCGATCAATCGGCAATGATCGGCAAGCCAAACAAAATAATTGCAATCTACCGATTATTTTGCTACCTGCATTGAAATCGAGTTGATTATTTCGGCGCGCAGCGGCACACCACAGTTGAGCCGCCAGTGCAATCAGCAAGGAATCAAAAATGGCAAACTGTCGCTGAACTGCAGAAGAAGCGAAAACGTATGATGCACACCACTGTGGTTCTTCTGTTTGAAGGAACCGGGGTTATGAGCACCAGGCAAAACGCAATAAACACAGGTTGCAAAAACGAGTCTGAAAGTCAGCTTCTGAGCAGTGCCGGTGTGGTACGACACCACGACTGTAACATGGACGATGGTCGCAGCATGAAACAGCGCGTACAACCGCCATCGCGAACCTGAACCTGATGCATGATCATCCTGATTATAATGATCAGAATCTGAACGACAACGAGATCACCGAACGTCAAAGCAGCAGCACTGAGGAGACTTTTCACTCCAGCAGAAGTGGCAGGCGTCGCAAGGTACTGTCGCGCCTTTCTACTCATGTTGGGAAAAGTGGTGATTGTAATGATCAGAATCTGAACAACAAATACGCACGCTTAAGGATAACAATGCAAAGCGTGCGTGTAGTCGTATGCGGCGAGCAACCTGCAGCCGAGCGTTTCCTCTTTCATAGCGTGCGCGAGATCACCGAACGTCAAACCAGCTGCGCTGAAGAGCCGTTCTCCTCCAGCAGAAGTGGCAGGCGTCGCAAGGTACTGTCGCGCCATCCTACTCAGGTTGGGAAAAACAGTTCGGTGTCGACGCCACCATTCTATGACATTGGTCTGCATGCTTCCTACTGGCAGTGCCATATATGCTGACAGTTCGTCGTCGAGTTGCAAATCTGGAACATGAACACGTGGACCTGCTGCCTCTTCGAATTCATCCTGAAGAAGAGCTGACAGTCCTGTCTTCTTTTGTGCTGCAGGTTTTGGTTGAGGGCGTTCGGCATGCTGAGGCTGCCACTTCTGTGTCCATTGCGCCCTGAAGGCTTCAACAGCAGTGTCACTCTGTCCCTGTGAAAGAAACCTGAAGGACTTCAATCGAGGATCAAGAAGTGTGGCAATACTATATTGTTCAAAGACATGGTCTGGCAGAGCCTTAATGAAGCGATCCTCCAAAGCTGTTCGCAGGTTTGCACGTGCTGCTCTGACCTCTGGTGTAGTTTGTTGTGGTTGAACAACTGAGTCGTCCCGATTGCACACTATCTCACCATTGCGAACCTTGTGGATGAGCATGTACACACTGGGTAATACAAGCGATGCTGTCACATACTGAGTACCTTCAATGTCATTCACCACTGTGGCTGCTGGATAAAGTACTGCCACAGAGTGCTCATTCACCTTCCAATCATTGTAGTCCATGTGACTGTCAGCATAGGGTCCATCTTCATGTCGCGCTTCAGCACCATAGTTGATATCATAGTTCTGAACAATCACTTTCTGCTCCCGGAACCAATTCATGGAGTCATGTCCGTAGTGCCATCGAACAGAGTTGCCTGTTTGTGGTGGCTTCCTTTGAGGCATGTCAAACCGTTTCTGTAAGTCCGCCAGCCCCCGGTTTTCCTTTGGCTGGCAGTCTGGTTGCAGGTGCCTTTGGCTTTGGTTTCACACCACGGTTTCCCATGATTTTGCCTGCAAGGAGACAAAAATAAGTAGTACAACAAGTACTGCAGCCTGACTGGGTGTCTAGAAAGTCGGCCCATCCCCCCCTTGGTGGCCTGCCACCGATAGGTGAGTTTGGCAAGCCACCGAGTGTGGAAGCCAGCATGGCTCTGATGGCCTGGCCCTGACGGCTGATTAGATGTAAAGTGTTTGGAATTATGGTACCGTGATGACGTCATCTTGATGACGTCATCAGTGATACCGTGATGACGTCATCGTGGTGACGTCATCAGTGATTGCATGATGATAAGCAAAGATGACATCATCACTAAAAATCCTAGTGAATTTTTAATGTGCAATAAAAATTTTGTTGGAAAATGAAAGATCCAAAAATGAAGGGGCAATAATCGGAACAATCAGTTATTTTGCAAAACGATCGGAAAAAACTGATTATTTGAAGGGGCCATAATCGGAACAATCGGTTATTTTTTGAAAAACGATCGGAAAAAACTGATTATTTTTTTTGAAACCAATTCCGAACCTTAACCGAACCTTTCCGGATATATTCTGAACTTCAATGATTGGTCTGCAGAATGAAGTGAAGTTCTGCAGCTTTTCTCCTTGGTCCGCCAGTGGAAGCATAAGAAGGATGAGAACAGACTTCAAGGTACTCTTTCCTCCTCAGGCTCTTGGTAATAACTCAAGGTAACCAGTCTCCTGCCATACCACCAACTGTAGGCTCGTCTGTACGTCGCCGTTTGCCTCCGCGCTGCTGTGAAACCTTCTTGGTACTGACCTCTCCTGGTTCCTTGTTGTCCGTAGCAGTCTCTTCGTTGGGTTCCTCCGCGCTGGACTTCTTCTTCAATGTGCTGCTGATCCGCCGAGCCTGCCTTAGCGCTGTGTCCAAGCGAGGTGCGTGTGCCAGACAGTAATCCACAAACACATGATTCAGCTTTCCATCATCATGCACGAATGCACAAACTGGTTCCCAAGTACTCTCGCTTGTCCCATAGCCTTCCCGCTTCGTCAGAAAGCGCCAGCCTTGCCTATATTGTCCTCGCAGGATCTGTTTGACATGATAAGCTCCAATTCTCTCCATCTCAGTCTGATTGCAGAATGGTATATCCTGCTCATTTGCCACGATGTCCTGTTCATCCGCCAACGCTGCTCGCTCGTCGTCGTTCAGCATGTCTGTGTCTCCTTCTTCGATGGTGTCTTCGCCATAGTCATCCACCAGCTCAAATGGGAAGCGCGTCACGAACTCAAAGGCAACAGGTAGTGCGCCGCCCAACGCAGGACTGCAACGCGCCGTAATACCGCCGCTGCTGACTCCAGTAACCAGGTAGGGACCATACCACATAACATCCTTCGTGGCTCCCTTAGGTCCGTCCAATTGCTTGAATCACCTTCTGCTCACAAGCACGTAGTCGCCAACATTGAAAACTGCAGGTTTCCTTCTTCTATTGACGCGTTCAAACCGACTCGCTCGTCCTTTCCTCAAGTGGGCTTGAACAACTTGGGCAATCTAGTTTTGTTCCTTGACCCATTGTTGCACTTGAAGGTTGCCTTCGTGTGGAAAGGGTAGGTCCAAGCGTAGAGTAGGCCTTCCATGCAACACATCTCCTCGTGAATAGCCAGAGTTTCCTCTCTGCTTGTGGTTCATACATATGACCACGTAGTCGTTCAACTGGACCCAATTGTTGGTTTTAATACTCTGCCTCAAAATACAGAGCTCTTTATGGTACTCATCATTCATACGCTCGCATAGTCCGTTTGATTGTGGGCGGTAAGCCTGTGAGAACGATACTTCCACCCCGATTGCAGCAAATACGTTGCGATACCAGCCACAGTCTCCCTTGAAGCGAATATCCTTGTCACTGTGGATGCGAACAGGTGGGCCATAGAAACGAATCCAATGGTGTTTGATGAGCTTCAGCACGCCTTCTCCATCAATAGTGTTCTTGCATGGTACAACTTGGCAGAAAGCACTCAGAGCGACCACAATCATCAAGGCATAGTCGTAGTTATGACACTTGGGTCTGTTAATGAAGTCCACATACAACAGTGCATTGACCATATGTGGCTGTGGCAGGACACCAAGTAGGCCTCGGTCGCTGGGTCGGTTCCGCTTGCTCGTGACACACTCCTTGCATGTCCGCTGCCTGTCCTCAATTTTATGTGTCAACTCTGTGTCAGGTACGCGAGTGTGGAACATCTTCTCGAAAGCCCAGAGCCAGGAATCCGGTCCAGGATGACCGACAACATCGCGAATCCACTGTAGGGCTGCATTCAGCGCCTTCTTGGGTATCCATGTTTGCACTTCCTTCCTTGAAATACCACTTGAGGATATCGACCACAGCTCCTTGTCCACCAGTGCATAGGATCCATCCCCTAGGGCGTTCAAAATATCTCCATACTCCTCCACATAGTCAGACTTCCACAGAGAACTGAGTAGTTCAGCTTTGCTCATATTGAGATCCAAATGGACATCCATTTTCTGGAAAGCTTTTCGAGAGAGTGCTTCATAGCTTGCAGAAATTTTCTCATCGAAATTTTCACGTGAGAGCAAATCACATAGCTCATTTTTCAGACCCGGTACCCTGTAGATGTTGAGCTTCAGCTTAGCCAGAAACGTCCACCAACGTCTGAGCTTTCGGTTTTCAGGAGGGGCCCCCTTGAGAAACGTCTCGGTGGACTCCTGATCACATAACCACACCATGGAACTGCTGCCAAAAAGTCGGCTTTATCCGGAGATAAGCAAAATTCCACAGAGTAATTCACGTTCATACGTGCTGTAGTTTGCTCTTGTTGAGGACCATTTCCAGTTCCAGTGGCCAATGGGTACAAGATGGATTTCCTGCGGATCGTAGTTGTGCTTGAGTGAACCGTCACGAATGACTCCGACTGTCTTCAGTTCATCCGCTATTCTCCTTGCAGCTGCTCCTGGAAATCGTTGCCACTGCAGAAGTGTACCTCCGCCTCCCAAAACAGAAGCATCAGTGATGACCACGAACTTGCCATCAGGTGCAGGTGTGCCCAACAGCCTCAGAGAAGTCAGTTTTTTCTTGATCTCCTGAGACTGAGCTTCATGCTCTGGTGTCCACTTCCAAGGTACCGTCTTCCTGGTCAAGTCCGTGAGAAGGTGGCTACTGTACGTGAAAGTGGGGATGTGCCTCCTGTAAAAATTACAGGATCCCAGGAAAGCTCTGATGTCCTTGACGCCACGGGTCTTGTCATCACAAATAGAGGCCTTCAAAATTGAGGCAACTTTTTCCTTCACAGGTCGCCACCATCTCCATCCAACTTGGAAACCCCAATGTTTAATTTCTTTCTGCATGAATTCACATTTTTCCAACTTCACGTGGGTATTGCATTCTTCACAAGTGCGTAAAAACTCCTCCACGAAACGTAAATGGTCATGAGCGTCATCGGTCCCCAATAGGACATCATCAACATAGACCTCAATGACTGCCCCCTTTTTCAGCAGTGCTTGCACCGTAGGCTTCAGCTGCATACGGGCCATGACCTGTTTCATGAGCTCCTGGAAAGTTGCCGTAGCATTCGTCAACCCAAAAGGCATAACGTTCCATTCCAACACTTGACGATTTGGAGCAATAAATGCTGATAGATCCTGCGCTCGTTTTGTTAACTCCATTTGCCAGAAACCACTGCGCTTATCCAATTTGGATTTGAAACGGCAATGAGCAGCTCTTTCCAGCGCCTGTTCCAAAATGGGTAGACTCCCGGAATGTTTTTTCGTGAGTTTGTTCAACTTCCCGTAATGGACAACCAGTCTTTTTGCGTTGCTCCCTGATTTGTCTACCAAGAAGCATGGAGAGCAGTGTTTTGGATACTCTGCTTGCTCATATTTTTCCGCGAGGTCGGCTGCAATGCATTCGGTGATTTGACGCATTATCTCCTCACTGTTGGCCTTGCTAGCTGGAAATGGCTTTGAACGGACCGTGGTATTCTTGTGCTCATCCATCAATTCCAAATCCATGGTAACCCACTTCTCACATGAACCATGTGCCATCAACGGTCCAGAAGCCACCTTCCTTTGACGTAGGACTTCTTGAATTTTGCTCGGCAAATTTTTGATCTTCTCCTCAAAATTGTCTGCGGCTGCCAAATTCGATTTTCCATACTCATCCCTGGATACAGAGTAACACTCACTGAGTAGGGCCGAGACATCCAGATAAACGTCATTGCCATCCACGATAAAGCGGTCGTCATCCTGATATTGGTAGTACAAATCTGTGTAATCTCCGTCAACACTCCTGCCCGTGAACTTGTTGTAATGGCTCTTCCCTCTGTCCTTGAGCTCTAGCCTTTGTTGTTCCTCAGATATCTGGAAGATTCGGAGCTCAATATCCTCCTTCAAAGAGCGTAAGTCGTCCTTCGAGAGCGGCCATTCGCGTGGGTTGGCAATTCTTGCCTTGTGCTCCTCGACTTGCATGGTCACGCCATAGTCTTGCATAGCATGTAGGGCCAGACACGACATGGTAAAATTTTGTACACCTCCAAGAACTGAATCTTCGAGATCGACTTCGTTCAGTAAATCCTCGATTCGGTCCGAATGATCTTCGTGAATGCTTGGGAATGGGTCGTACTTCAGAGGCTGAGCGATATTGAGATCCTCCAGATAGCCGTCTTCACTGACTTCATCCCATTGCACTTCTGCAGATGTTTCACTGACCTCTTCCCACTGAACGTCGACCTTGTCAACTTCAGCATCTCGAACGCCAGCGTCCTGTTCTTCATCTGATTCCGTTGGAGGGAGAATTTCTGGGACTTCAGACTCGTCTCTCGGTGTTGTTGCAGGTGTACTGTGCCCGTATCGTTTGAGTAAATCAGACGGGGTCAAACCATGGTTCACTCCATGGAGAAACTTGACCACTTGGGGATTCAGTTCATCCAACCAAATATCACAATCATTGCCATCGATGAGGGATGCAATTCTTCCCCAGCGTGGGGCTGGTAATGGGCTGGTCGCCCCATCTGGGAGATAGAGGGGTACATCTGGGATAGGAACACGAACCTTCGTCATGTGGTCCAAAAATGGTCGCCATGCGGCAGCTTCCCCGGTTCGGCCCCGATCAGGACAAATAACCACAACTTGCGCTGGGTCGAGCACGGCCTTGGTGACAATCTTCGCGGGGTGTGACCATGGTGGGTTGGCCCAGCATAACTGAAAGTCGTGCCAATTGTAGGCATAACATAAATTGAGAGGGGTGCAATACAACGGTTCGGTATGGTTTTTGGGGTTTGCGCACAAGTCCACGTTGGGTCTCAAATCACCAAGGTCGATGAGGATTTGCTCCCTCAGTCAAGGTAACAAACTGTAGGCTTCTCTCCGGGAAGTTCTCAAAGATGATTGAGCAGGTGGCAATTCGTTTCCTCCTTCCTTCTGACAGCACCTCTCAGATAACCATACCAAGCATAATTCATCAGTCTCTGGATTCTTGACAATGAGTCTCGATGGAGTAAAAATCAAACCCAGAATTGTCTTGGCGTTTTGACGGATGAAATTCATGCCCAGGCATACATGAAAAGCTGAAGTTTCCATAACGATACAAACATGAGGAAGATTGAAATTGCCCATGCACACATCCACGGATTCGTCTCCTTTATTGTATGTGTAGTGCCCGTCTCCCACCTTGACTGCACAGTACCCCCTGCGATTCGGATCTGACACCAATGATAAAGCCACAATGGAATGAATTGCACCAGTATCCGAAACAGCGTCACACATCTCCTCCTCCACAACCACGGGTAGTCACAATGTGAGACCGTCCTTGACAGCGGCTCGAAGCAGGTCCACGATTTTCTCAACCTCTGAAAATGCCAGATCTCTCTTCCTTTTCTTGGCTTGACTCTCAGTGTCCTCCTGCATCGGTTTGGTCTGTGCTGAGGGGGCGCCAGCACCAGCATTTGCTGCGGAGGGGCCCGGTGCATCTGTCTTTCTTGGGCCAGCTTTCGGTCCCTTTTGCTTCTGGTCCTTCCATTTCTTCTTGGCGTCTTCCAACGCCTTTTGGGCGCCTCCTCAATGAGACCAGATTGGATCAGGAAGGTCTTGAGTCGATCCTCTTTCTGTTTTCTTTGGATCTCAAAGCAATGATCGCTATAAAGGTTCGTTTTGCCACAGTGTTTACACTGTATGCGGGCCTTGAATTCTGCGATCAGCGCGTTGGGGTGCATCTGTGCTTTGCCTCCTCTGCCTCCTTGGCCTTTTCCTCTTCCACGACCTTTTCCTTTGCCAGAACCTTTTCCACCTTTGTCACCCTTGCCTTCTCTCTCAGAGACTCTTAGCTCTGCGATCATCGAGTGGCATTGGGAGAGGAGCTCGGGGATGTCCGCCTTGGGAGCTGAACCTCCAGACGATGGTCCTCCAGAGAAAGAGGTGTCCTTTTTCTTATCTCTCTGCTTTTCCTGGTATCGACTTGAAGCAGTGCGCCCGGACGTAGAGCCACGAGAAGCGGCAAAATGTTGAAAATCGACAGAAGGTTGTGCGCGCTCCTTCATGAGATCCTTCAATGAACCATAAGAGTGCATCCTTGGAAAAAGCTTATCGTCCTTCGTCCATTCAACGAAAAGCTTATCATTTACTTTCGAGGAAAGTTCCATAAGCTTGCGCTCCTCGGGTGGCGGCCAACGCCGTGGGAAAAAAAAAGCTTGCGCTCCTCCGTCATAACTCCCAGGTTCAACTTATTGAACAGCCTTTCCAGTGTTTCCAACAATTTGACCACTTGCTCCGGCTTCGCGTCGTAGGGTAAATTGGACACCTTTGAAATCTCACCCAGAATTGAGAGGTCCGTCTCAACCGTAGGATAGAGGTCTTGGATTTTTTTCAGGAATTATTCAAAGCTTGTGGCCGATTTGAGCAACTTGGCGACTCTTTCATGAAGTTCAGGATCCTTGACCCCCTGAACGA
Source organism: Eutreptiella sp. 'Long Island Sound 2002' (assembly GCA_964036045.1). Classification (NCBI taxonomy): domain Eukaryota; phylum Euglenozoa; class Euglenophyceae; order Eutreptiales; family Eutreptiaceae; genus Eutreptiella; species Eutreptiella sp. 'Long Island Sound 2002'. The sequence continues at coordinate 155,973,034 of OZ038380.1, forward strand.
TGAGGTTAGCTTTCACCCGATCTTTGGCTTTTGTCTTGCCAGTGAGCAGCAGGTATCTTCCAAATCTTTCTGCATACTTCTAAAGTTTGCGCCCATCGAATGGTGGAATTTCCATTTTCAGCGTGTTAGTCTTATCCTCTTCACCGTCATCCGACCACTCGTATTCGTTCACACCTCCACATACTTCTGTGAGCGTGGCAAAGGCCGATGATTCTCTTGTAACAAAGGGACTCTTGGTCGGTGGTGAACGACTAGAGGTAGGCATGCGCCGAACGTCTTCGGACGTCTTGGAGATCTTCTCGTTTTTTATCGATGCGCTGGAGCACCTTCGAAAGAAGGGGGTCATCCGTCTCCAGGATTTCTTCCTCAGAATCGTCGGAGAGACTGTTTTCCAATTCAACTTTGAATTTTCCCTTAAGTGTCTTACGCGTACGCTTCTCCGGTAGTTCGGTTGCTTTGTGCTTCATTATCTCCTTGAGATCCGTCAATAAATAGTCTTCCAGCCAGCCGCTCATTTCTTCGTGCTCTTCCTCCATCAGCTCGCCCATTTCATCTTTTAACTCCTTTGCAAATTTCGTCTCAGGTAATTGGTATAAACTTCGGAGAAATCATGCCCAACTTCGGAACTCAACGTCCAAACAGGTACTCTGTGATCGTCTGCTGAAACTTGATCCTTCGGCGTCGACCTAGGTTCCAGAAAAATGGTCGGCGGACTGAAAGGAACAGGTGTCGTAGCAGATCCTGATGGGAAACTCGGCGAACTCACACCTGGAATCGAACTGGTCAAGCGTCTGCGCGTGTTGCTCTCTCCAATTGAAGCTGCGGTCTTGTTGAAAAGCAGCCTCTCTTACAAATGAAAGAAATTCTGCATGTTCTTTTCTTCGACGCGTGTGACGGGTTATGCCCAGCACGGGGCTGCCCGCAGCTAGATCGCGATCCTGTAGCTTAGAATGCGTCGCGCCCGTGCAGATCTAAAGGAGTTTACGCTGATGAAAAGTGCTGTTTTATATTAAAATTTCTGTTTGTAATTCAGGGTTCTCTGTATGGACTGATCATGAACAATTTGGACAATTTCAAAGAGTGATCAACTGAGTTGGTGTTGTGCTTTGCCAATTGCTCGCCGTAAGAGAGATCAGTCCAGTACCCCATAGGGTATACAAAATTGTTGAACTTCGAGATGGGGGATCTGCCGGGACACGGAAGACGAGGTTGCCTTGGTGGAGTCACTGGTGGCCGCCAGTCTGTGCGCTGTTGCGCTCTCCCTGCCCCCTTGGCGGCCTCCGCGTTGGAGCAGGGGTCAGCGGCGCAAAACTCAAGAGGCTTGTTGAAGCGGTGCTCCTGGCCACGCCGCTTTTGTAATGATGCTGTGCTCTTACTGAAGGAATGGGTTTCGCAAAGCTGTCCCTGGACCTGTGTTCGCTGAAGCGCGCGTTGGAGTGCTGGCGTCGAGCAGAGTGAGAGTTCGGCTGACAAGTTCGAGTGAGAAGACCAGTCACGTTGAATAAGAGCGCTCTGACGAGTTTCGCTGAAGAGAGCGCACGCCTGCGGCGACAAGTGAAGGAGATGAGCGCTGCACCAGAGGCAGCGCAACGAAAGAGCTGAGCATGTCAAGCAGCAGAACGGTCGAGTAGACTAAAGGTTTTCAGTGTGTGTTGCGTGTGTTCGTGCGCGCTTGCACAGTGGAGAGCCACCTCAGTGGCAGTCTCCCACTGTATAGCCTGGATTCAGACTCAGCTAATTCTCGCTTCGTGTCAGATCCGCGACCACAGTCGTTTGTTGCACCAGCGGAGCTCTGAACAGCCCTGAGCTACGCGCGCCTACCGTGAGCCTTGTGCTTGGGCAGTAAGGCGCTTTGGCCGTTTGCTTTCTTTCGGAGTGTTTTTCAGTGTTCGTCAGTTTTTTTGGGTAGATCCTGGCTCATTTGAGCTAGATGAGAAAAACGGGTTTGACACCAAGCGCTTTCGGCGCTCAAAAAGCACTGTTTTTGTGCTCAGTGGCTCACACTGATGTGCAGCCTTGCTTCAGTTTTTTGAATCTGAGGCTTCAGGCCCAGTTTTACGCTGGCCTGATTTTGAGCATTTTGCTCGTGAGATGTCAACCCAATTTTGGCTTGTTTTGCTGACAAGAGGAATTTTTTTCAAAAGACTTCTGAACGTTTTTCAGAGTCACAGTGTGGCTCTTCTGTTTTTTAACTCTTTGCTCCTGTTGGAGAGCTAGAGCACGCCTGTGCATCTGCCGGTGCCCCGCTCCCATATCTATTCTATGGGTAAACTTATTTTTTTGTACCCTGCCCACCCACTGTCCCAGTTTGGGACTCATATACTCTGCCACTGCAGAGTTTCGTTGCAGAGCCACTGCTCCTGCAGTGACTCCAGCCCCCCCACTGAGGGCATGCGTGCCTCAGTGGGCACCTACACTCTAGGCCAGGGTGTAGGGGAAAATTCTGCCTTGTTGTTTTTTTTTTCACAAGAGAATTTTGGGGTGCAGTTTTTGCCTGCGGGTAGCACCCCACAGTGGGAGGGGGGAGTGGTCTCAGCACTATATGTGCTGCAGATCCGTGTACAGTGCTGCATGCATTTTTTTCTGGGGACGCTCAGGGATTATTATACTAATGTATGCACGTGTGCGCACTTGCGCATGTGTTTGTTGCATTGTATGCATGCAAGTTCGTTTCCCCTAACTCTCTGAATTTCTAACCTTCCCTCATCTTTCTGTTTCCTTGTCTTGTCAGGTGGAGATACGTCAGAGGTCGAAATCAGAGAACGAAACATTTCGTTGACGCCCAGTAAAGCCAGGTCTGTTTTTTTTTCTCATTCTGCGTCAGCCCCTCCCCTCCCTTCGGACCCAGCGCTCCCTTTTCTTCTGCCTCCCTCTGCCACTGCAGTGCGAGGTGATGGAAGCGCCGACGATGAAGGGGTCTCAACATTGCTCAGAAGTAATGTAATTTTACATATTTTACAAGGCCGCCGCAGAAGCTTTTTGTATATTAGCATTAAGGGTTTCTGTACCCTGTTGGGCAGCACAGTGTATTCTTCACTGTTTTTTTTCTTTGCCCTGTTGTTGCGCTTTTTGTGCCTGTGTGTCCATTTTTTTCTAAACTTCTGAGCAGGGTTGTTTTTGGTGCAGGAAAATTTTTTGAATCGGACCTGTGGCATGGGCAATAAGTAGAATCAAGTGGAACTGTTTTGAATTTCAGGATAGCAACTGCCCCCCTGAGTTTTAGGCCAGGACCTTAGGGCAGGATTTTGCTTAGGTGATTTTCTGTTTGAAACCTTTTAGTGCTTTCTCAGGGAATCTTTTCCCATAGTCAGCTGGGCTTTTAGGTGGCAGTGACCCCCCCACTCAGGAGAGTGTGTAGGATACCCGAAGGAAAGTAGAGGGACCTTAGTTCAGGACTTCAGGTCCTGGGGGTAGGATATTGTACATTATCTCAGTCAATTTCAGCAATTTTGTTTGTACAGTAATGGCTGTGCATACCCCTGGGTGTGTGTCAGCCCTTGCAGGTGGCCTAGTGGCTGCGGCAAGGGCTTGGCGGGGGGTGTGACGGGTTATGCCCAGCACGGGGCTGCCCGCAGGTAGATAGGTAGGTGCACTCGGTCGTGGAGAGGCGCCCCTTGGTTCCCCCTGGCGTCGCCCCTGTGACGAACAGGAAGAGGCTCCGCGCGTGAAGAGGGGAGGCGGCTTACATCCCGCTAGACCTGACTTTTGGCCCCCAACAAAGCGGCCCCGGGCTACACCGGGAGGGCTGATCGCCGCCAGCGTGACGTGCTTGTCTCGCCGGGAGGGTGGGCCCCCGTGCTTGCGCACGTCCCCTCCTTTGGGCGGAACCCTAGGGGTTCACCGGACTTCCTGGCGTATCCCGTTCCCAAGGCATGCATGCATGTTCTTGGTACTAGGGTTCCGAGGCGCTTGGGTGTCGCACGCTCCGCCTCGAGTCCCAAAGCAGCGCTGGCCTTAGGATGCAGCCTTACCCCCGGGCTCCGGATCTCGTTTGGCCGGGTCACCTGCATGGCACGGGCTGCCTCAGTGCCCGGGCTGTGGGCACTGGGTTTCCTACTGTTGGCTTGCGTTTGTGGTTGGGTCCGGGTTGCGTTTGGTGGTGGGTTTTGTTTACCCCTGCCCGTTGTGGCTGGGGTCTTGGGTGGGTGTGTTTGGGCTCGGTTTGTGGTGTTGTCCCTCTTTTGCCGGCTTTTTGTGGTGTTCGTGGTTGGGCTTTGGTGTCGGCCTGCTTTCGGGACCTGTGTGGTTTCGTGCGCGTTTCCCTTGCCCCCCGCCGTTTCCGGTTTCGGGGTGTGGGCGTGCGTGCTGGGCCCGGGTCTCGGCTGTGCCCCGCCCTTCTTGGCGGGGTTGTCGGGTTGTGTTTTTTGTGCTTTTTTTTTTTTTTTCTTTCCGGTTGCGTGGTGTCCTCGTCCCGGGCCTTGTGGTCTCTCCCCCCGTCTCCTTTCTTTCGGGCTGGGCTGCTGGCTTTTTTTTTTTTTTTTTTTGCTTGTTTCGGTGCTCCTTTTCCCGCTGGGCCGCTGTTCCTGGCTTGGTGTTGCCGGTTTTGGCTGGGTGGTCCCCGTGTACCTGTTTGGGGGTCCTGTCTTCGGTGCCCTCTGGGTGGGGGGTTTGGCCCCCTTCTGTGTTGTTGGCGGCGGTTTGGTGGCTGTGGGCTGTTTTCGCGCGCCCACCCCCCCCTTTTTTTTTTTTTTTTTTTTCGGGGGGGGGGGGGGGCGCCCGGCTGTTCCTCCCTTTGCCTTTCCTCGGCTGGCGCTTGCTCTGTGGCTGGTGTGTGGTGTGGTTGGTCCCTCGCCACTCCTGGCGGAGGTTCCTGTGTGCTACTCCCCGCCACTCCTGGCTGGGTTTCGCTGCCGGTGGTGGTGGGCGGTCCCCGCCACTCCTGGCTGGGGTCTGCCGGCGGCGGTGGTGTGTGGCGGTGGTGTGTTGGTGGGGTTGTGGCTGGTGTGTGGTGTGGTTGGTCCCTCGCCACTCCTGGCGGAGGTTCCTGTGTGCTACTCCCCGCCACTCCTGGCTGGGTTTCGCTGCCGCTGGTGGTGGGCGGTCCCCGCCACTCCTGGCTGGGGTCTGCTTGCGGCGGTGGTGTGTGGTGTGTGGTGTGTGGCGGTGGTGTGTTGGTGGGGTTGTGGCGGGTGTGTGGTGTGGTTGGTCCCTCGCCACTCCTGGCGGTGGTTCCTGTGTGCTACTCCCCGCCACTCCTGGCTGGGTTTCGCTGCCGGTGGTGGTGGGCGGTCCCCGCCACTCCTGGCTGGGGTCCGCTTGCGGCGGTGGTGTGTGGTGTGTGGTGTGTGGTGTGTGGCCGTGGTGTGTTGGTGGGGTTGTTCTGGTGTGTGGTGTGGTTGGTCCCTCGCCACTCCTGGCGGAGGTTCCTGTGTGCTACTCCCCGCCACTCCTGGCTGGGTTTCGCTGCCGCTGGTGGTGGGCGGTCCCCGCCACTCCTGGCTGGGGTCCGCTTGCGGCGGTGGTGTGTGGTGTGTGGTGTGTGGCGTTGGTGTGTTGGTGGGGTTGTGGCTGGTGTGTGGTGTGGTTGGTCCCTCGCCACTCCTGGCGGAGGTTCCTGTGTGCTACTCCCCGCCACTCCTGGCTGGGTTTCGCTGCCGGTGGTGGTGGGCGGTCCCCGCCACTCCTGGCTGGGGTCCGCTGGCGGCGTCGGTGTGTGGTGTGTGGCGGTGGTGTGTTGTTGGGGTTGTGGTTGGTGTGTGGTGTGGTTGGTCCCTCGCCACTCCTGGCGGAGGTCCCTGTGTGCTACTCCCCGCCACTCCTGGCTGGGTTTCGCTGCCGGTGGTGGTGGGCGGTCCCCGCCACTCCTGGCTGGGGTCCGCTGGCGGCGCTGGTGTGTGGTGTGTGGTGTGGTGTGTGGTGTGTTGTTGTTGGGGTTCCTCGCCACTCCGCGGGGAGGTTCCTGTGTGCTACTCCCCGCCACTCCTGGCTGGGTTTCGCTGCCGCTGGTGGTGGGCGGTCCCCGCCACTCCTGGCTGGGGTCCGCTGGCGGCGGTGGTGTGCGTGCTTTGCTTGGCCGGGTCGGGCGGGCCGGCCTCCCGGGCGCGTTCTGGTGCGCCTCACCCTTTCCTTTGGCCGCTTTGTCTTTCTGCTTTGCTTGGCCCCCTCCGGGCTGGGGTTGCCCCTCCCTCTTTCGCTGCTGTTGCCGTTCCTCGTTGGTTGTTTTTCTCGGCCTCCCGCTGCCTGGCTCGCGCCTCGTTTGTGTCTCCCGCTTGGCCGTTGGCTGCTCTTTGGTGGTTGCTCCCCCGCCCCCCCCCACCTTTTTGTCTGGCGGTTTTCGTCGCTCCTGCTTGTGGCCTTTGTGTTTTTTTTTTTTTTTCTCCCTCTTCTTCTTCCTCCGTGCGCCCCCGTTGTCTCCGGCTTTCTCTGGTTTCCGGCCCTGGGTGCCCTGGGCCTCGGCGCTTGCGTTGTTTGTTTTGTTGGCCTTCCGCTTCTCGGCTCTCCGTGCGCTTGTCCCTCTTTCGTGCTTTCCGCCTGGCTGTTGGCTGCTCCCGCGTCGCTGCTGCACCCCCCCCCCCCCCCTTGTGTCGCGCGGTTTTCGTTCCTGCCGCTCGGTGCTGTGTGCCGTGTTGTGCTGTGCGTGCCCGGGTGCGGTGCTGCGCCGCGCTGCTGCGTGTTGTGTCGCCCGGTGTTGTGCTGTCGTGTGCTGTGTTGCGCTCGTTTGGTGCCGCTGCTTGTTGCGCCGTGCCCTCTGGCGCTGCCCGTCGCCCTGGGGCCCTGTGCTCTGCGGCGCTGTGTTTTGCGGTGTTCCCCCGCGCTGTGTGCTCTGTGCTGTGTGTGTTTTGTCGTGGCGTGGTGGTGCTTGCTGTTGTTCGCCGCTCTGCCTTGTGCTGTGTGTGTCTCGGGGTGCTGTGCTGTGCGTTCCCTGTGCTCTCCGTTCTGTGCGGTGCTGTGCTTCGCTGTGCTGGTGCGCTCGCGTTGTGCTGTTCGTGTGGTGCGTGCTGTTGCTGGCGCCTGGTGCTGTGGTGCGCTGCTGTGTGTTGTGCTGTTTCCTGTGGTGTGCCGTGGTGCGGTGCTGGGTCTGGTGGCCCGTGGTTGTCTGCTGGTGGCGTGTTTCGGTGTCGGTGTCCCTGTCTGGCCGCGTGGTCTGCTTCCCTGTGGTTGGTGTGGTTTGCTGTGGTGCCCTGCTTTCCTGTGTTGTGTTCTGTGGTGCTGTGCTGTCGCGTGGTGCTGTGCTGTTGTGCTCTGCTGTCGTGTTGCGGTGCTGTTGGGGCTTGCTTTGCCCTCCTGTGGGCCGTCGTGCTGTGCTGTGTTGTGCTGTTGGTTGGCTGTGCTGTTTTTGGCCCGGTGGTGGTGTCTGCGTGCTGTGGTGCTCTTTTCCTCGCGCTGTGCGTTCCCTGTCTTCTCCGCTCTGTGCGCTGCGCTGCCTTGTTGTGCTGGCTGTGGTGCCCTGCTTCCCTGTGTCGTGTGCTGTGGCGCTGTGCTGTCGTGTGGTGCTGTGCTGTCGTGCTCTGCTGTCGTTTTGCGGTGCTGTTTGTGTTTGCTTTGCCCTCCTGCGGCCTGTCGTGCGGCGCCCGTGTGGTCTGCGCTGTTGTTGGTGCCTCGTGCTGTGGCGTGTCCCTGTGCGTTGTGGTGTCTCCCTGGGCGTTCTGCGGTGTGGTGGTGCTGCTCTGGTGTGTCGTGGTGTCTTGCTGTGCTGTGCGTTGTCCTGTGGTGTCCTGCGCTCTGTGCCGTGTCCTGCGGTGCCGTGCTGTCCTGCGGTGTTGTGCTGGTTGGCTGTGCTGTGCGGTTGTCTGCGCTGCTGGTGTTTGTTTTGTCCTCTTTTCTTTTGCTAAAAAAACCCTGCCGTTTTTCCGTGCCTTTCAAAAACATTTTTTTTTTTTTGAAAATAAAATAAAATTATACACGACCCAACACACTCGCGTGCAGCAAGACCATGTTCGCTGCTGTACCTTACGTGTTACCCGTCGTTCTTGATGTTCTCGGTCTCGTTCTTGTGCGTGGCGTCGTGGAGCGTGTTGGTGTCCATTGCTAAGGGTTTACCGCGTTCCCCCAGGGCCGCCGCCTGAGCTGCAGGGCAAGGGGAGTGATGGGCACGAGGGTGGGGAGGGAGGTGCATGAAGAATAAGAAGACGGGGCTGCCCGCAGCCAGATCGCGATCCTGTAGCTTAGGATGCGTCGCGCGCATGCAGATCTAAAGGAGTTTACGCTGATGAAAAAAGCTGTTTTATGTTAAAATTTTTGTTTGTAATTCAGGGTTCCCTGTATGGACTGATCATGAACAATTTCGACAATTTCAAAGAGTGATCAACGGAGTTGGTGTTGTGCTTTGCAAATTGCTCGCCGTAAAAGAGATCAGTCCAGTACCCCATAGGGTATACAACGCGTAAAGCACGCTCCCGTTCAACCAAGCCAGCCAATAATAAAGCATAAGGATCACCAATAGAATCCAGTTCTTGTTTTCCCATGGGTTGATAACTTTCATATGATTGAGATAAAGGTTGCCTTTCGTGATTCGCCCCATCGTCTTCTTGTGCTCCGTGAACGAAAGACCCCAGTGACGCTTGTGGATCGTCGACGTTGCTAGAACTCGCGAGCTCAACGCTTCGAGGTGTGGATTCGATATCGTGCACAGTAGCATCCATACCTCTGCTACCACTGTTAAATTCCCGCTTTGAATCTCGTTCCTCTATTCGAATAGTCCCTGTATCCCCTGGTTGCACATGCTTTGGTGTTTGCTCCTGCTCCATTTCAGGTACTCAAAGATTTCAATGGAAAATAAAACCAGACCAAGACTTGAAGACGAGCAGAACTGGGATCAATAAAATAGTGAAGAACTTGATGGGGCTGTACAATGAACAGACAAGCAATGGGTGATATTGGGCCTTGTGTTTGCTTGTATGCATGCATGTATGCATCAGGACCACTCAGAACTTCAGTCTGCACTCTGCAACACTGGACAGTGACTTCAGATCAGGGCAAAAATGGTATAACTCAGAAATCAGGCTTCCTGCGGAGATAGTCAAACCGGTGAAAGAAAAATGGTTTGAACAAGGTAAAAAATGATTGAAAATCACTTCAAATGTCTTCCAGGAATTTTCTGTAGCTCAGGAAATAATTCATTCATGGCTGCATAACTCAGTAGGAACTACCCTGATGACGTCAGAACTCAGTAGGAACTGCCCATAGTGGAAGCGGCGCGCTCACGGGGCAAAAATGGCCAAAAAAATGAAATAGTCTTATGACCACCATATAGATGCAGAATCTTATGCTGAATCTGAAAATCATATTCTTCTTCTGTAAAACGACCATATGTTGGAGAAAAATGCAGATTACTGAACAGCTCAGCCTCAATGAGACTAGCCAGAAAAAATAGATAAAGCAAAGGCCAACACCCATGTTGTGCTATAATACAAATAGTGTTCAAAGAAGAAACAATGGAATAACAAACAATACTCATGAAATATAACACAATAGATAAACCCTCTTTTGAATTAAAGTTAGGCCATTCAGTGTCTTTCACCCATATTGGAAGTGATCAAGCTCCATGGATAAAATTTTCCCCCAATGTCCCAACCAAACTCCAACAAAGCATAATACCATTGCTCCATATGAAACCAATATTTTGAGAAATGTTGCTCATTCATGGACGTTTAACACTCTTAAGCAATGTCAACCGTAGAAAGGAGAGCATGGGGGCCAGCCAGGCCAAGTTGTCCAATGTGAGCCTTTTCCGATCATTTCAATACAATGACTTCTACTATCAATCCAGATGATAGCATAGTATAAACGGTTGGCCCTGCGTAGGCCAGACCACAAAAGAGGCAATGCTAAGTGCATTGCTGTTTGGACACAAGTCGACGGGGGAGTTTAGGCAAACGGAACTGCTGTCCATTATCTCCGGTTGGATTATAAAACCTTGTGTCTTCAGTCTGTTTCCAGATGACCACAAGAAGTCTGTAAAATCATTCCCCAAGGTTACAAGATTCAATAGAAATGTTAAGAAAAGCAAAAGACGTGAAAATGTAGAAGTGTACTTGGACATATGCTCCACATATTGCATAGCAACACAAAATCGGAGAGTAGTCCAGGATGGAGTACCCCCTGCCAAAACCAGTGCAGGGTTCCGGGGGTGGGGGCCAAACTTTGATATCCATTCACATCCCAGGATGGTGTCTTTATGTCTGGCACGGGGGCCTACCCTCATGGCATGACATCCCTCCGGGTTTCTCCTTATTTCGATCTAGCCCCCTTCATCAATTTCAATGAAAACTTGATGGGTGGGGGTTCTATCAGTTATGCTCGAATGTTAACACAAATGCTTGGGGTAGAGGCGCTAACCACGAATGAGCATTCTAGAAATCATAGGCATGGGTATCAACAATGAGTAGAAATTATGGTCCTCTGTCTCCACAACGCAGCACCTGGGCAATCGTGTAGCACTATGCCACTATTTGGGCCTAGACTCCCGAGCCATGTGCCCACAATCTTCCGGGCCCCAATACTGCTTTAATTCTAACCCTGAAAACAATTTAGCCATGTCGTTGCCTTCAAAAAAACAAGAAACAGAGTTCCTTTGGCACTCTTGGGCAAAGGCAACCCTCCAAATGTTCAGCAGGGGGCGGATCCCCTTGTTGTTTTGCTACGAGTAGGAATGCATGGGCACTTATGTTCCCCGGGGCGTCTCCCAGCCTGGTTCTGTTTAAATGGACTTCTTCCTAGGGCATGGTAGTTTGGCGGCCTGATGCCTGCTTACACTCCTATAGGGTGTTGAACCCAAAGGCGAAGTCTTTTCTACGGGGGTATACGTAAAACCCCATGTTGGAATATGTTGGCGCTTTGGAATACTAATTTGGGGATGACTTTTACCCATTCAAAAATGTAAATCCAAGGCTGATGCCGTGCAACACAGGGCCTCAATCTCCATTTATTCTACTTTGTTATGTGCATCGGAATGAGCATAGATGGTCTCGTTGTTTTCGTTGGAAATGATAAACAAGAAAAACCGCAGGAGGAGCGGGGTGGGGGGTAGTAAGAAAAAGTCACTGCCTTGTCTTTCTTGGAGGTCATGATCCAGGCCCAGCCCCCCCCTAAAACCCTTTTTCTGACGTCGAGACTCACTTGAGCACTTGTATTTCTCTTTTGAAGTTTAAAGTACACTTTCTCAAAGTAACTAGGGTTATAACCCTAGCCCCCCCATGTAGTTCACCCCTACCACTCACCTGAGCGGTGGTATCTTCCTTCATGGAGGTTATACCAAAATAAAGCAGGAACCTCATGCCTAAGGCCTTGTTGGTTAAGCCTAATGGTCCCCCACCTCAAGACCCCTATACCCAACTGATTCTACCACTTATTGTGGTTCTACCTTTTAACTGTTTCTGAATTCAGTTGCTTGGCCAAGTCATATTCTGTGTCTGGCCTAACTTCTATGTCCCACACTCCTAACCAACTCCATTATATCCAAAAGAGTGCACCTGAAGTGCTTGATGCTAACTTGGAGGCTACACTCATGCCAGTGTTTACGTAAAATCATTTGTTTTATCCATTTGTGATTGAATCTTCGTACTTATGCCTGCTTTGTCTATCTGCAGCCCTTCTGTGATACACTGGATTTCAAAACTATTCATTGATTCGATCCACATCCTGTTCTTGCTCTACTTGCTGCTTTGGTTCTGTTTTCCAACACCAAAACTTGCAGCGTTTCATCAACAACGCCATGACCGACACGGGCCACCGCACCATCACGACGGTCAGGCAGGAGGACGGCTCCCCCACCAATGACTCAGCCACCGTGTTCGAAGCCAACCAAGACAGCTTCCTCCAACAACACACGCCCACCGGAAGACACGTTCGACACGGACACCCAGGCCAAAGTCGACCGCCTCCCTCAGGTCTTCAACCACGCACAGAGGAGGCAACTGGAAAAGCGCTCCTTCACCATCCACGAGGTCCGGAGGGCCATCACAGTCTCCGGCAGCACAAAACCCCAGGCTACGACGGCCTCTCTGCGGAGGCATACTACCACCTCCCTGCCCACCTCCTCCGCATCCTCGCCCACCGCCTCTGGGACGTCGTCACGGGGCAAACCCCCCTGCCACCAGACTGGGCAAACGTTGTCCCCCCCCTCTACAAAAAAGGGGACTGGGCCAACCCCGACAACTGGCGCCCCATAGTCTGTGCAGTCACGGAGGTCAAAATCGTCTGGACCATCCTCCTGCGCCGCATCCGGCCCAACCTGGAGCCCCACGTACCCGCCAGCCTCTGGGGAGCCATCCCGGGCCGGTCCGCACACGAGGCCATCTTCCTTCAAGACACCATCGCCGACATGGACCCGGTGGACCTCATCATTGCCTCCCTCGTCGTCAAGGGAGCCTTCCCGAACACCCCCTGGCTCTTTCTGGAGGCGGTGTGGAAACGCATGGGCCTCCCCTTCTACAACTTCGCCTCCGGCTACATCCGCACCCGCAAGTACACAGTCCGCACTGGAGCAGGCCTCACCCCCAGGCAGCGGGGTCCCCCAAGGAGGAGCGTAAGGCCCCTTTCTGTACCTCCTCGTGACACTCCCCCTGGCCCTCACAATCAAACAGGATTACCCGGCCTACACCAACCTCACAGTTGCACACACCCCACACGAGCCCCACTCCCCAGACCCCGGACCAACGGTCACCCAGCAAGCCAACGACTTACTGGACGTGACCATCTCCTACCTCTCCCGCAACAACGTCATCGTCCACCCCACAAAGTCGGTGGCCATGATCAATTGGTCTGCCGCACCCCCCACACTAGGGCCACAAGAACCCCCCATGCGAGTCGTGACAACCACCCCCCACCTGGGGGTGATCCAGGCCGCCGACCCTGAGGACACCACCCTCCCTCCCAAGTTGCAGTCACACCTAACCCAGCTCCCTAGATATGCATCCCCGACCACCAGGGCCCTCTCCCCATCCCACCAGAGCCTGAGTACTACCTCACCGGGGTCCTGAACGCCTCCGGAGGCTTCCAGGCACTCCACCTGACACAGCCCACCACCGCCGTCCAGACGGCCACATGCGCCGTCACCAAGGCATGGGCAGCACACGGGGGCTGGCCCACCTCCATACCCACTCGCGCCATCCGGGCGGCGTGGCCCTACTATGGGGACGCAATAGGGGACGAGGTGAAGGCGGCCTACGCTAGACACACCCCCCTCCTCCTTCACCGCATGACCCACAACCACTCGCCGGAGGTCCGCGAAGTCGCCACAATCCGCCTCCAAGCCGCACAACGGGCACACAACACATGCTTACGCAGGATACTCCACCAGACGGGCATGTCCACCAACATGAACACGCGCCTGTGGAACCACCTGCAGCTCCTCCTCCCTTCCCCGGACCACGCCATACTCACCAACCACACGTACCCGGAGGAAGGGCCCCTGGCGGTCCTCTGAGGGGACCTCCACCATCACCCCAAAGGTATCATCAACACCATAGACCTCGTTGGGGCGTCCATCACCGTAGTTTACGTCACCCTCCCCGAAATGCGGGTCCTTCACCACAGCAGGGCACACCACACCCCCTTCCTAAAACTTCCCGAAAGGCCTAAATACCGCCTTTTCCACCACTACCTCACGCAGACGGCACAAGCAGCAGGACAGACTCTGTCAGGAAGCAAAGACATGCAAGCAGCCTACCGGGACTTCAAAAAGCAGCCCCCCCGACCAATCCCAGCGACACCGCCCTACGCACCCGCCGGCTGGAAACACGAACCCGTCCCCCCGGTGACGGGCCCAGTCCCACCGCTAACCCTACTACTGGCCCCAAATGAAGCCAAACCCACGCAGACCACCGTCATCCACCACGGGGCAAAATGGCGCATACCGAAGCACCACATTACCGCCTGAGACCTACCGAAGGTCCCCCACGACTCCCAGAGCATGACACGCACATGTGGGGCCTGTGACCCCGAGGCACCCACCACGCCGTGGCCCATATTGCACCTCATACCACACCACCACACCCACCCCACAACCCACCTGCCACCACAAGCCTACGCAGGGGTAGCCCCATGGTTCCACCGCACCGACACGAACCCCACGGCGGCGTGGAACCCCGACCACACACCCCAATGGCTGTTCGCCACAACGCCCACCTAGCCCCGCCCCGACCCGGCAGGGGTTGCCATCCCGTACAGCATGTACGAACCAGGCAGAACAGGCAAGCACGAGCACCCCTACTATCCGCTCCACCACTCCTGCCACACAACGGAACACCGAACACTAACCCTTATATGCCGCGACCTTAACCCGGACACAGCCTACATCCTCCACTACATCTACTCCATCCCTCACACAAGGACAGCCAGAACAGGGACTCATAGCCCTGTCCCCCCAAGGGAAACATATCGTCTCCAGAGGAGTAGGAGCGTACGCCACCCTCATCCTGCAGCCCACAACCCCGGTGGCCCACCTCACCAGCGGCCTCGCCATATACGCCTAACTGCCCATGAACCCATGCCGCCTCCCACAACCCTCACCGGCGGACCTACTCTTCTTCACCGACGCCTCAGGGGAATCCGCCCTCACGCCCATCACCAGGGGGGGCCACCCTGCAGCTCACCCACACCGGGGGACACTACCACCACCTATGATTTTACGGGCGAAAACCTCACTTTACTCAAAGAGTACCCAAAAAGCAATTTTTTGGACTCTAACGGCATGTTTTTTGGATTCAGCGCCCCCAAATTCGGGGGGGTCCTAATGAAAACATTTCCAAAACCCTCATTTACCCATTTTTTTAAAAAAAAATGGCCCCCGGTGGGGGGGGAGGGGTTTGCCAGATTTCACCAGACTTGGCACTACCTACCTGCATACACCTTTACTCAAAAAGTACCCAAAGAGCAAATCTTTGGACTCTAACGGCATGTTTTTTTGGATTCAGCGCCCCCAAATTAGTGGGGGTCCTCATGAAAACATTGTCAAAACCCTCATTTACCCATTTTTCCCAAAAATGGCCCCCGGGGGGGGGTTTACCATATTTCACCAGACGTGGCACTAACTACCTGCATACACCTTTACTCAAAAAGTAGTTACGCAACCTCATATGCTCAGTTCCTGCGTGCCGTGAAAGGTACACCCTAAATCAACGAAACTAACTATTTACGCTCGCGTCGCTGCCGCTAAATCGCGAATGAATCTGCGATTACGGGAAATCCTTAGTGACTGCGATGCCAGATCAGAAATCAATTCTCCCAAAGATTCGAATTTTCAAAAGTCGACTTCGCAGTCATGTAGAGATTACCAAGCTGTTTGCGAAAATGCCAAGTTACTGAGTTATGTGACGAAATGAGATTTAAAATCATAGGTGCATGGACCACCAGACGGGCCACACCACCTACGGGGCCTCCTCCCACGGGTAACTGGTAGCCATGGCGGACGTCATCTCCGAGATCGCAGCCCACCTACCCGCCCACGTCCCGCACATCGTCCGGGTCTGGTTCGTGGTGGACGCCACTGTCGACACACACCTACTCCTCCGCATAGCAAGACAACCACTCCACAAAGCCACCGCGACGAGCCTCGGCACCCAAGCACTGCTACTCTGGAAAGCCCTTCGCAGCCTTCCCCCCTACGTCCAACTTCACTTCGTGAAAAAAGAATCCCACAGCCACCAATATGGAAATGGTAAGGTCGACAACCAGGCAGTACACCAGCGCACAACGCACCTCCTGACCCTCCAGGTCCCCGACCTCGGCCGAAACCACAAACCAGAGCCCCATCGGACCCCGGACTGGGTACCAGAGGACGCCCCCTATACCTCCCACGACAGAACATACGATTACCCCAACCCCATCCAACATCTCGCCCGCGTGCTCGGCGACAGAGACAGCCGGGCACACATCTAAGGGCACCAGGAGAAACTGCAAGTCCCCCTCTACCACTCGGCACTGCGCCCAGCAAACGTCCCAGCCCACCTCCAGAAACGGCGCATCCAGCTCCTCAGGGAGCAACTACCATTCCTCACCAGGGTCGCAAGATGGCTCACCCGCAAGCACATCCACGTCCCGGAGGAACACACCCTCTGCCCGTGCGACCACCCCACCCCAGAGGACTGGGAACACTTCAAGAAATGCCCCCTCCATACGGACAGGGACGAACTAGTGGGCTGGTCCCCGGCAGAAACCCTACGGCAACACGAAGGCTGGCCAACCCATAGCCACGCACACCAGGCCACCAAACACCTCTTCAGAGATCTCCTGGTCAAGGAAGCCACCATGAGAGCAGCGGTAACACAGGTCTTACACCGACACCTCGCCAAACACACGGAAAGCCCGATGGAGGCAGCAGCACACCTCCAGCTAGAAGCAGTCCGCAGAGCAGCGGCTCAAATGGTACACCGCAAACACCTTCTGTTGACACACACGGAACAACTCACCGACCCCACCGCCAGGGAACACATGCAGCGTCTCATCCATTACCATGCCGTGCAAGACCCAGAAGTCCACTAACCCACTTCGCGCCCCAAACCCCCCCCCCCATCTCCATCCACAGGCCTCCAAGACACCACCAGACCGCTTCAGAGCCCACCTCTCACCCACGAGGCCACCCGGCACCGTCCAGCCCAGCCGAGCCGAACCAGGGCCACCCATACGTCGACGTGGATGCGCAGGACCCCGGCGACCCACCCAGCCCACCCCCCCCGGACGCGGAGCACCCCCCCCCCCACACCGACCACCATCAACGACCCCGACCTCCTCCGAGCAACCCTCCAAGGCAGGGCCCTGAGCACTCCCCTCGGCTGGTACCGCCTACAAGAGAGCTGGGCTAAGCTCACCGTCAAAGCCCTCCGGGACCTTACAACCCCAGGCAACGGCCTCCACCAGACCATCGTGCACCCCGTACTCTGGCGAGCCCGCCAACACGCCCAAGGCCAGCACATCTGGATCCCCCCTGTCGAGTGGGGCCAGGCCCTAACACACAACACCGACACCAACGTCACACGTCGAGGGACCATACGCCTACGACGAGCCCCAGCGGAGAACGACCACCGAGCGGACCCGAACCACCCAGAGCAATGGGGACAGGCCACCGCACCAACCCGCGACACCGCCCTCCGCGCCGCCGGCCTCCGCACCCCAGACGACAACCTCCCTCCCCCACCTACAGACAGCGACCAGCCCCCGCCGGAGGTCTGGGTTACAGTCCTCGAGCGCGGGCACTACTACGTAGTGGCCGCTACAGCAACGTCCCCCGGCCCACAATGACTCGTCAAAGGGACAGACACCATGGTCGGCCCAGGGCCCGCCTGACCAGGGGCAGTAGGGGACCCGACCACCCCGCACAGAGTCCACAGGGGCGTCCTCAAGCCGGGGGACAAACCTCCGGCCCGCGCCTTGGCCCAAATCACCTCAGGGCGGGCGGGCTACCACCTGGGACTGGCCATGCTCTGCCTGGCCAAATGGATCCATCGACGCTGGCCATCCACGGGGACCGTGCCCTGGATTTGGGCCATACTCACCGCCCACACACAAAACAAGGCAGGCCCAGACACGCGGAGGGACCGCCCCCCCCCCCGGCCCGCAGCACTCCCTCACCTGCGGGTACCACGCCATCCACAGGATCCTCCGCCGCGTGGGCCTTAGCCCGGAGCTAGCATACCCTCTTCCCACCACTGACCCAGAGGTGCACCAAATACACATGCTCCTCTGTGAAATCCTTGCCGCGGCCGCGGAAGACGGCAAGCTTCTCCTCCAAACCACCCGCCCTACAACTGACCACACAAGCGCGCCGCTGCAAGCGGACACATACACCGACACAACCCCCCCCCCCCCGGCGCAATCCCCGCCCATCCCCCTTTCCCCCTGCTTTCCACCCGGTCTCCACACACGCCCACCTACGCTCGCACCCTCGGGCCCCGCGACCCGGGCCTCCCCCACTTGCCCAAACAACAGCACACGCCCGCCAAGAACCCACCCGCCGGACACCCCTCACCACTCCCCACACACAACAACCCGCACACACCCGCCGCGGAGATCACCACCCTCCAGGGCACGCCCAGCCCGCCCAGTGGCCCGCACAGGCCCCCCGCACACACACCCCAGAAAACCCAGGCCCACCCCCCCCGGCCCTTAAATGCAGCCCACGCAAAATGTTTCCCCCCGCGGACGCCAACCCACACAACCCCACACATTGCAGGACCCCGGCCCAGCCAAGCCCAGAAGGCGAAGACCGCAGCCCCGCGCCTCCCTCTGCCACCGCTACCGACCAGATCGGCAAGCTGGGCCGCCATGTCACGGCCGGGCCTCCCCAGCCACCCACCCCCAACCTGCAGCCCGAGGACATGCCCTCTATCCTCCCCGCTGTGGCCACAGCAGAAGCCGCCGCCCACAGACCCGCAACCGCCCGCATCACAGCGCAATCCGCGTCCCCCAAAACCACCACTTCCTCCTCATCCTCATCCTCATCAACGTCCTCCGCCTCATCCTCCGACCCCCCCCTCCCCGCCAACCTCATCGACAAGGGCAGGGCCAAAGCCAAAGCTGCGGCCGCACGCCAGGTAACTGGGGCCCCCCCGACGCCCACACAGGCGACCCAGGCACCCCAGCAGCACACCGGGAAACCCCCCCAGCCGGCACCGGCGCCCTTACACCTCCGGACCGAGGTCCTCCTCAACCTCAAACCGGAGCCCAACCCAAAACCCTACCCCAAACCCAAGCCGGCGCCCAAACAATCACACCACCAGCAACAGCACCACCACCATCACCACCCGACGCAGCCCACAACACCACATATGCAACGAAGGCAACCCAGGCGACACCGCCCTAACCCAAATCAAGATTGAATATTGGGACTGAGCTGGTGGGGGACGGAACATCAGCTATGACTGGTGAGGGACATCAAGAATCATTCACATATGGATGGCTCTTGACAAAGTGAAATCAGCTTGCAAGTGAACCCCATCACCACGAGGCCCACTGTCAATGCTCCCTGGACTTGTGAGGGGCCAAAATGCCCCAAAATGGGCTCAAAATGGGCTCATTTCACCTGTTTGTGCACCCCAAATGGTCTAGGATGAGGTTTGGAAAAATGCGTTTTTGACCCATTTTTGACTCACTTTTGGTCCCCAAACAGCCCATTTTCAAGGCATTTTGGGATTTTCGGAGGACCAAAAGGGGCCACCACAAGCTCCAAACGGTCCAAAAACACTTGTTTTAGCATCGCACATGGTCTAGGATCATTTTGAGAAAACTCATCTTTTTGCCCCTACTGGACCCTGTTGACCCATTTGGGCACCCACCTGTTTGGGCTTGAGCTTACAGCTTGCCGCAGCCTAGTGGGCCTAGGTATTGGGGTCTAGGTGTGCGTTTGGGCAACTCTCAGGTGTGGAAACCACAAAAAGTGGGGGGTTGCGGGTGGAGTAGGTGCCCTCGGAATCTCATTTTGAGCCATGTAGCCAAAGATATGGCCTATTCTTGGTTTGTGGCTGTCGGCATTTGGAGCTTCTGGGGGCCTTTTTTGGCCATTTCCGCGACATATCATCTAGAGGGCCGCAAAGAGCTCGTTGACACGGGGAAGTCAAGGCGCATGTGAATTGTATCCACCGTTTCCCTTCGTTTGGCAGTTTTGAATGTGTTCCAGGGCATTTTTGGCCCAAAACTAGCTGTCTTTGGCCCTAAACTTCAGTTTTTGAAACTGAGGTCCGCCATTTGCGAATCCTGTTCCTGGCCGCCGCTGTTGTCTTTGCCGCTCGGACTTCGTGCGTCTGTACTTCACAACCACTCCAATCTGAGGCACCAGGACCGAGTTCTGATTTTTTGCCATTTCGTGCGTGCTGCTTGCTGCCTGCTGCTTGCTGCTTGCTGCTTGCTGCTTGCTGCTAAACCTGGTAGGTCCGCCCTAGACAGTAAAAAGGGTTATAAAACCAAGACTGGTTCCATCCGCTCGGTGACGTGAACCCAAACCGGGACCCCCCTCCCCCCAGCGGCCGCCGCCACCACAGAGGCGGCCACCCAACACGAACCCGTCCAAACCCTCGTCAACATCCCCGTCTCCAAAGCGCCCCGTCATCCACCCCCCACCACCACTGCCGTTGGCCAGACCAACCCAAGGACGTGGGACCCCTCGACCTCAGTCACCGTTAACCCCAACCCCCGACCAGCCCCCGCTACCCACCAAACAGTAGGGCCCCAGGGCATGCGCACGATGCCCGACACCCCACCCCCACCAGGGGGACAGGAATATCCACAAGGAGTCCTAGGGCCATACCCGCAGCACCATTCCCACCACTACCAGCGCCAGCACCACCAACGGCCCCAACAGCACCACCACCACCACCAACAACACCACCCCAAGCAGTACCACTGCCCACCACCCTACCCCACCGGGCCACCACCCACCGTCCACGAGCAGCACCAGTGTATGGGATGGCAGCGACCGGGCACTCCACCCCCATACCTCGCCTACCACCAGGGGCCACCCCCACCGTACCAGTAACCGTATCCCCCCGGCCACCACGTCCACGCCAAAATGCCCCCGGGGCCCGACCCCAACGGGGACAGTCACTCGACCCGTACCACCAGCCGCCGCTGCCGCCGCACCCCTACGCGGCGGATCCTTGGAGGGCTGGGGATTCCCCCCCCCCCCCCAGTAACAGGCGGCGCCACGCGAGGCCCCCCAAGACCCGCCAACACCTCCTGACTGGCCCCACTCGCCACGCGACGAGGCCCGGTCCCGCAAACGGCGGCGCTCCCGCCTCCCCCCCGCACGGCGCACCCGGCCCCGGCGCTAACGCTCCCCACACCGCCACAACGCCTCAGCCGCTCACTTGCGCCGCTCCGGCTCCCCAAGGCGCCACCAAGATCCCCAAGGGCCCCGCTCCCGCCGCTCCCGCTCCCCAAGGCGCCACCGTGCGCCACCGCCGCCCCATGTACACCTCCCCCTCCCCCCACGAGCCCCAACGGGCTTCCCGTTCTCCCCGCCGCCCGTACGCGCCCTCCACCCCAAGCCTCTGCCACCGCCGCTCCCGCTCCCCCAGGCGCCGCCAAGCACGCCGGCGCCGCCCCATGCCCACCTCCCCCTCCCCCCACGAGCCCCACAGGGCTTCTCGTTCCCCCCGCCGCCTGTACCTGTCCTCCAGCCCCAGGCCCTGCCAGCGCCGCTCCCGCTTCCCCAGGCGCCGCCACGCCCCCCACCGCCGTATGTCCACGTCCTCCCCTCGCCACTCCAGGACCTCAACCTCGGACCCCTCCCCCCCCCGGGCCCCCGCCCACCTTGCCTGGTGGTCTGCCCCTGCCTTGCAGGAGCTCCGCCGCTGGGTGAAGTGGGCCGGGCGGGCGGGAAGGCGCGAAGGGGTGCACATGGTGCACACCTTCGAGGAGATCCACGCCCGCACCCCCGCAAACCCCAACGAGGCCGCCCCGGACGCCACCATGCCGCAGTCGGCATGGGAGGCCCTCCTCCGCGACGCGGTCCGGGGCCTCCGCCCCCCCTACACCCCCAAACCCTCCGCCAGTGGCTCCAGGCCACCCACCGCCAGGCCTGGGCCATCGATGCCCCGCAGGCCCCCCCCCCCCCACCCCACCACCGCCACACCGGGAAGGGAAAGGGCACAGGCAAGGGCAGGGCAGGTGACAGAAAGGGACATTCCGGCAAGGGGGCAAGGAAGGGCCCAAAGTGACAGGCAGGCGCCCACAGGGACAGGGCACTGGGAGCAACACAACATGGGAGCAGGACACCACCCATGGGCCAGGAAGGGGAAGGAACAGAGAAGGGGGCACAGAGAAAGAAGACACAACGACGGGCACCAGGGCCCACACGCAGGAAGGGCATGCCACGACGGAGGGACCAACACCACCCCACCCCTACCGGACACCGCAGGACCCCCGGAGGCGCACACCCCCAACACACGCGGCCGAAACACGAATCGGACGCCGTATGGACCACACCGGCTCACGACCACCAGCCACCAGAAACCACACAGGGGAAGGAGGGCACACCTGCACGGGGAGAAGGGGCTACACCCACAGAGGAAGCCGCCAAGATCACCGCCGCGCAGCCCACCACCACGCCCTCACAGCCAGGCGATGACCCCGGCCACAGCCAGGGCCACCTCACAGGCACCGGAAGAGGAAGAAGGCGCGGCCACAGCACCCAGGGCTAGAGGCTAGGACCCCCAGAGGACAGGCCACCACAGCACAGGCCCCCAGGGATGGCAACCCCGCGGACACCTAACCAACCCACCAGCCCGAGCGGCACGCCCAGACCCCCACAGCACAGACCCACCGAGCCAGCCCGCACCTAACCGCACCCCCCGGCCACCGGCCAGCCACACTCCGACCGGCACTCCGCACCACAACACGGGCCGGACTGACCTCCAGCAACCCACCACGGCAAAACAGGAGGCAGCACGGCACACTGCACCGCAGCCCACCACTGTGCAATGCACCAAGACAAGGCACCCCAAGGCACAGCACGCCACAGCACGACGCGACGCGACGCCGCACAGAGCGGCACACCACGGCACGACACAGCACACCACGACGCGACCCAGCAGAACGCACCGCAACACAGCACGGACCAGCACGGCGCAGCACGGCAAAACACGGCACAACGCAGCACGGCGCACCACAGCAGACCACAACACCAAAGCAAGGGACACCAACCGAGGGTCCAACCAAAACAAGCCACCGCACACCCCCGGAAGGCGCCGCACCAGCCCGCCACACACCGGCAAGGGGCCACCGCACGCCCGGCAACAACGGTTGAGGTCTGCCCACACAAACCGCCGCCAGAAAATTAAAACTGGCACCGCAGAGGCGAAGAGACACGGAAAACCCCACCCCCCTAGCCCAGAGCTTCATGAAGCTGCCTGGCGCAACCGCCCAGCCGGCAGTGCCAGAACCCAACCCAACAGGAAGGGCCGCCGAGCCCAAAGTGTACATAACCAGCCGGACCCATGGGGCCGGGGCAAGGCCTGGCAATACGCAAACAACAACAGCAACCCAAAGACCACACCGAATGCCGACCAGTGCGTGCACCATCCCAGGGAAGGCAGAGGGAGGAATAGGCAGACCCCCCCCCAAAGAAAAAGGAAGGGGGGGGGGCAAGAGAAAGGCCCACAGCCACGAAACCGCCCACCCATGCCACAAAAGGCGGCCGAGCCCCCCAGCCAGACGGCGCCGAGGACGGGACCCCTTGAAGGGGCACCGGAGGACCACCAAGCCTAAACTGGCAACACCAAACCGGGAGCAGCGGCCCTACGGAAGAAGGGACACCCCGAACAAGCCGACACACAACACGCTGGGGCGGAATGAAAAAAAACAAAAAACACTCGAAGGCGCAGCCCGAACGAGATGGGAAGGGGGGACGGACACCACGGGACCCAGGACCAGGACAGCCAGCGGCCGACACCGCAGAGCCACGACACGACACGCCGCGGCGCCCCCCCCCAAAAAAAAACAAACACCAAAGGGGAGGGGGGGGGGGCAAACCCCACCAACGACAACACCTGCACAGCCCCACGCCACAGGCGGCCCCCCAGGAAGGACGGGGTGCAAACGGGGCACACGCACGAACACACACACACCCCCCCGTCGGCTTTTATGGTAGGAAAACTTCCCTAACTGCCTCCTTCATTTCCTTTGTCAGCTTTTAGATCCAAAACAAGAGTCCAATCCACACTGCTTGCTTGCATTACAATACGCCTTGACATTACAGCCAGTATACTGCTTGTAACCTTCTATTTGTGCATCAATACGTGGAATCTTCTTGCGGAAATGAGGATGGAACGTACCGTGGCAAGCATTTACTTCCCAAAGTACCTACCAACAGACATGGCTACCATGCAACGACCAAGGGGTGCTTCCCGGACTTCGATTTTGGCCGCATGCAAACTTGCTCCGTGTACCTGGTTAGTGGCCCCTTCCTTTGCCTTGGATCCTTGGATGCATACAAAGCGTGTACCAAAACCAAATTGCCACGTCCTGTGGCAGGAAAACGCTTCCCAAGTCACATAGCGTGGTATTTTGCTTTCTGACAACTTAATATATTGAAAATGCACATGATCCGCACTAGGATAGGACATTAGGATATCGGTAGGGTAGGGTGGTTCAGCTGTCCTTCCGAAATCTATGAAATCATGACATGAAGGCCTGTGGCACGCAAATGCATCCCACAGGCCCTGCCAGCAGACACACGCGCACCCCGTAAAATTTGCCAGATGGGCACCTGAGTACAAGATTTCAAAATGGGGCGAACAAAAAAAGTATGTCGGCTGCTCATTTGCAAAAATCCTGAATATTTTTTCTGCTGGCACGTTCTGTGACACGCGATTACATCCCACTTCCTGTACCTGCTGCAGGATGTGCGACTGCAGAACGATGCTCGGAACAAGCTTCCGGACAATTCATCGGACATAGACGCTTCACAGGTAATGTCCCTTGTTGATTGCTTGCCAAAACGTGGTTTAACTATGCGTTCACTATGCGTTAAATTGCTGTGATGCGCCATGGCTCGCAGTAGCGCCTCAAGCAGCGGCACGGCGATTCTGCACAATACAGGTATTTGCACAGTGTCGCATTGCACGATCCGTACAGAACAACGGGTGTGTACGGCTTTCGGGAATAAGGGGAGCGCGGATCGCTGCAGCTGCATGCTCAACTGACACCTGGTCGCTCGTTGTCTCGCTTTCGCGTCCCACAGCGCGGCACAATCAGTGTAGGATACCGAACACCCTTGTCTTGTTGTTTGCAGTCATCAGACGAGCGTGATCCCTTGTCTCCTGCGTCTCAGTCAGCAGACAAGCGCAATGCATTAGCAAGCGACGCCGGAAGACAACAAGAAGGTTCCGCTAAGGTTGTGTTGCATTGTGCTGTCTCACATTTGCGTCCAACAGCGCAGCACAATCAGTGTAGGATGACGAACACCCTTGTTTGTTGTTTGCAGTCGTCAGACGAGCGTGATCCCTCGTGTTCTGCTTTGCAGGCACCAGACAAGAGCGATGGATCAGCGAGAGACACTTTGCAAGGTGGTGAAAGACAAAGCGACGAGGACTCAGCTGCAGAGGACGCAAATTCTGAAGAGTCTGAAGAGTCTGAAGAGGAACGGTCTCAGGATGATAATGAAGCAGCAGGCCTTTTTGTGCGCCTTGCGAAAGGTGAAGGTAAAAACCTGCAGGCCAGGGAAAGTTTACTCTTGGACACAGTCAGGAGAGCAAAATCTGATAGATGGTCTGAACTCTGTAGCGGGGTAGTTGTGTCTGACGGAATGACTGAGCATGTTCAGGATTATGCCCGTCTTGTTTTTCGGGGATGATGGTGACATGGGATCATGCCTGGTGGCCCGTTTGGCTTATGGCCTTCGAAAGACACACCACGTAACAATCACTGTGGTCCCTGAGAGGTCACCTGTGCTCTGTTTTGGTATAAGTGTAGAGCACCGTCTTGCTGTGCAGCGGCCAAAAAGTGGTCTGTACGTTGAGATCTCGCCGCTGCATCCCGTTTTGCGTCTTGTAATGAGTATCAATTGGAGGATAAGGGGAACCAACGTGCCTACACATTTGTCTTGTTTTGGTCCACACCAAAAGGTGCACGAATGGAGCTGCAGCAAGCAGATAATGCTGATGAAGGTGAGGATACTCCACTGCATGGTGCCCAGTTCCTTACAACAGTGAGAAAGAATGTGTCTGAATTGAAGCGGCGAGTGGATGCCTTGCACACGAAGCAAGAAGAGGTACAGCAGGGACAAGAAACAATATTGTCAGAGTTGAGAAAATTAAATGGTCTTGTAAGTTCGCTTGGCAATGATGTGAATGAAGTGAAGCGCCAGAGGACGCAAGGTCAGCCACAGGTAGCACTTAGGTGGCCCATGGGGTTTACTCAACACTCGACACAATGATTGCGAAATATCCAAGACTGGGTGTACTGTTGTTCTTCTGTTTTGGCCTGTGTCCTGTTTTTTTTTTTGGACAAAATCAACCACACTGCAAACAGTTGCGCAGGAAGGAGCAGTAGAAACATCATGGGCCCTGGGTTGGCCGGTTGAATGGGACAACATTTACTTGCCATTGTGCGTGCCATTTTTTGTAATCGTCAAAGAATCCCACACAGAGCTGCATTGAACCCAAATCACAATGAACAATGGAAATCAGTAGTAGGTAATCGATTTTTGCTCAATCAAAGCAATGCTAAAACTCCCACAGTGCAACCTCCAATTGGCGAGTAGAATGGGAAACCCTCTGCGTGCCATATCACTTGCCAACTGTTATATTCATGAAACGGTCCAGGAGGAAACATGATCCATGAAGGATGAAACCACACCCTGGAAGCCTGCACCTCATGGTAACTGTGCTGGCCATCATTCAGTAACAGAATCACTTCATCTATGTGCTATAGGTGCAATACAAGTTGGCAAGTAGCATGGGACGCAAATTTCCTGCCACACTACTTACCAACTTCATAATCGCAAAAAGGCAGAACCTATTGTTTGTACTTGTAAAAAAGGATTTCTGCACATGCTGTACGAGCCATTGTCCTAGGCCGAGGCTCGCCACATTAAGTGGATTGAGGGTCATTTTGGGAAGTTTACCCACCCTAAAAGCCTAGGTGCCAACAACCCAACCAATAGGGGCGGAACACAGCCGAAACACGAGCCCAGCACGCACGCCCACACCGCACAACCCAGCCAGGAATAGCGGGGTACAAGCGGGGCGCCTACACAAACACACACAGGCCCCAACACCCTAGCCAGGACTGGCGGGGCGCGGCAATAACCCAGGCCCAAGCACACACCCCGGCACCGCATCCTCAGCAAGGAGGTGCAGGGGACCACGCAGGAAGAGCACACAAACACACACACACCCCAACACCTCCCCTCGGACTGGCGGGGCGCAGCCGAAACCCAAATCCAAGCACACACACCCACACCGCGCACCCGACCGGGAACGGCGGAGTACACGCGGAGCACGCACACAGCCACACACGCCCCAAAACCTCAACCAAGAATGGTGGGATGCAGGTCGAAACCAAAGCCCAACCGCAAACACCGCAAACCTCAACCGGGAAAAGAAGGGCGCAACCACAACGCGTGCCCAAACACACCCAACCGAGACCCCATCCAAGGCTGGCGGGCTGACCGAAACCCAAACAGAAGCACAACCTGGACCCAAACACAAACGCCACACAAAAATACCAAACCCAGTGTCCATAGCCTGTGCACTGAGGCAGCCCTTGCCGTGCACGTGACCCGGCCAAACGAGATCCGGAGCACGGGGGTAAGGCTGCATCCTAAGGCCAGCGCTGCTTTGGGACTCGAGGCGGAGCGTGCGACACCCAGGCGCCTCTGAACCGCAGTACCAAGAACATGCATGCATGCCTTGGGAACAGGATACACCAGGAAGTCCGGTGAACCTCTAGGTTTCCGCCCAAAGGAGGGGACGTGCGCAAGCACGGGGGCACACCCTCCCGGCGAGACAAGCACGTCACGCTGGCGGCGAACAGCCCTCCCAGTGTTGCCCGGGGCCGCTTTGTTGGGGGCCACCAGTCAGGTCTAGCGGGATGTAAGCCGCCTCCCCTCTTCATGCGCGGAGCCTCTTCCTGTCCGTCACAGGGGCCACGCCAGGGGGAACCATGGGGCGCCTCTCCACGACCAAGTGCACCTATCTACCTACCTACCTCCGAAAGAGTGCACATGCAGTGCTTGATGCTAATTTGGAGGGTAGAGTCTTGCCAGAATGTGCATAAAATCATTTGTTCTATCCATTTGTGATTGAATCTTTGTACTTATGCCTGCTTTGTCTATCTGCAGCCCTTCTGTGATACACTGGATTTCAAAACTATTCATTGATTGGATCCACATCGTGTTCTTGCTCTACTTGCTGCTTTGGTTCTGTTTTCCAACACCAAAACTTGCACGATTTCAACAAAGCTATTAGGGCGTGAATCAAGGACACCTTTCCTGAAGCAGAGCCAACCCTTGAGAACCTTTCCAACCCACTCTGAGAAGTAGACAAGCCAAACCCAGCAAAGAATATGTCCACACCATCAGTACAACTCTCCGCCAGGACCTGGCCCATTCGGAGTGTACAAGTACAACTGGGCAGCAGTAGGCCCATCTCAATGAGTGAGCCCAAGCTCAGAGTTGCATCTTGGTCTCAAGAAGATCCAGTTCACAGAAGGGCGCAACAAGAAGCGCCCAGAGAAATACCAATACCCTGAACCACTGAGGCCTTAGCGGCCCGTGATGACAGCCTGCGGCATCTTCGCCGAAGAGTTGCCGTCTCCATCTCCCGTTCAGCCTGCCCTGCATCTTCGTCTATGGCAGTTGGAGGCCCTGAGGAACAAGTCCAACTGAGAAGGAGAATGGACGAGTACCTTCTCTATGAAGAGTACTACAAGTCCGTCCGAGCAGAAGATGGAGAGGAACCACTCGAAGCCTTGCGATCGCCACCACATACAGACAAGGGTTCCTACCTTTATTCCGGCCCACCCACGGACCTGGCCGACACTGTGTCTCTACCCAGGCGACCAAGAGGGCCAGCATGGCCTCCAGAGCTGCCAACCACCAGCAGGAACCCTGAAGTGTGTCCAGCTTATGTGAAGGATTCCCATCTGTTAGCCCTACACCTATAATCCCGTGCTGCAGAAAAGGTTTTGTCGACAATATCACCAGATATGGAGCACACGTTGCAGCAGGCATACACAGGACCATGAAGACGATTGTTAGGTTTGTCCAAACGACAAATAAATACGATCACATCATTGTCTGCATGGACGATATAAGCACATGTGTGGGTTGTCGAATAACACCAACGGGCAGTCCTAATCTCGATTGCATTGACAACAATCAATCAAGCAGACAAACCATACACCATCTGCCAGTGCTACTGCTGTGTGCGCGCGCTGTGTGTGGTCTGCTTGTGTGCTCCTGTCTCATGCATGTGTGTGCCCATTACACCCCCCTCGCAAAACCTGACATACCCAGGGAGGGGTTGACAAAAAATCAATGGGCACAAAACGTGCGGAGAGTTGCTCACCTTCATTCATTGAATGATTGCGGGGGGGCCTCCTCTGGTGTACCCTATACCCCTCTGGCACGCGCCGAGTTCAGTCAACCAGTACGGGGCACCCAGGGTTTCCCTATACCCATCTGCATGTGTGTGCACGCCTGTGTGTGTTTCCTCCGCCTGAACTACCCTATATCCTCGGGCTCCCTGTTGTTGCACGGGGGGGGGCACCCACACGTTCACCTGGCTTCAGGTCCCCTGGGGTGTTTCCCTCTGTGGGGGGGCATGTCGCCTCTACCCTCACCCTAAACACACGGCTTAATCCTGTCAACTGGAACATAGAAGACAAACGGATCCGTTTGGAACATTGATGGAACATATGAAATATACACAACATTGTATCTTCTCTGGCTCGCTCCCTGCATTCGGACGCAAAGCTCATCTGTTTGTAGATCTGATATATCCTGATATACCCTTTGCCCCCAGGGTAAAACACATGAGCAACAGCGAGGAGTCTGAAGGACATACACACCGAAGACCCACAATCACACTTAGCGCACCCTGCAATTATGCCTGCCATAAGCACCCACAGCAGGATGGAAGCCCATGCCAAACGCTAACGTGTGGCGTTGGGGCTGCCGGTCGTGCTGAAAGCGGTGCTCTGATGCATAAACCTCTGCACGCCGGACTCAACAATGGAAGCAAATATACGCAAGCCGCTGGCGCCACATGGCGCTCAGCACTGATGACGACAGCCTGCAGATGGATGATGACTGATGCATGCAGTGCTGTACACTGCTGAACAACAGGCCCCACAGGCAGGTGGCGAAGCACACCCCTGATGACAATAAAGCAGTCATGGAAGACAGAAAATCCAGAAACAGACCCAGATGATGGGTCAGCAAAACAGTGCTCAACATTGGGTAGTGATGATGGGGCGAGGCCACAGGCCTAGCGCAAATTTGAGTAGGCCAAAAGTCCAGCGTGAACAAGCGCTGGGCTTCCCAGATGCCACTGCTGCACCACAGTGCAGGGGGCTGATCACAGTGTGACCAAACCGAAACCCCACCAAAACACACAACGCATCGAAAGCTGTAACCTCACTAACCACACACACATCCAGTGCTGAAACCTTGTGTGCAGTGCAGTGCATACACCTGAAACCTCACCGTGTGCATAGTGCATCCACAACCACACTGTGCAACAAACCCAAACCCAAGAGCAGTACAAAAGCAAGCGCAACTGGAAAGACCCAGGAAGCCCGCTGTTCACAGAACACCCGCGGCACAGACTCAGCGGGTCAGAGGGCCCCCTTACTTCGAAGGCGCTGTCGCGCCTTTCGTTAAGCCCTGGATGGCATTTTAACCATCTGGCACCATAATAGGAGATGTAGGCCCCGTAACCGGCGATGATGGCGCCGTAGAGCGCGAGAACGGCGCTGACGGTGGCGCCGTAAAGCTTGTCGACGGCGCCGACAGTGGCGCTGTAGAACTCGTCGACGGCCCTGACGATGGCGCCGTGGATGACAGCGCTGACAGAGGCGTCACGGATGACGGCGCTGACAGGGGGGCCGCTGAACTGGGATGAGTGCTGGGAGCGACGCCGTTGCGTCCATGAGGGCTGTAGACAGGGCGCGCAGGCAGACCAGGGACCTGCACAATCTTAGGAATGGCAAAGCGTTCCAGAACGAGCTGCGCCACTTGATCGCCACAAGAGATTTTGAAGTCTTCGGCTGCATTGTTAAACAACACCACTGCTACATTGCCACGATAGCCAGGACCAGTGACTGAGTTCTCCACCACGGGAAGGCACCACAAGGTTGTAGGCACTGTAGAGCATACAACCGGCGTCATCAGGGTCAGAGCGGCAAGGCAGTGTAGCTTACGGAGTCATCTTTAAAACCAACTGAAGCGGTAGGGGGTCCACAGCACTTGCACGCGAAACAACTGAAAATGCAAACATTTTGCACCGGCTTCCAGTTTTCTAAGGCGCTTACCACAGGCCTAAAATGTATCAAAACATGCCCGTGGACAGCGGCAAAAATACGTACAAATTAGCGTAAATCAGCAGAAATCGGCGGAATTTTAACAATACAACGAAACATAGCGAAATTATTGTAAAATTCGTGAAATTTAGCTATAAAGATCGCTGTTTTCGCTTTTATTTCTCAAACTGGGCTTACGCCATTGCTGAGGTCATTTTGCGCTTGCGGAGACTTCTGCGGTCGCGCTGGGGGGATCCACCCGCTACCGCGTCACCCCTCTCCTTAAGAGAGTTGCAACCTTCTAGGAGGCTTGCAACTCTGCACTGGAGTGCCTCGGAGGAAGTCTCCGCTGGGTGACCCGCCCCTATCGGACAACAACAAGGTTTGTTTACTTGCTATATAAAAAGAAAACCTCTGCAAAGACCACTGCCAGATTTTCCAAAAGAAAATCAAAACAAGCATGGCTGCAGGGCACACAGAGACAGGCAAGCAAAGGCAATCACACTGCTTTTGTGTTGTGCTGTCACCAACATTTCAGTTCGCTGCCTTTGCAGCTGTGCACAATACTCTACAAGTGCAGAGTGCAGAGCAGGAAAGGCAGACCACCCAATGGGCAGTCCGCAGCGAACAAAACGTCAGCTCAGCAGCTGACCTTCCAGGATGGTAACATATAATAATAAAAATATTAGCTTACCCGAAAGATTGGGCTTAGTGCCCAGGACAGGGATTATTTCCCCCACACTGGCAAGCTTATCGCGGTTAGTGTCTGCTTCTTGATGCTAGTGTCTGGGTGCCCACCTCTGGGCTCCGCTCGAGTGTCTTCCGCATGATCGGCGTTTGCTGGACGTCCGCTTTGTCCCTTCCGTCCACTATTGTCTCCAAAATCACGAAGCGCGTCTCGAGCCGATGCAGGCGCAAGCGTAGGTCTTCGTTCTCCCTTCGGAGGTCTTGGGTCTCCCACAGCAGGTCGTGGGTATTCAACGCCCACGCCGATAGCTCGGCTGGCGCCCTGTTCTCTCTGGCCCCTTGGTTCTCCCATTGCACGCCGTGCAGGTGCCTGAGTCCTTGCTCTCTCTGGTCTCCGCCACGCTGTGTAAGTCCAGGGTTCCGCTGTTCCACGCTGCGCTTCGCGAATCCTCGGTCTCGCTGCTCCATGTTGCGCTTCGTGAGCCCTTGATCTCGCTGTTGCGTGGCTTGCTCCCTGGCGTTGGTCTTGGTTGGGCTCCTTTGTTGGAGTCCGATGGTCTTAGTTGGGCTCCTTTGTTGGAGTCCAGTGGTCTTAGTTGGGCTCCTTTGTTGGAGTCCGGTTCAGCTCCGCTCGTAGGCCCACGTGTTGCGGCTGGTGTGGCCGCGGTCTTCACGGCTGGTGTGGCCGCGGTCTTCACGGAGCGCTTTGCGGCGCTCCTCATTTTGCACATCGGCATACTTGCGGCGAGGCGCCCAAGGGCGCCCCTCGTAGTCCACGATGTGTTGTGCTGCAGGTTGGCGGCGGGATTTGCCACCATCTCCATGGATCGCTGGGCTGCGCTCCTGAGGGAAGCAGAAGTCAGACGAATGGTAGCTGACGCTACTGTCCGTCCTCCGGTCGTAGACGTAGGATTTTGATCTTGGCGGCACGTAGGTGCTGCCAGAGCTCCAAGAGCTGCTCATCTTCACAGGCGGGCGACGCTGTGCGTAGCGCAGGCTGGTGGCACTGCAGGTAGCGCCGTCAAGCTGGCGGCGCTGAAGGTGGCGCCGTCGTTGTGGCGCTCAGGCTGGCGGCGCTGTGAGTCAGGCTGGCGGCGCTGAGAGTCAAGCTGGCGGCGCTGAGAGTAGCGCCATTGTAGGAGGCGCGCGGCTGGTGAGCCGGTGCTGGCACTGCGGTAACCCCAGTTCAGGGGTGTTAGAAACCTTTTGAAGCAGTAGGGGGGTCCACGGCACTTGCACGCGAAACACCTGACAATGCAAACCTTTTGCACTGGCTTAAAGCTTCCTAAGGCGCTTACCACAGGCCTAAAATGTATCAAAACATGCCTGTGGACAGCGGCAAAAATACGTACAAATTAGGGTAAATCAGCAGAAATCGACGGAATTTTAACAATACAACAAAATATAGCGAAATTATTATAAAATTCGTGAAAAGGAGCTATAAAGATCGCTGTTTTCGCCTTTCTTTCTCAATCTGGGATTACGCCTTTGCTGAGGTCATTTTGCGCTTGCAGAGACTTCTGCGGTCGCGCTGGGGGGATCCACCCGCTGCCGCGTCACAACAACAGTGGCGATGTCAGGGCTGCTGAGTCCCGCATCATGCCAGACACTTTGAAGTCCACCACGCGCCTCAAGTATTTCAGCCTGCAAAGTGCACTCCACTGGCTCTGCGATCAGAAATTGGTTGTTTTGTTAGCCCTACGCCCAAAATTCTGTGCCGCAGAAAAGGTTTTGTCGACAATATCACCAGATATGGAGCACACGTTGCAGCAGACATACACAGGACCATGAAGACAATTGTCAGGCTTGCCCAAACGACAAAAAAAAACGATCACATCATTGTCTGCATGGACGATATAAGTACATATGTGGGTTGTCGAATGACACCAACGGGCAGTCCTAATCTCGATTGCATTGATAACAATCAATCAAGCAGACAAACCATACACCATCTCCCAGTGCTACTGCTGTGTGCGCACGCTGTGTGTGGTCTGCTTGTGTGCTCCTGTCTCATGCATGTGTGTGCCCATTACACCATCTCCCAGAGCCAACTTATGGTGCCCTGGACCGTACGGCCCAACTACTGGCCAAACTGCTGTCTGGGTCCGAAGATCCAGATGTGACAGCCCTGTCTGAGGCTGTCAAGGCAAAATTCGGTGTCACTGAACCCTTACCCCAGCCAGCGCCGGCCTCACCCTCTCCCGGATTGAGCACACTTGCTGAAGATATCAAACAATCAAGGGTGTCCAGGTTGCCACCCATGGTCACTTGCCCCAGCCCTTTTCATCCTCGTGCCAGGACAGTCCCCATCACTGAGCTACAGGACGTGCTTGTGACAGAGACTGAGAAAAAGGGGCTAACAGCTCTGGCACCCCTCGCTGTTGTAGCTCCCCCCTCTTCAGACCTAATCCCAGGGGGCCGGAAGAGTGGCAAACCAACTGCCCAGGCGAACATCCAGCTGGAACTGCCGGAGTTCGACCTGAAAAACCTACCCGAAAGGGCAGAGGAAATTGCCGAGTTTCTTTTGCTTACCTGCCAATCTCATGTGAATGTGGCCGGAAAATCTTCTCTTTTGAAATCCTCATGGAAAAAGAAATTTTTGCAAAAACAGGTGAAGCAGATTGTGAAAACCTGTTCAACATGGGCTGAGGTTCTCCAAAGACTGGAGAAAACTTTCCCGGTCTATGTAACTGACCTCAGTGTACGCACACAGATTGAGGAGCTCCCTATGCTCCCTGAATTTTCTTCCGCTGCCCGAGTCTCTGAATATGTGTGCGACCTGAAGTATCTGTTCTCATGAATGAATGTGGGTTCCCATGCAGCCACAAAAGCCCACGTGTGGCTCATGAGTAAAATCCCTACATGTATGTGGGACGATTGCCGCACCAACTCAGAGAGGAAGAGTCGGACCCACACGTACGATGATCTTGTGGACCTGCTGATCTAGCTGGCCCTTGAGAGGGAGAATGACTCCCATATGGAGAAATTCCTCAAGAGACACCTGGGTCGAGGTGGCGCCCCTACCCCTGATGGTGGCGAAGGGAAGCGACCTAAAAATCCCACTAACACCAACAAGGGTGGTGGTAAGGGGGAGGGTAACCTGCGTGCCATGAATGAGGTTAAACCTGAAACAGGTACACACCCACCATTCTACCGTAAGCCTGTCAATGACAAGGGAGGACCCCGTCTTATTCCTGACTGCGACCACCGCAGTGGTTGTATGCTGCAACTGAAACGACAGCAGCACACTAATGATGGGAAAACAGTTACCCATCAGGACCATTTCAGGTGTACCATCACCTGTGGTTACTGTGGCAAACGTCGTCACTACGAGGACGAATGTCACAGAAAAGAAGGTGAGAGTGACAAACACAAACGGCAGCAGGCTGAACGTCAGAAAGCCCAAACACCCTCCAGAACTCAGCAGAATGGGGATAAGGGTGGTAAAGGAGGAGGCAAGGGAGGTGGCAAGGGTGGAAACCGCAACCCCCAGAGGCGCTCATCGGCGCCCGCTATTTCTCCCTCTCCTGCCGATGTTGACCCGAAGAAGCGCCCACAGGGGGATAACGCCTTCCCTGAGGGGTCTAACTCCAAGAAGAGGCGCCGGTCTGGATGGCCAAGTCCCTCATGGCTGCAGGGGTTGATGTGAAATTCCCTGCTGAGGAGTAGAGGGGCGGCTCTGAAGAGGAGGACTTGGTTTTCTGGATCCTGGTGAAAATCGGGGATCAAGTTTTTCGAGCAGTGCTTGACACCGGCGCAACACTCTCTATAGTGGCCCGGCGCCTGCTAAAGACTTTCAAGAAAACTAAGACAGTGGCCATAAGAGTAGCGGATGGGCGTACCATCCATTCCTTGGGGGGTGTCGATGTGACTATTTGTCTTGGCGACGAAACTGTGACCCAACACTGCAGAGTGTTGGACACTGACGCCTTTGACATCGTCAGTGGCACCGACTTCCTACCAAGAAACCCCCAGGTAAAAATGTTGTCTCTCCAACGCCCCTATTCTGTACACTGGGACTGTTGCAGTGGGCTGTTCTGCGTACCCTTGGAGCTGTCAGGACGAAAAGAGTTTGGGCTGCGCTACGCAGCCAAGACTAATTATCGTACTGAAAACTACCAATTGGCCCGTCAGGTTCTTGAAAATGGACTGGCGGCCCTTCAGGTAGCCCTCGATGAGATCCAGGTGGAATTCTTTGGGAGCCAACAACAGCACATTATGCAGTTGTATTGCTCGAAACATTTGAATAACGCTTTCTGTTTCTTCTGGAAAGCAATGGGCCTAGCGTATGCTAACCCTCCCTTCTCCCTGCTCGCGAAGGCTCTAGCCAAAATCGCTAATGAGGGAGGAAGGGTTGTCATGTGCACCCCTGACTGGGGTTGCTCAGGTGAACAAGTTTATTGGCGCCGACTGCTGGACCGGATGACTGTGGGAAGAGTGCAACTCCCCGACGGTCCCATTTATGTGCCTGAGGACCCAGACACAGATATGCAGGCCCCTGAATGGGCCAGTTTCTTATCCATTGTCGGTGGATCCCTCAACCCTGTACCCCTGTCTGATCTCGATCAGGTGCTACTGAAAGAGGTCATGGCCGAAAATGGTGGCTCGACCCTTTCTGATCTCAAAAAACGGTCTCCTGAGCACGTATCTGCCACACTTACAGGGTGTGAATCCCCTCATGGCGATCTGGAACCTGCTGCTGTGAAGGAGGATGCTGACAACCAACTGTCTGAAATCGCCGGCTCTATCCCTCCTGTTGATCCCAGCTGTGTTGAACCCAAACACAGTGCCTTCCTGGCCAGCTGTTGCTGGAGGAAGTAGAACTAGGGTCAACCTCAGAACCAACTTCCCCTGTTGGGAAACCTGTGCTGCACATGCAGCATACTTCCTCAGGTGAACCCGTGACTCAGAGTCCTGATGCTCTAGCGCGGCCTGCCTCTAATGACATGCCACTGTCGGAGTATGACGCTCAGGAACTCCGACGGCTGTTGTACCTGACGGCTGAAGGTATTGAGCGCCAAGAACGGGTGCAATATCTCAGACAGACCTGGAAATCCTCCATCTGGTCTGAGGAAGACGATGATTCCTACACGCTACCTGACCCTGAGATACCCCTAGTGTATTCTCTGCACTATGGGCAACAATGTTCCCCTGAGTGGGATGACGGCTCAGTACCTGCCGATACGGCTGATCAGAAAAAAAAAAAAGCATGGTAAGAGCAGCCTCCATGCTGAGGAGGATTTCCTGCAGAAAATGGAGAGTCTGAACCTTGACCCCTGACCGGAGAAACGGCTCCTAACCTATGAGGAAGTCTTCAGCGCCCTCCCGCCTCCCCTGTCCTGTAAAAAACTGGTCCAGATGGACCTAAAACTGAAACCTGAATTTGAGAAGACGCGAGTGAGATGTCGTCCCTATCCCGCCCCTCAGGAACAGGTTGACGAAGTTGAGCGCCAGATCCAGGAATGTCTTGATGCTAGCCTCGTTGAAGAATAGAAGAAGGCGGACTACCCCCACCACTGCAGTCCCTGCTTCCTGGTTGCTAAACTAGGATCAACTGCCCTGCGACTGGTTGTTGACTGTGGTGAGGTTAACAAGCAAGCCCAAAACCACTCAGGGAGTACTCCCAACATGGAAAACTCCCTGGAGCGTATTGCCAAATGCCGGTACAAAACCAAAATGGACAACTGCAGTGGTTTCTGGCAGGTTGACTCAACTGCCGCGGCTCAGGAACTGCTGGCCTTTACAACCCCTAGGGGCCGTGTGTTTAACTGGAAGGTCATGTCTTTTGGGGTGGCTAATGCCCCGGCACTCTTCCAAGAACTGATGAACAAAATTTTGTACATGCTGAGGCGCAGACCTCTAGTACAGGAGTTGATTTCCCGAGGGGCAGAAATGGAGGCCCACATCAATGACGTGAGTTTGGGTACCAATACCCAAAGGACCATGTCCTTCTCCTCGGTGAGTTTTTCATTGTTTGCCGGGAAAACCATCTCCGAAGCAAACTCGAAAAATGCGAGTTCATGAGAGAGGAGATGGAGTATTTGGGTTTCGACGTGGGGTATGGCTGGTGGAAACCAGCCGCGTCTAAGATGCAGCCCCTACAGGACATGCAGATTTGCGATGACCCTAAGAAGGGTCTACACGACGTGAGGAGTTTTGTGGGCGCCTGTAACTTCTATAGGCGACACATTCACGATTTTACCTACTCTTCTGCCCCTCCACTGACGTAATCAAGAAAACTACTCCCTGGAGGTGGACCGCCAGAGAGGAGGAGTGTTTCCAGGAGCTGACGAAAAAAATTCCCTCCTCCAACTGCCTGGGCGTACCCCGCTCTAAGGGCGAGATAGTCCTGATCACTGATGCTAGTGATGTAGGGGGGGTGGAACGATATACCGATCGCAGGAGCTTAACCCAGCTGAACTACCTCACTGCCATTATTGTACCAGTGAAATGAACCTTGATGGCTCCCTGAAGCACGAATATCCTTCCAGTGAGTGGCGACTTGTACCACTGGGACACTGGAACTGAAAACGGAACCAGGCGCGTTCCAATTACAGCACCTACGACCAGGAGCCCCTGGCCGGTATGTTGGTGCTCTCATCACAGTCCCGACTATTGGGATCTAACCCTATTGTCTGGCTATGTGACCAGGAACCGGTGAAGCCCTTTCAGAAGGCCCCACCATCGGAGAAAGGGGAACTAAAACGGTGGTGGATTTATCTGAGCCAGTTCAGGCTGACAGTCCATCATATGCCTGGTATAAAAAATGAACTGTCGGACTACATATCGCGCAACAACTACGATGCGCTTATACACTTTCTGAGTGTCTATTTTTTTTCGATTGACCCTCAGCATTTTGTTGATGGATCCACCAGTAGTCCAGGCTATTCGGTGATTGGAGAAAATCCTGGGCTGTTCAAGTTCTGGAGCCTTTCCCGCAGTTTTCAAATCATCATCTCAATTCCCGAGTTCAAATCCACGCTCGCAATCTTTCAATTGACGCCAAGCCACCTTTTCGTTCATCCCGAAAACACCATGAATTTCACCCTATTTGGAAGCTCCAAAGCCGCCGATGATGGCCTTTCAACGCTATTCAACTATTCTCCGTCACACCTCTTTCAAAAACACCAAGCCTCAAATTCGCCGTTGCAAACACGCTTTCCGTCACGCCAACTTGAAGCCATTGAAGGCAAAATATTTGACACACGCCAACGCATTTTCGTTCCCGAAGTCTACCGCCGACTACAAGACTACTCCGAGTTTTACCTGGATGTGGAAGGCACCGATATTCAATCCGCCTTCGTTGGGAGCAACTCCACGGAAATTCTAGATCGAGGTAGGGTCTCTTCCGTTGCGCACAATAACTACAACGAGCTCGAAAAGCTTTTGTTCAAGCACAAGCGTTTCTACCTAAAGCCGTATGAGTTGGACTATTCCCAAGCCGAAGCCAAGGAGTCTCCACCCACCGCCACCCCGTGGGCTAAACAATTAAGAACCGTGCTAGATAAAGCCAAAGAAGAGAACAAAGACCTCAAAGGATGGTTCGTTATTCCGGCGTGGGACGCTCAAGTGGTTGCCGCCACCTTTCGCATGCTAGGCTCAACTTCCGCCCTTTTTCCTCTTCTTCCGTACATTTCTAGCGTGATATGTATGCACGGGGCGCAACTCCGGGACGCCTACAAGGTCAAAAGGGACGGCAAAGACTCCTACGAGTTCCGCACGAGCGGCCATCAAACGATGCCGTATGTTGCCTTGCTCCTAAACACCTCTTCCTTTGACGGGTGCCGATATGAAGACATCAATTTTAAGTTTGAACCTTTCCGCTTCGCCGCCAAGCACGCCCATCCAACGGTGCGAGACCTCCGGTTGCACAAAACACTACGTTTTGAGGTGAGCATAGAATTCCTTGATCACATTGAGCCTTCGCCGCCGGAAGAGAGAGATAAAACTAAACCAAAGCAACGCAAAATTGGAGACGCCCGTGCTTTCATGAAGTTAATGAACGAAATGTTTGTCCCCGCGCTAGCAAACGTATCGGTGAACACCAAAAATGCCTACTACCCGTTTGGCCACATAGTCCCTTCCGAGAGCCCGCATTGGGCCTACTACCGGTTTGATTGGGAACTCCCATCTCGCTTTGCCGACGAGCTCATGTTTAAGGTCCGAGAGTGCGCCCAATTCCTCACCGGAGAACTCCTTGCAATGGACATGCACGCTTTGCCGACTACCGAAGTGTATCGAGCCGTGATCGCTAGGGACCGAAAGGAAAGAAACAAAGACCTACAAGCTCCGGAAATGCTCACCATGATGATCGCCAACCTGCCCGGTGGACGGGGCGCCTCACCGCCCCTAGGAGCGATGTTCCGGTCTAAAGATTCCTTGGTCGTGGCGATTGACACCACTCACGCGCCGTGCGACGTCATGAAGACCGGTGTCCAAACGTTAGCTATCCGCTTCTTCCACTCATGCGGCATTGTCCTCTTTCATGGCATAGATGGGCAATTAGTGCGGTTCTCGTCACGATCCGACGGCAACGCGAGGTCCGCGCCTTCGGGCGCCCCCGAGCGAGCCCACGCGACGCCGGCCCCGCCCTCATACGACTCATCTAAGGCCCCGAAGACCGCCGTGCTCCTAGTGGCCCCAAGATCGGCGCACGCTCTCGACTTGCGCGTCCAAGCGGGGTTTCTTGGCCCGTACGTGTCGTTCGAGCCCACGCGGCCTCCCTACGAACACCAACAAGCCTACCTCGTGGTCTACGAAAAGGGGGAATCCGCGCTGCTAGCGCATGATTTCAAATATGGAGACGCTGCCTTTGCCCCACTACACCGCAACCTCATCGCCCTCGAGAAGATCCTCCCCGCTCAAGACCCGGATGTGGCCGAGCACGAGCAACCCATAGTGCAGCGCCTCCAAGCGGGAGCCGCCTTGGGGTCCACGGCCTTCGTGTCCCAACTTGTCACCGCCCTTCGTGAAAGGCCCGCTACGGGGCTGACTGAGCGCATCAGCGAGTGGAACGCGGCACCGGAGGACGCCGGCGCCGCTACGCCAACGCCAGGACCAAGCCGCATCGAAGAGATGTCCGAGACCAGCGTCCCGCTGCTTGCTCCACTAGGAGGCGAGGCGACCACCCTCCTACCCCCCGACCACGGTGCCCCCACCCCCGCCTCGGATATTCAAATCGACCCCCGCCTCCCCGCTGGTTTTTATTACGTCCGCGACGTATTCTCCGAAAGCCAAGAGGAAACGGTAAAAAAGATTCTCCACGACAACACGTGGGAGAAGTACCACGGGCGCTCAGTCCAACACTTCGGCCACGCATACCTCGGCCCGAGCAAAGTCGCCGCCACGTCCCCCATCCCGGAAGAGTTTTCCTCCATCCTCCAAACCTACAATGCCGCGCTGGAGCGGCTAGGCCTCTCACACCCTCCTCCCAACCAAATCACGGGCACAATGTATCTCCCGGGAGAGGGCATCGGCTACCACGGGGACGACCCCTTGCTAGGCGACCCAGTGTCCATTTTTGGTTCCCAATCGGACACCACAATGTTCTTTAAGAACCCCTCCAACGGGGACTCCTTTCGCATCCGCCTGTTTGCCCGCTCTCTCCTGGTCCTCACGGGGGCCGCACGCCATGAGTGGCACCACGGTATACCTCGACGGAGAGAAGACGAAGTGTTTGGGCTAACCGTCCCTCGTACCGTCCCTCGCCTCGCTCTAATCCTCCGACACATACCACAGGCAAGCTAACCCACGAAAGCCAGAGGGCCGGGTACCCGCCTCCTGCACTGTCCAGCCCCCTCCACCTGAACACAAAAGGGCCAAGATTCAGTGAACCACCGGCCCAGTCACGGCTTCCACCATCACAGGCAAGGGGCTAGACGACGAGCTCACCTCGGCCGGGATACCGGCCGACCAAATTCAGCACTTTCTTTGCCTTAGCCAGCCCAGCCAGCCCGGCTCCCCAGTGCCCCCCCAGCCCCCCCCTATCCCGCCCCCCCCGAGATCCAAAACGCGCCTACGGAAGGGTTACCAACGGCCTCACCGCCCCCCCATACCCCTCCCTTCAGAACTGCGTTTTCTATCCCACAACTTGCAGAAGAAACCCATAGTGAGCAGCCAAATTCTCCGACACCTCAAGAACGACTTCGACATCCTCTTCCTCCAAGAAATCAATCACGCCCCCATCCTCCCCCACGTGTACGCCTACGGTTCGGGCACTAAAGCCACCATCGTTTCGAATATCAGCCAAGACAAACACTCCAGAGGCGAGCATGGTTCCGTCTTGGTCTGTTCCCCCCGGCTCTCCCGCTTCGTTACCCCCCTTCCCCGACTAGATACAGAAGGGATGCTGGCGGCAGCCGTTCTCACTCTCCCGGGGGCCCCGCCCACCTTGCTGGTCTCGGTATACGCCCCAAGCACAGACGTCCACCGCTCAAAAATTGAAAACATCCTACGGCCACTCATGCATCAGTATCCTAACCACGTCCTCGGTGGGGACACCAATTGCATAATGTGCCCTGAACTAGACGGATCGAACCTCCAAACGGACAACGAATGGCCGTGGCTTCGCAGACAGATCACGAGCGACCCGCCGCGCCTCATCGATACCTTTCGGCACTTTCACCCGACCGAGCGGTCCTTCTCCCGATACCCCACCCCGTACAGGGCAAGCAGTAGCCGCCTTGACTATATTTTGCTCTCCCCGGCGGCCTCGGAATTTTTTGCCCCCACCTCTGCAACCATCCAAACCGACGACAAAACGTCAGACCACCACCCAGTCACGTACACCTCTCAAGTCCCCCCTCACCCTTTTACCGAAGCTCCCACAACTAAGAGGAAAGTTTTCCGAAAACTGACGGAGCGGGAACGCTCCAAGCACCACGACTCCCTTGCCCCCCTGGCGCGGTGGTGCGAGTCTACCCTCCCCCGCTTTGAGTCCTTGTCCTCGGCGGACATCGAGCTTTTCACAGACGTCGTGCTGGAGGAAGTGGCGACCAGCTACCACAGTATCACCACGCCGTCACGCCCTACCTCCTCGGCTCTGGTAAAGAAAATCAAAGAGTCCCTGCAAACCCTGCCCCCCCCCAGCCATCCCAACTACCCCGCTTCCATGGACACGCTCAACAAACTCGTCAAGGAGTGGGAAACCAAAGTGAACAAGGCCGCAACCACCAAAATCCATCGGTGCCTAGTGAGGAAAACTAGGATCAAACGCACCATCAACGAGGCGCTCAACCCCGTGGAACGAGGTGAAATAACGCTGAAGCGCCCGGGCACCACACAGCTCGTCTCCACCCCCAAAGAAGTGGGCTCTATTTTCTCTTCTACACTCCTCACCCTGGGGGGCAGCCTCGAATACGCACCGCCGAACACTCTAGTGGATCGCCT
Source organism: Eutreptiella sp. 'Long Island Sound 2002' (assembly GCA_964036045.1). Taxonomy (NCBI): domain Eukaryota; phylum Euglenozoa; class Euglenophyceae; order Eutreptiales; family Eutreptiaceae; genus Eutreptiella; species Eutreptiella sp. 'Long Island Sound 2002'. The sequence continues at coordinate 156,016,006 of OZ038380.1, forward strand.
ACTCGCACACTCCCCCGCCTGCCCCGAACCCACAAAACACGGCCTCCTCCCTGACATTACCTGGGAATCGTTACGCAACACGCTTAAGAGGTCCAAGCCCAACAAGGCGGGGGGGCGGGACTTCACAAACAACTACACTTTGCACGTCTCCCCCCCCCCTATCCAACAATTCATTTGGAAGGTATGCAACTACTACCTCCACCGGCCGTTGCCCGAGAAATGGCTCGAAGCCAACATTATCTTGCTTTTTAAGAAAGGGGACGTGATGAACCCGGTAAATTACAGGCCTATAGCCTTGCTGAACAGCGTTTACAAAATAATTGCAACACACGCCAACCGAGAGCTACTGGCAGCGGCCATTGAACATTCCATCATACACCCCACCCAGTTCGGCGGGCTTCCGAACCGCAGATGCCAGGACCACATTTTCAACCTCTTATCCACGTTTCGGGAATCGGTCGGTAGCTACAGCCTCTACATTGATTTCAATAAGGCTTTTAACTCCGTCCCCCACACCACCCTCTTCACAGTTCTATCCCGCCTGAACTTTCCTACGCCCCTTGTAAACCTCATTCAATCCTTGTACCGTGCCCCTCGCGACTTCCCAGTGGTGTCAGGTCAAACCCACTCCTCACACCTGCAAACCAGAGGCGTTCGGCAAGGATGCCCCATGTCACCAATCCTTTTCTGCCTCTACCTGAATGTGCTCCTCTTCGCCTTGCCGTCCCACGTCACTGCACCCCCCTCCCCACACGAATCGGGCCACGCCTTTGTTGACGACCTCCTCTATCGATCAGAGAATGGGGACCGCATACAGCAAGTTTTAAACTTCTTCGACACGGTCGCCAGGGAGTGGGGTCTAGACCTTAACCTCAGCAAAACCGAGATCCACGCTATGGGAACAGCTCCCCCCAGAACCTTCACCTCCCCCTCGGGCACCCCCCTGTCGACAACAAACCAACAGACGGGGCAACCACACAATTGCTACAAATACCTAGGGGTATACATCTTCACCGCCAACCATGAGGCACAAACACTGGCATTGGCCAAGTCGGAAATACGCTCATTTTTCACAACCCTCCAACCCCTCCAGCTCACCCTTTCGGAATACATTCTCTTGGTGAACGTCCAACTCATCCCTATTCTTTCCTACCGCCTCATGGCACACCCCCTGGCCCTGAACGAGTTGGGGGCCCTTCAGGCCATGATCTGGCAAAATGTTGCGCATGACCCCTCCCCGGACAGGGCCAACAGGATCTCCCGCCTCGTCTCCCCTAAGGCCCGCTACACCCCTCGCCACCAGGGAGGCTTAGGACTCCGCCACTTCACTTTTTCAATTTGCATGGCCCTGGTAAACACCGCAATAAGGTACCTCAACGGAGGCGGCCCGGCCTCGACAAACGAATCTTTTTCCGAAGCAATGCTCTCCACCACACGCAACCCAATCCAAGACACCATCATGGACGCATGCCACGCCATAGGCTTCCGATACCACAGCACCGGCCTCTGGGCCTCCTGCCCCCCCTCCCTTTTCCTCCCAAAAGAAAAAGTCCAGGTCCGGTTCCTAGCCACCAAGCCGGCACCACAATACAGCAAGTTCGGCAACAGATTAAAACGGACGCCCCAGGACCTGGGGTTCCACCTAGGTACAGTCACGGAAGTGCACTCAGAATCGGCCACACTCCAGTTTTCGGACGGCACCACCCACACCATCAAAAACCCCGGTCTCCGCCGCAACGAGAAAGAATACACCTTTCAAAACCCAGCCATTTCTGTCCTCCCCCAACTGGCGGGGCGCCACGAACTGCTCACCCCCCCCCTTCTTCACCCTCAAGAATACATCCTCAACCCCCCCCCCGGGCCATACGGCGGGGTCCTACTCGACTCGTCACTGCATGGCGAGCTGTACCGGCTCCCAGATGAACCTCACTCCCTTGACCCCGACGACCTCGAAGAATGGGGTTGTGAAGCAGCCCTTGCCCTCCTCCTCGCATCGTCCCCCGGCACGACATGGGTGTACTTGGATGGCTCAGCGGGCGCCTTGGGCTACGGATCGGCGGCCACCCTGTTTTTTCCAAATGGCTCCAGATGGGTACTGTGCCAAACGTCCCCGTACCAGTCATCAGAGGGATCGGAGTTCTGGGCCGCTATTATGTTCCTACGGTGGGCCCTTGCATCTCACCCGCACCTCACCTTCGCCGTGCTAGGGGACAACCTCCACGTTATCACTGTTCTCTCTCCGAACACCCCCCCAGGCCTCCCATCACGCTCGCCAGCCGGCACGTGGGAATCCTCTCTCCAGTCCATTCAGGCCTCCCTACGCCCAGGGATGATCCAGGGTTGGGGGTGGATCAAGGGGCACGCCGGGTTCGTGGGGAATGAAATCTCAGATGCTTACTCAAAGTGGGCCGCCCACGTGATGGTCTGGGACCCCTCCCTCCTTCCCCCCCCCCCGATAGGGTGCATATCCAGGGGCCCCCTCCCAGTCATACACAAATTGACTACAACCTCAATCAAGCATCTCCTCCCTCGCCACAAACACGAAAACATCCACGCACCGTCCAGCTTCCATTTTTACAATCACACTTCGTGGTTCAAGGGCCTCCCTTTCAAATGGTCCTCCGGAAATTTCAACATGGCGCCATTTGCTTTCCACGACGACTTGCGCCCTCGCCATTGCCACGCTTGCCCCGACCCGCACCCGATGGATGTTATCTCTTTCGTCTCACACTGCCCAACGTGCGAACACCTGGTCCAATCCTACATTCAATGCTGGCGCCCCCCCTTCACCACGGTGGTGTCCCAATGGTGGTCCGCGACCACACACGTGGGGGAGAGACGCAATTTCGTCCGGGGGCTTGTTCCCATGACGCTGTACACCAAACTCACAACCCCCCCCTCCGGCCGAAGAAAACCAGCACACTGTCACGACTTAAAACTCGCCCTGAAGGATCGTGTTCCCCTGCTCCTCAGCGCCCTATACCGCACGCTGGAATGGCTAAAAGACCACCCCCCCCCAGCCCCGCTCACCCCCCCTACGGGCCCCAACTCATGGGGACGCCCCTGGTCGCCCTACAGCACGTCGCACACCGCCCAACAACGCCCCCCCCCCGCCTACCACCCTCCCCCCCCCCTCCCGGACAAAGTTGCACACAAGCCCCCAAAACGCCCCCGCCCCCCATCTCCTGCGGCACACACCAAAACTCGAAAACACGGCCGCCAGCCCCCAAGGCCCGTCCGGCCTCTATCACTGAAACGCGGTACCGCAAGTCAACCCCAGCCAGAGCCTCCGCCCCCCAAACGGCCGCTCACAATCAGGGACATGTTCAACCTCCCCCCCCCCCCTAGACCAGCACCCCCCCTCGCCGCCTCCGCCCCCATTTCCGCCCCTTCTCCTCGCATAACAAGGTACTTCGCACCAGCCCCCCCCTCCCCCGCGAGTACAAACTCACAATCGTCCTCACACTCGTCCAACGTGTCATCTCTTTGAAAAAGCCACACTTACACATTTTCTCACGCCGACCCTCGACAGCCCTAGCGGCGCGATCAATCAGTACTACCACACTGGCACTCACCAGTCACTTCTGCAAATGAATCCCTCCCCCAAGCCACCCCCCGTGCTCAAGCCGTCATGCTCTAACCCCCAATCCGCAACCACACCGCCTTCGGGTATCAAGCGGAGACCCCGGCCTGCGGTTGTCTATAACGGGGCTGCCAAGTCTCTTTGAGATGAAGCAGACGAGGACAGCAACGTGCAGCGGTACTCAGCCCGCGATTGAACTTGATTTCGGGCTCCCGCCCCTCCCCAAAAAAGCTTGGCGCGCAAGAGCCTTTCTCCCCGGCCTGGCCAGCCACCAAAGGCGCCGTTCAGTGCAAAAAAAACTACGATGCGCTTATTGGTGAGAGCTCTGAGGCACTCGCCAAAGAGGCTTTCCAGCGTATGGATGTCCAGCTTGACCTGTCTTTGCGGACGGCTGGAATCCTCGAGGGTTGGAGGCTAACTGACTATCAGTCAGAATATAAAGGATTTCTCCAGACCCTCAGCACTGGTCTCGAACCCCGTGTCATTGACGGGCACCAGTGGTATAAAAATGGCCAGTACCTCTTCTACGAGGACCGTCTAGTCGTGCCTGAGGCTCGACTTGATGGGTGTCTACAGATCACACTGGCGCTAATCGCTAAGTGGACTTCTTCCGTGAGTGTTTCTACTCTGGTCTAACCCTGACTGAACTGATGTCCCGTATGCAGACTATTGCTGATGCTTGTGGTTCTCATGCCAGCAAGCAGAGTGACAGTAGCGATAGGGGACTGATTTCCAGCTTACCGGTACCCTATTGTACTAACTCCCCTCTCCACGTGGATTTCATCCACAGCCTACCTCGCTTTGGGGGCTATGTTAGTTGCCTAGTGGTCACCTGTGGTCTGTCCCGCTTCACCCGTGTGTTCCCTTGCAATAAAAAAATCACAGGTGAGCAGACTGTGAAAATATTGGTCGAACAATGGTTCGAACTATACGAGCACCTAAGCAGGTGCAATCTGATGAGGATGTACGCGTCCACAGTGACACAGGATGGTACAAACAAGTGCTGAATGCCCTCAACGTTGAGTTAACCACAGCTGTGCCCTATACCCACACGTCTAATCCTCTTTGCGAGAGACAAAACCGTGTGGTGGAACAGAACCTGAGAATACTGAAGAAACAGGAACGTACTAAAGATTGGGTACGCTTAGTGCCCTGGACAGTGCTGACCATGAACTCTCAGAGGAGCTCTTCTACAGGTTTCACCCCCCACGAGCTGTTTGACCGAGGACGACCTGCTTGGTTCTTCGAAACCCCCTTTCCTGAGGACTTCAAGACCTTTGTTGCAAATCGGCGGGAACACAAGCAGTCTATGGCTAACCAGGCTGGGACTAACCTGCGACATATCCGCAAACCTGAACTGAGCCGACGAAATGGCCTACGGCGACCCGCCAGTTTCAGGGCTGGTGACCTTGTCTTGGTTCACCATTCACACCTACCCTCCTGGCCCCGCAACTGCCTACAGGTCCCTTATTTTGGGCCCTATCGTATCATCAGGATAGATGGATCTAGAATTCATGTCAGGTGCAGTCCATGTCTAGCTGGTGAACTGCTTTGTGCGCCCAAGCAGTGGAGGCACTATCTCTCCCCTGAAGATTTGTCCTGGGATGAGTGGTGTCTCAGCGACGGTGATGTCCAGCGTATCGACCTGGAGAACGCTGCCAGCCCAGAGGAGGCAGACAAACTCGAAGAGGTGACTGCCGATGAGATGGCAGTCGATGGCTACTACGTGATTGCAGGTGTTGCCCGCCACGAGTATAAAGAGGGCTGCAATTTCCTAACCCTGTGGGATAGCTATGGGCTATCTGAGGCGACCTGGGAACCCATTTCCGCCTTTTTACAGCCTGATGGGAGTATCAACCCCATCATTCGCTCCTGCCTCGTTGAGAACAACGACGGACAGCTATTAACCCATGCTGAGACTCTATGCCAGCGTAAAAAGAAAAACTAATCTCCTGGTGTCTACCTATTCACTGTTTTCTAACCTTCTAGGTCTTCTAATCTCCGAGGGGCGGTGAGCACTCTTGTGCAGATATGTCTGCATACGTGTGTGAGAGCAGTTGTCACAGCTGCCCCGCATTGCATCGCAGGACGGGACCGGTAGCCCTCCTTGATAACCACTCCCTGGCCGAAGGCCATCTGTTTTGCCCAGATCACTGCTTTCTGAGTGCTGCGCCAGCCCTGGCTGTGCCCTGCAGTCCCATGCCTATGGTTCCCAGCGTGAGCCACGTGGCCGCTTATAAGGTTTGCAGCCACCCAGCGAGTCTGTGCCTTGTTGACTATGTGTTGCATGGGAACTGCCCTGATGCAATGACCTTGGGGAGCGAACGAAGAGCAGTGGCTTTCTACTCCAGGGAGGAACAACAAGCAAGGTGTTATGAGGCAAGGTGTGTCCACCCTCTTTTGGGACAAGGTAGGTAGGTATCTTGGGGAGCTCGGGATGCCTCCTTTGACAATGCAGGAGGAAGGTCTTACCAAGGAGACGTCCTATCCCTCCCACTGCCCGAGGTCCGGTGCCTCCTAAGCCGCTCCCGGAGGTGCTTGGGAAGGCAGTGTCGCGGCCACCCCGTCCAAATGTCCCGGGTGGGAGGGTGTCCCCACATGTGTCCGTGGGTAGGGTCACATGCCCCCTCCTTTGGGCGGCAGCTCTGGGGGCTGCCCAGCCGTATGGAGTATCTCCCATCACAGGGGGTATTGCTCCCGCCAGTCTACGGTACGACCGCCTCACCCCTGTGGCTCGAGTTGCGGGGCCCCGCTGCTTGGCAGGCGACCCCCTCCTGGGCTGTGTGCCGGCACGCCTGTAATCATTTGTTCCATGGCTCCGGGCGACGCTTGCGGTGGTCCCCGATGCAGCCTGGCCGGGCTCGGACCAGCGGCCTTGGAGTACCGCTCCTGCCACTGGCCCGGTGGGTCAGCTGGGTTGCCCCAGTGCGTCCAACCCTGGGGGTGTAAGCCGTGGTCCCCTGTCCCTTTGCTGCCCTCGGGGCATGTGCGTGTGCTGTGTCCTGGCCCACATCGCGCCTGTTCACCAGTGTGCGCGCCATGTGCGGTGCGCGTGTGCTGTTGGTGGTTTTGTCCCTCTTCCTTCCCCCCCCTAATTTTATTTTCTTTTCTTTTTCTCTTTCTTTTTCTCTGCATTTGTTTTGTTTTGTCGTGCCTTTTTTTTTTAAATGGAAAAGGGGCCGCGCGCACACTGCAGGCACAGGCATGGGCAACTGGTGCAGCTGTGCAATAGTGTTGTGTTCTCTGGTGTGTGTCATTGTGCTTTGGTGGCGGCCGCGCCCCAGGGGCGCGGCTCGCGCGTCTTGATGTACACGGGTGCGGGTCAGGGGTGGGTTTGGTTAGTTGCCTCTTTGCTTTTGGTGCTGGCTGGTTAGGCGGCTGTGTGGGTCGTGGGTGTGCGTTGTCGCTGGGTTGCTCCCTCGGCGGGCTTGGTTAGGAGTCAAGGGTTAGAAGTTACGGGATGCGGCTCGGGTTTGACTCGTGTTGGGGCTTCGGCTGGGTTTGGCGGTTTTGACGGCTGCGGGCTCCGGCTCGGCGCCGTTGGGCGTAGCGGTGCCCGTTGGCGTGCACGTTGGCGTCCTTCGCCTTCTGGTTTGCTTGGTGTCTTCTGGAGGGGGCTCGGCGTGGCGCCCCGCGGCGGTGGCTGGCTGGATATCGGGGTTAGGTGGTGGTGTCGCTGGCTGGGGGGTCAGACGCGTTGTGCTGTTTGGCGCTCACGGCTCCTGCGTTGCTGTGGGTGCTGCCCGTGTCGATGCGTCGACGCTTGTGGGGTGGCGAGGGGGTGTGTGTGCGCGGGGTTGGGCTTGGGGTGATGTTCCACAGGCATCTGCCTTCTCGTCACATCTCCTGGAGGGTCTCCCGCAGGCGCCTGAGGGCATACGGGTGGTCCTGGGGGGCGGGGAGGTTGGGGGGGGTGAACTCACTGGGGTTGGAGCGCATCGGCCAGCATGGCTTCCCATGCGGCCTGTGGCATCCGGCCCCCCGCCGGCTGTTCTCCGCCGACCCCCTGCGGGGCCGCTGGACCAGGCCCTCGAGGAAAGGCTCTGCCCGGGCCCAGTTGCGCAAGCTCCCAGAGCTGCGTGTGGGTCGAGCGCTGCCACCACTGTCCCTGGGCGGGGCCGTGGCCTTAGGCGGAGGAGTGGGCGTGGGTGGGTGTGATGGGGTCGTGGGGACTGGTGGCGGTGGCGTGCCTGGGCGATTCCCCGTAGTCCTGCGCCGTGGTAATGCGTGGGGAGTGGGGGCGCGGGCGGATGTGGACTCGCGGGTACGCGCGCACGGTCTCCGCCTCAGGATTTGGTTGACTCACGGTGGCGGTGGTAGCGGGGCATTTGCTGTATTCGGGCTGACATCGACGGTTGGTAGGGGGGCGGGGACGCTGCTGGTGGACCCTGGCGCTGTTCTGGTCTGGTCGGGGCTGGTCCCTGGGCCTGGGGTGTGGGCTTTGAGGGGTGGCGGGACAAAGCGCGTTGCGCCTCGGCCGCGGCGTGCTCTGCCATGAAGGTGGTAGGGGCGGCGTCGGTGACGGTGGGGGGTCGCCGTGTTGGGCGCTGCTGCTGCCGGGCCTGGGATGGCCGGGACCGGATGTTGTAGAGGACGTCCTCCGGGGGTCGGACTCGTGCTGCCGTCGTGGCGCCGGGCTTGGGCTTGGGCTTGCGTTTGGCTGCGGGTTGAGGTCGTGGTGCGCTGACCGCTTTGGGTGGTTGCTTGGCGGCTGTCTTGGGTTTCGGCCGGGCTGCGGGCGCGGGCTTCGTTGGGGCGCGGGCCTTGGCGGCGGCGGGGTTGCTCGCGGTGGGGACGCGTTTGGGGGCCTGTTTGGGAGGTTTTCCCCGCAGCTTGGGGGGTGGAGTGCTGGACGAGGACGTGGTGGTGGTGGTGGATGAGGTGGTTGTGGTGGTGAAGGTGGTGGTGTCGTCCCCACGTACCCCAGATGTGGGGCTGGTCCGGCTTTTCCTCCCTGGTGTACGTGTTGGGGCTTGGGTTGTGTTGAAGGGGGGGGGCGTAGTCGGCGGGGAGGAGGGAGTCGGTGCCGTGCATCACCCAGTGGCCAGTTGGTGCGTGGTAGTGGGTGGTGGAGAGGGTGTAGTGTATGTTGTACATCCGGTTCATGTACTGGGAGGGGGCTGGCTGCTGGTGGTCGGGGGTGGGGACATCTCCAGGGACCTGGTGCCTGAAGTTGCTCAGGGAGGCCATCCGGTCGACCCATGTCACCCTTTCCATGTCCTTAGTGTCCCTCGGGGTGGCGCTGGGTGGGGTCTGGGCCATGTCGGGCTTGTGGTTGCGGGGGCGGCCCTTGCTGTTCACCCGCCCCGGCACAGGCTGTCCGACTAGGTGTCGCCTCCAGTCGATGCAGGGCACCCAGATCCGGCTCCCCGTGGGGGGCGGGCTCTCGCCGTCAGGGGTGGCGAGTGGGGGGCAGTCGTGTGGGGCGACGTGGAGGAAGGTGTCGGAGAGGAAGTGTTTGACGCCCTCCCCCAGAGTGGCGCCTGGACCAGGGTGGTCGCTCGGATGCGCTGGCTGGTGCCGGAGGTGTGGGGGCGCAGCAACTCTTGGTCTCCGAACCCACGGAGGTCCTGTCGCACCGCTGCGGGGTTGTGTAGGGCGTAGGGTTCGGCCAGTGCGGCGGCTGGTGGTGCGGGGTGTCATGGGGGAGGTTGTGTTGATTTGGGGGGGATGATCGTCGTTGTCGCGCACGGCGTCTGGTGATGGGGTTACTCTTGGTTGCCGCGGGAGGGGGGACTCGCGGTGGTTCGTGTCGGTGGGGGCATCGCAAGCCATCGGTTGGCGGGGGCCTCCGCGTGGTACGTCTGTGGCCTAGACCGGGGGGGGGGGGGGGGCCGGGGGGGGATGGTTTTGGGGGCCGCACTGCTTGTGCTGGGGAGGGCGGGGGTTGGTGTTGCGCTGGTTGGGTGTCTGGGCGTCCCGCCGGGTCGTGTGGGTGTTGCGTGTGTGTGCTGTGTGGTTCTTGTGGTCGCTGGCTGGCTGAGGTGCCGAGGTACGGGTGGGAGGCGGCCGCCGGGGCATCCGGGCGGGGCTGTGGTCCGTAGGTAGTGGGTGGCTGCCGGTGGATGGTGCTTGCTGGCATGGGGTGTGGGTGGGGGGGCTGGTGGTGGTGGTGGGCTGATCATTCTAGGCCCTGGTGCTGCTGGTGCGCGTGCGCGGCCCCCTGCAGGTCCATGGGGGTGTACAGTGGTCCATATGTCGTGAGCCCGTGTAGTGGGGGCGCTAGGTGGTGCTGGATCGTGTGGTGGTGGTGTCGCGGGTTTGTTGGTTGTGTGTGGTACCACGGCGCTGGTCGGTGCGGTGGTAGGGGTTGGTGGTGGTGGTACACGTGATGGTGTGGTGCCGTGAGGTGTGCCGTGTGGGGAGGGTGGCCCGCGGGGGCCGGCTGCGCTGGGGCGTTGTGGTGTTGCAGTTGGTGGGGGTCGCTGTAGTATTGGGGCATCGGGGGGTAGGGGTCGGGGGGGACGGGGGCGTGGTGGTGGTGTTGGTGGTGCCGCTTGCCCTGGCTCTGCGTGAATGGTGGTCCTGGCATGGCGTGGACGTGTGTGGGCGGTGATCGCTGGCTGCGCTCCCGGGTTAGGGTGCTGTGGTAGGGTGGCGGCAATGGGCGCTGGTGGGGGCGGTGCTGTTGGTGTGCCCCGGGGGTCTGGGCGTGGGGTGGCGTGGCGTGGCTGGACCCCGGTCCTGGCCGGGGTGCTGCGCCCTGCTGGCGGGCGCGCTGGAGGGCCCCCTCACCTGTCTTGGTTTTTTTGGCCTGGTGGGTGTCGGGGGCGGGTGAAACTCCTTGTCCTCGTGGAGGCGACGGGGAGCGCGCGTGCCCAAGATGCGCCTCTCTGAGGCGCGCCTTGAGGACTCTGACGTAGGCGCGCTGGTCCGCCAGGTCCATCCGTGCGGCGGTCGTTTCGTCGGGGGCGGCCAGGTGGGCGTCCGGAAAGGACGCCCAGCCCTCCGCGGGCTTCAGTTTCGTGGGGTGGGGGGGGTGTGCCGGGTAGAGGAGTGCGCAGAGTGGGTAGGGTCTTCTTTTCCGCCGGCCGAGGGCGGTGTTGAACCGGCGGCAGGTGACTGGGAGGTAGGCTGCTATCTCCTCTGGTGCCTTGTCCGCCCACGCTTCTGGTGTCGGGGCTGCTGCTTGGGGGGCCGGGAGGTGTGGGTCTGGGAGGTGGAGGTCACGGTGATGGAGGTATAGGGCGAGAAGGACGTGGCGGGCCGCCACGTTCAAGCCGCACCCGCTGTGGCGCAGAGGCGGGCCGTGAGGGGGCAGGGTTGTGCTGGCCGTGGCCATGGCTATGGTCCACACGTGGTCTGCTGCGTCCGCCATGTAGTACCCTTCCAGTTGGTCCTGGAGGGCGTCCGTGAGTGGCCCGAAGAAGCTCGGGTGGCTGGCAGGGGGGCGGTGCGGCTGGGGCCGCGGGCCGCTCGCGGTGGTGGGGGTTCGGGTACCCGCAGTGGGGGCAGTGGGTGAGGCGGTGTGCGGCTCCTAGGCAGACCCAGTGGTCTGGGTTGCAGGGTAGGGCCGTCTGTGGTAGCCGCTGGTGCAAACAGAGGGGGCATGCGGTGCCTGGCGGTTGGCGGTACCTGTGGACGGACGGTGGCGTGGGGGAACCGGGTCTTGTGGCTCGCGCATGCTGGTGGGTGTGTGCGCGGTGCCTGTGGTGCTCGTGCGTGCCGTGCTGGTCTTGTGCCTGGTGGATGGTGTGGCGGGGGGTCCCGTGTTGGTGGTATGTTGTGGGGCAGGTTCTCACTGTTGGTAGAACAGGAGTCTGAGGAGGTGGGCTCGGTCCGTTTGGGGCAGGGTGGCTGCATGCTGCAGGTTCTTGTGGGTGCGGTATGTGAGCTGCTCCGCTGTCTTGGCAACAGCCGTCCATTGCATGTGCGCTGCTGTGGCCTGGGGGTCTTCCGCGTGGGCGCATAGCAAGGTGTAGACGGCAGTGGGGATGAGTCCTCTGCGGACCGCCTCGAGTACCTCCGTCTGCTTGAGGATGGTGGCAAGTCGTTGGGTTGCCGGGGACCGTGTCTGCCATCCGGCGTGCTGTGCGATGGTGTGGGTTGGGTTCCAGTCTGTGAGGGTGTCCAGTCCTTGGTACGGGGGGCACGTCTTGAAATAGTGCCAGGTTTCTTCTTCCGCCTGGCCACAGATGTATTTGGTGTATCCTGCGGGGACGTGGATCGAGCGGCGTGCGTACCATCGGTGAGGAGGGGAAGCTGCTGGAGGGCGAGCTGGAGTCAGGGTTTTTGTAGGTGTGCTGGGAGGCTATCCGGGCGTAGGGCTGAGTAGTAGAGGGGGGTACGGACGGAGTCTTCGAGGCGTCGTAGGAGCTCGGTGTTTGCGGGGTGGGCCAGCGTGGTGGCCAGCTGATGGATGGGTGTGGGGCAGTGGTACTGCTTGTCTCGATCCGTGTACGGCGTGTCCTCGGGTATCCATTGGGGGGGCTCTGTGGCCGAGGGTATCTGCAGTAGGTGCTGCAGGTGGCTGTGGTGTGGGTAGTCTAGTCGCACGTGTTCGAGCTCTGGGGTGTGGTTGGTGCTCTTGTGTTTGGCATGCGTGTCTGCGCGTCCATTGCCGTACCTGTAGCGGTAGGACTCCTGTTTGACGATGTGTAGGGGGTCCTGGGGCTGCATGCCCCTGAAGGCCATTCATAGCCCCAATGCTTGTGTGGTGAGGCCGGATTCGAGTGCCCTGTGGAGGGGCAGGTCCGCGAGGCGCCTGCTGAGGTAGATGTCGACCGTGGCGTCCACGACTACCCAGATGTTGCGGGGCCGGATCGTTGCGGGTGGTGGTGTGGCCGTGATGGCGTCCGCCAGGGTGCTAAGTTCACCGTGGGAGGACGCCCCAAAGATGGTGGCCCCGGTGTGGTGTCCCACGTGGAGGCTGTCCGCGCTCCGGGTGATGCATACAGAGGCACACCCGACCGTGGGGGTGCGTTGCTGCGTGCGCGATGCGTCAGTGAAGTAGATGATGTCGGTGTCGCTGGGTACGGGTAGGCGGGCGATTGATGTGGGGTGATAGACGTAGACGGGGTTCCCTTGGGCGGTTCTGGTGGGCATTTGCGTGGGTTGCAGTAGCGGCGTTGCATAGACGCCTATTCCCTGGGCAATGATGGCCTGGGCTCGTGGGGTGAGGCAGAGGAGGCCTCTGTCGGGGCGCCCCTGGGTGATGTACGCGTACATCAGGTGGAAGAAGTATCCCGTATTGGGGTGGAACTTCTGGAACGTGATGGTCTGTCGCCGTTCCTTGTCATCTTTGTTGCCACGGAGGGTGGGGCATTTGTGCTGTAGGGGGCGCATGGGTGCCTCCAGAGGTCCTGCGCGGTGTGGGTCGCAGCGGTCGTACTCTTTGGCCACGCTTTCTGGGTCTGCCCGCTCGTTGGTGAATGTCCATGTTGCACTGGGTGTTCGAGTCCAGGGTACGTGTGCTGGGTGGCCAGGGGGTACCCTGTGAAACAAGGGGGAGAGCCATGCCTGCTTGTCGGCAGTGGCGGCGGCGGTGGGGGTGTGGTAGTGGGTGGAGATGAGGTGCAGCAGGGGCCACGGAGTGTCGAGGGCTCTTGGGCCGCACTGCCAGCACGTGCGTGGTAGGCCCTGGTCATTGTGTCTGACTGGTGGTACTTCGGTCTCTGGGGCGTGTTTTGGGATGGACCAGGGGGCATGGTGTCGCTGGACAGTGCGGGTAGCGTGTTTGTGGCCGTTTGGTGCTAGCAGCAGGATGGTGGGTGGTGTCCAGCCTTCAGCTGAGGGGCTGGGCTCCTTCTGCTTTGTGCCGCCGTTGTTGGGGGTCTCGTGCTCGCTCGGGCGGGGCCAGGGGTGCTGGTGTTGGAAAGTCTTGTACGCCCTGTTGATGTCCTTGGGCCCCGGCATCTCGCGCCCTGCCTTCGTAGCGCATGCGTGGAGGTATGCTTGGAAGACGCGGCGTGCTGGCTGTTGCGGGTCGGAAAGAAACGGGGTGTGGTGGGCGCCGCACTGGGCCATGATCCTCATCTGCGTCAGGGTGATGTATACAATGGTGATGGTGGCCCCCACGAGGCGTAGGGTGTCCACCTCGCCTGTCGGGTGTCGGTGGACGTCGGTGTGCATGGCCACAACTGGCCCCTGCTGATCGCAGTGGTGGTTTCTCAGGATGGCGTGCGTGTGGTGCGGTAGGACGAGCTGCAGCTGGGCCCAGATGCTGGTGCCCACGGAGGTGGGGACAACGTGTTGTGCCAGTATCCACCAGGGGCAGGTGTTGCGGGCCATTTGCCCTTCTTTTATGCGTATGGCTGCCGCTTCGCGAACCTCGGGTTGGTGGTTGTGTGTCACCCTGTGTAGGAGGTGCGCTGCGTGTTTGGCTTAGGCCGTGTCGACCAGGGCGCCTGTATTGTCCCCGTAGTAGCGCCAGTGGGCCATCATGGCCTCTTCGGGGAAAGACGTGGGCCAGCCTCCGTGTTGCGCCCATGCCTTTGTCACTTGCTGTTTGGCGTGGCGAAGGGGGTCTTGGGGGTGCGGGAGGTGCAGGGCTTGGTACCCGATGGCTGCGTTGAGCACCGCTTCCATGAAGTATGCCAGGCCCTGCGTAGACAGGAGGTTCCCCCTGGCAAGTTGGGGTAGTCGGGCGAGGCGCCCGTCCAGGTTGCTTGGAAGTGCAATGTGGTGTTACCGCGTGGCCTGTCTGACTCCCAGGTGGATTGTGCTGTCCTCCACGTGTAGGGGGTCGCCTTTCCGGATGTGGGAGGCGGGGGTCCCGATGTCGGCTAGCCCGACCGGGTTGCGGGGGTGGACCAGGAGTTGGTGGGCGTGCATGTAGGTTGTGGTGAGCTGGAGAATGGCGGACGCTTGTTCGGTGGTCGTTGGTAGTCCTGCGTTCTCTGGGTCGCGGTGGTGGGTGGCCGTAGTCGGCAGGTTGTCGTCCGCGAAGTTGATGAGGGGGGACCGTAGCGGGTATGGGGCGTATCGCGGGTATACCTCCGCCAGCTCGAACGCCAGCGGGAGGGTGACAAGGAGGTAGAGAAAGGGGGCCTCGGCGACGCCCTAGGGGACCCCGCTGTCTGTGCTGGTCCAGGGGGTAAGGGCTGCGGCTGTGATGACGGTGTAGAGCCAGGTCTGGATGTACCCGGTCATAAAGGATAGGAACGGGAGGCCCATGGCATCCCATACCTCAGTGAGGAGCCGGTGCGGGGCTTGGAGGAACGCGCCTTGGACGTCGAGGGAGGCGACAATCATCTCGTAGGGGTTCATGTCCAGCGCGGTGTCCTGGAGGAAGAAGGCCTCGTGGGGGGACCTGCCCGCCATGGCTGCCCACATGCTGGCGGGTACGTGGGCGAAGACCGCCCGCGCGATGCGGCCCAGGATGAGCGTCCACACCCGCTTGACTTCGGTGGTGGCGCAGACTATGGGCCGCCAGTTTCCCGGCTGCGCCCAGTCCCCCTTGCTGTAGTGGGGGTGGACCAGGTTGGCGCACTCAGGGGGGATGGGTGTGGTGCCCGTGACGATTTCCCACAGGCGGGTTGCCTGGCGGCGCTTGACGGGCAGGTTGAGGCGTTGGTACGCTTCGGCCGGTAGTACGTCGACGCCGGGCATGACCCCCTTTTTTAGGCGGTCTAGGGCGCGTTGCAGTTCTGAAATGCTGAAGGGGTTGTGTTTGATGGCGCGCCGCTGTTCCCGGTTGAATACCTTGGGCACATGTTCGCGGATGGTGCCTCTGGTATGGGGTCGAGCTCGGGGAGGGCGTCCCCGTGTTCTGCCTGGAGGCTGTCCAGGACTGCCTGGAGGACGGCGTCGGGATCGTTGGTGAGCCCCCCCTCTGGGGTGCGCAACACGTGGATGGTACGGCGCCCCGCATCCTCCACGACGCAGCTGATGTACCGCAGGGACTTGTACGGTGTGTGGTTTCTGCCGTATTTTTCGTGTTCTTGGGCTGCGGCCGTTATGCGGTGTGCGTGCCATTCCTGGAGCTGGTGGCGGCGGGTGGTGAGGAGCGCGCGGAGGTGGGCTTCTCGGTCTGGTGCTTCCGGTGTGCTGGGGCGCAGCAGGGTGGCGAGTTCCTCTTTCGTGGTCCAGATGTCATGGACGAGCTGTTGGAGGGTGGGGTCCGGTGGTGCTCCCGTGTGGCTGGTGTCGCGCTCCATGCCGCATGCTTGTGCCGCCCGGCGCATGGCGGTCGTGAGTGTTGGCGCATCAGGGCGGCGCAGGATGGCGTGCGGGGCCCTGTTATACCTGTGCCAGGCGCCGTGGTTGTCCTCGGGCAAGAACCGCAGTATGGGTGGGAGGGTGTCGTCTGGCAGGGTGGCCGCGGGTAGGTGTAGGTTGGGGATGATGATGTTGATGTAGGGGGGTCGGGGGCCCGTGCCCGCGGGCGGGAGGTCCCCGTAGGTTGCCTCGTGGACACGCACCGTGGTTGGGTCTCCGTAGCACGTGTTGATGCAGGAGGGGTGGGTGCCGGCTTGGTGGGGGTAATGGGAGGGTGTGCCGATGAGTCCTGCTGTGAGGTTGGTGAGGCCAAGTTTGTGCACGGCGTCCCTAACGGCTATTTCGGTGGCTGTGGGCGGGCCGGTGGGGAACGACAAGCAAGGTGTTACGAGGCAAGGTGTGTCCGCCCACTTTGGGGAAACGCGTGCCCACAGGTAGGACCCCTGAGTGGTCCAGACCCATGGGGTTCTGCCCTTCCTTACCGCGATACCATACCCCTAAGTGTGCTACGTATGTCTGTATGTGTCTCACTTCACTCCCCGGCGTGGCTCCCGGAGACCGGGCTTCGCTGACGGCGGACCGAAGGTCCTAATCAGGTACTGTTACCACTCCTATGGCGCCCAGTTTCTGTGCTGGCGCCTATCCTTTGGGGAAGACGGCTAAAGCCCTACCTACTAGAGGGGAGGGGTGGCCAAGTGTGCTAAGGGCATACAAAACTCCCATTTTTGCTAAGGGCCAAAAGCTAACACACTCCCCTGCCCACGAGGAAAAGCACGCGGGACAGGAGACACCACTACACTACACTCACTAATGCCAGCACTAGCCTTCGAAGGCAGGGTGAGCACAACCGCACTCAGTCCCTACCAGGCTTGCTCACCCTAACCCCTACACACACTACTGGGTGTTCATGACGAAGGAGTCACAGGCCTTACTGGCCCCCCTGTGAAATTACAAGAGAACACAGCGCTACTAAGCGACTGTGGCCTAACAGGGACGTCACAACACCTTTCCCTGTCAGGGCTTGGAGGGAAGGAGTGCTCAGTTTGCGTGCACAGCGTGTATGTTGAAGGGGTTGGACTGTCCTTGCCACTCACCGGTGAGGTACAGTTTGTCGATTGTGTGATCAGCGCCCTCTTTAGCATGGGCAGCAAAATTCAAAGTCGCCAAAGGCAACTGCAGCTGCACCAATCACCCTGCCCTCTCCCACCAGTAAAGCAAAGGCAGATGAGACCTGGTTAGCCGCTGAGGAACCAAGCCAGCCTCCACGTATTATACGTTTCTCAGGCGGACCTATAATACGCTGTCCTCTAAGCAGGCCGCAAGCAAGCAAGCTTAAGGACTCCGCCCATTCTCTTATAGAACATAGCGCGCAGCGCTGGGTAGCCTAAGCAAGAGTTATACCGTGTGCACTGCGTGTGGCCTATATCCCTTTAATGCATCCTGGGTATGAAGGGAAGGGAGGCGAATGACCAAATTTTTCTTCTACTATTTACCATTAACAAACAATCAGCGCGTGACTCAACCAGGACGTGAGCTCCTCCGGGGCTGACCTACCTTACTCACCACGCACTATGTGAATGCTGAAGGGAACACAAAAGCGAAAGGACGAGAAGCGTTACAACAACTGTACGGCGAGTTATAAACATCCCTAATCGATTAATGCATTGTGTGTCATCCATGCCCTTCTTACGTTGTTTACTGCGGGAGAAGGAGAGGGAATGGTGCACTGCACAGCGCAAAACACGCCTTAGCGTTTTAAGAAACCCTATTTTAACGCTACGGCAACACAAACACGAGCAAGCACTTTCCTTTCTGACCTGTGAAGAGAAGAGAAGGGTGAATTGGGGCACAGGGAAAGCGAAGCGATGTGTGAATGCCTAGATTAGGCACATGCATCGGGAGCACAGGGCATACACTAACCCTACGTGCGCACTGCGTGCTCCATTCCTTTTGCATACCTCTCATTTCAGTTTTGGCCTCTGCAGAGCAAAGGAAGTGAACACCCGAACCCCCAACGAACACAACGGTGACAACCCTAGCGTTTTAATGAAGCAACCACCACGAATGCAATGCATGCGTGTGACATGATACTAACATACCTGAAAGAGGGGTTGTCCACCTGCTCTGTGGTGTGGGCTTCTGTTCAATACTTTTCCCTAAAGTTGATAAAATTTTTGATGCAACCGTGCAAAAGTTTCTTTTCAAAACTTTAAAAACTACCCCTCATACCTTCTTTTTCTTGAGCCGTTTGCGCTTGCGCAACTCTTTTTGGGAGTCCGCTTCTGTAGCGCTTGTCTGCGACTTTAGGCTTTAGTGTGAAAATGACGATTTCTAACGTCGTTTCGTCAATTTTTAGCGATTTGACTTCTTAAATCGCTACCCCTTTTGCCAAACCACAGGATTCACTCCCTGTTGATTCCATTTGTTTTTTTTTTCAGCTCCTGGAGTTTTGTGCCCTCCATTGGGAGTATTGCTCCGCCCTGGTCCTTGGTCAGGACGTTTACTCAAACGCTGTTTCTACAGCGATCGTCGTCCGCATTAGAGCGTTTGACTGTACCCTAGTGGGCAAGCATGTGTACTCTAGGGAGGGAGTCCTGGGTTACAGCCCCACAGCCCCCAAACTGTTATCAAAAGCTTTGGCCTCACGCTGGCGACTTTTGAGGAATGCCCCATCGAAGGGACATCATTCACGGTACATTACACTGTTTTTCAAGGGTACCTACAGTGTGATAGGCTTCTATGAACTGATGGAAATGTCTTTGGCTGGTCTAATGCATCGTTTGAGGTTATTTTCAGGAAATGTGAGCCTTTTTCCTTGGTCCTCCTAGCTTGGTCAACTAGTACTGCAAGGGGGAGTAAGAAAAAGTCACTGCCCTGTCTTTTGTGGAGGTGTTGATCCAGGCCAAGCCCCCGCTAAAACTCTTTTTCTGATGTTGAGACTTACTCAATCATTTTTATCTGCCTTTTGAAGTGTAAAGTACACTTTCTCAAAGTAACTAGGGTTATAACCCTAGCCCCCCCATGAAGCTCACCCCGACTACTCAACTCAGCGGAGGTGTCTTCCTTGATGGAGGTTATACCGAAATAGAGCAGGCACTTCATGCCTAAGGCCTTGTTGGTTAAGCCTAATGGTCCCCCACCTCAAGACCCCTATACTCAGCTGAATCTACCACTTATTGTGGTTCTACGTGTTACCTGTTTCTGAATTCAGTTGCTTGGCCAAGTCATATTCCGTGTCTGGCCTGACTTCTATGCCCCACATTCCTAACCAACTCCATTACATCCAAAAGAGTGCACATGAAGTGCTTGATGCTAACTTGGAGGCTAGAGTCATGCCAATTTTTACGTAGAATCATTTGTTTTATCCGTTTGTGATTGAATCCTTGTATATATGCCTGCTCTGCCCTTCTGTGATACACTGGATTTCAAAACTATTCATTGATTCGATCCATATCCTGTTCTTGCTCTACTTGCTGCTTTGGTTCTGTTTTCCACCACGAAAACTTGCAGGATTTCATCAAACGTCTTAGGGCATTAATCAAGGACATCTTTCTGGAGTTGTGTTATAGCAATCTTTGGAAACTAAATGAGTGATGGGTACCACCTCAAACTCATGGGTCAAGGCCCCATAATGGGCCTAGGCCATGATTCACCCTCAATGTGCCAAGGCCCCCATTGTGGGCCTAGTCACACGGAGGCAACACCTACACACTCTCGTGGACTCGCAATTGACAGAGCCCTTCTTGTGGGCGTAGCCTAGCGAATGTAGCAAATCTGGGCCTGAGCATGTGGCAAGGCCCTTATTGAGGTCCTAGTCACACCGTTCCGCCCATGTATCATGTAGGCAAGGGGCTATCTACAAGGCCGAACTCACTGAGTATCGTAAAGACAATCAGATACTGCATTCGAGGTTTCGGGAAAAGCATGAGTTGTCTTGTCTAGAAAAACCCACTCCTCTAGAATACATCATAAACATGTCTCACGCTGTTTTCCCGAAAATTGCAAAGCAAGTTTTGACATCCCCTGCAACAAGTTTGAAAAACCTACAAAAGGTATCCCAACCTACGGGAAAACCCTGCATTGGTTTTCAAAACCTGCACCGTGTAATCTGCTTGTGCTTGTGCTTGGGAACAAGTGGTGTGGTTGTGCAAATTGATAGTGCATCTGAGGTCAGTGAGGTGCAAAAGTGACGAAGTGCAACTTCAAAGGTCAGAAACACCTATTGCAAAAAAAAAATATAAAAAAACAACAAAGTCTACCAAAATGGCCCTTAAAAGGTTCAACCCTGGCACGCTTGGCGCAAAAAAAAGGGGTCTATGTTTGTCGTCTGAAAACACACCAGTATCCACATGAAAGGGCGCTGAGAAACCCAGGTCTGCAGCCACTGCAAACAAAACACAACAAAGCCAATCAGAAACAGCATTTTAGCACCAGGAACTATCCAAACAGAAACAACACGCATACAACCACCGCACCCCACCAACAGCCCACATAACTGTAGTCAAGACGGCTTCTCTTGCACTGGCGTGCCCCAAAGGAGCTACAGATTTGAACCACCCCCATGTGCCGGTGACAAACAGATCAAATGACAAAAAAAAAGCAAAAGCGCACATGCAGGCGCTACAAGCAAGCCAAAAAGCTGCCCCATTGAGGTTTGTAAAGCCTCAGGGCTACACCAGTTTTTTACATCCGTTGGAATCAAATCAGATTTGCACTGCCCATATGTGAAACAGTAAAGCAAAAAGAACACAATTCCCAAAAACACATAAGGTGTGGCTGTTCGCAAACAAAAAGGAACACAAAGGCACGGCGAACGTGGACCAAGATTACTGTTTACACTTCAAGCTCCCATACCCTGAGAATCATGTTTGGCTTAGCCTTGCCATCAGCGCAAGGCTCGGCAGCAGCCTAGTCTCCAGCAGGGTAGGGACTAGGAACTGCTTCAGGCCGTAGTAAAGTAGGCGAAGACTCAGAGAGCACGAGATCTCGACGTCGTGCAGCAGCAGCATAGAGGTCTGCAAAGGTCAACCAAGGCGGCAGCGCAAAAGGAGGCAGCCGCCAAACAGTATTAGCGTGGGCAGCAACAAGGCGCAAAGCTGACTGCGTCAGCGCGAGCAGTATCTTCCAGAGTACAAAAGGGCAGTAGAGCGCACTTCCGAGCCTTTGATTTTGTCATTACAGCTACAAGGCACGACGCAACTCGCCAAGGAGCGTGCGTTGAAGAGAAAGACTGGGGACGCGCGTCGAAGAGGACCACGAGTAGTGCGCGTTGTAGAGGAACAACAGTGACATGCGTCCAACAGGACGAGCAATGGCGCGCGTTGAAGAGGAAGCCCAGGGACGCGCGTCGAAGAGGACCACGAGTAGCGCGCGTTCAAGAGGAACACCAGTGACATGCGTCCAACAGGACCACGAGTGGCGCGCGTTGAAGAGGCACACCAATGACGCGCGTCAAACAGGACCACAAGTGGCACGTCCTGAAGAGGACAAACGCAATATGAGCACTGGTCCAAAGACCTAGTGTATCCACAGGCTCGGATGAAGTGGGCAGCTGCGTCGAATAGCATACTATCCATCAGGCACGGATGCAATGTTTTGTAACCTTTCCGAGTTCTCTATGGTTGATTATTTTTTTGATGTCCATTTTCTTTCCCTGACACAGTACCCTGTCAACAAGGTTCATGGTAAGCATGCAAGCAGCAATACTCATGAAGCAAATGATCAGCCCAAATCTGCGTCAGTCCTCATTTCCCCTGTGACCTTGATTCATATTATGTTCAAAACATTGCATCATGCAAAACAGGGGCAGTGAAATTTCTAATGATTGAATCTAATGAAATAATGGATAGAATGCCTATGTTTCTCAATCAAAACCTTTAAAGCTCAAAAGTGCACGCGCTGCTGATCTCGCATTTTAAATGCACAACTTCAGCGCGACATTACAAAGCTGACAATCTAACTCTCGTCATATGAATCATCAATTACAAATGGCTGTCACTCTATTGAGCCAAGTACTTTCTATTACAGTAGTTGGTTTCAACTTGTCAAGTGCCTCTTACCCTCCTCTAATACAGCAAACAACGCACCTGGTAATACAATTTGGAAAGAACGGAAAAGACCATGCATCCATGAAACTACTTGGCCGGAAGTACATTCGTGCAAAGCAAAGCAATGAGCCAAGCAATTTTCAATCAATCCCATTTTGTCACCGACTGATAGTTGCA
The DNA here is from genome assembly GCA_964036045.1 of Eutreptiella sp. 'Long Island Sound 2002'. Classification (NCBI taxonomy): domain Eukaryota; phylum Euglenozoa; class Euglenophyceae; order Eutreptiales; family Eutreptiaceae; genus Eutreptiella; species Eutreptiella sp. 'Long Island Sound 2002'. Next base: position 156,037,972 of record OZ038380.1, read on the forward strand.
AACGTAGCATGATGAATGAATAATGGTTCCAAAATAGTCGTCAAACGGCACAAAGTGACATGGAGAGGCCTGGAAGGAAAGGCAACCAATGATCCAAGCAAACTTCTTAAAACTTTTTGCGTCCCTCTGTGACAGTTCCAAGTTTAGCAACATGAACCATCTGACACTTAACCTAACCACTACATGCATAGCGCTTGTACTAACATATAAGCAGCTGTTATATGGTTATGTGTGTTGAAGTTTTACACACTGCATCATCAATGCAACACAATTGCGAAAAAACAAATTTCGCACTCATAAACGTCTGGCGCAACTGTCTAACACAGAACAACATCAAACCCGCATGCATAGCAAAATTCGAAATGTATAATTCTGTTGTCGTCGTATTCACTGTCCAAACAGACATACAGCTGGTATCACCAGGTTGAACCAATGAATACACCCATACGGCCTGCACTGCTCTTTGCAGTTGCACCTTGCTGCCTGTTCGCGTTCTCCGCTAGCGACGCTGATGGTACATGGAGAACAGTTCTTCTTGACTCGAATTCTTCTCTTTTGACGGACTTTGGTAGCTAATCATCTTCTCTCTCTGAAATCCTCCAGGCTTTCTGTTCGGCGCTCCAGCTTTGACTGTGTGTGGTGACCTTGACGGCTCCTAGTGACGCTTCTGTTCGTTGAATTGATTGACCTTTTGTTCGAAGTCAGCTTCAGGACGTTGCATGTTGGCTTCAAAGGATTTCTGCATAACCAACAACTGGTCAAAGCGTTGTCGCATTGCAGTCTCAAGTGCAGCAAATGGTCCTAGAAATGCGTCACCAGCTTCATACCCTGTCTGCATTTTCGATACCATGCTCTCCGTCCCTCATTGGACTGACCTCTCGATTCTCTTCGCAATGGCTTCCGTTAGCTGCTTCCAGTCATGTAGTCTTTAATTGAATGCTTCCAACTACAACGGCGTGGGGCATAGTTCGTCAATGATTTCTTCGGCTGAGTGTAATGTATCTTGAAGTTCTTCTTCAAACTGTAAGATACCTGCACATGGTTGTTCGCAGCACTCTTCCGTTGCTTCGGTCTCTCGCAATGCCGTTGCATGTACTTTAGTTGCCTTGACTGTTTGAGTCTCCGGGCACAACTGTACAAACACCCGAAAACAATCTTCCATTTGCTCCCTCTCCATTGTGTGTGGTTGCATTGCTTCTTGGTAGGCGAGTGTCCCCAGATATAACATACCTCATACTCCTACTCATACTCCTCGTATTAGGGAAACCCTAATAATCAGGTAACCAGCAGGACTGGTATCACTCCTGCGGAACTGTTCCTAGGGAGGCCAAGTTTCAAATTCTAATTCCCCTGGGCTACCAAAGGAAATCCTAAAGTTGATGAATGGCTCACCGAACAGAAATGGATTGCCGATCTCTGCTAATCACTCCTAGAAAAGGGAAGAAGCAAAGACAATCGTTCCAAGAACCGTAAGAGAAAAGAAGCTATCTACCAAGTTGGTGGCTGGGCTCTCAAGATTCATGGCTTGGCCGCGTAACATGCTGGACAGTGCCTACTTCTGATCATTTTGGTCACGGATGTAGCTGAAGAATCTGTTGGGATCAAAACCGACCCTAAGTATGGAGGCCTGGCTGAAGTCGGTTGCGCACAGCTCAAGCATTACGACCTGCTAGACAACTCTATGGTTCAGAACAAGATCCAGTAGAAAGTCTAGAAGCTGAAGCCGAAGATCTGGCCGCGGGTCCTATCAATGAAAATGAAGACCTCCCTCCTATGGAGGAAGACAGTTCGTGACGGATGCCCGAAAGGGACATCTCTCCCTCTAGACCTACTGTACCTACACCTACTGCCATAGAGGCTACACCTGAAAGAATAAGCGCTACAGAGCCCGTGACGTTTACCAACTCAGAGATGAAAAAGCAGGACTACTACTTCGCAGAGGGACCCTCCGCCACACCTACAAACGTGGATGGAGATTCTATACAAAGTGCTCCGGCTATTCTATCTCTGACTATACGCAGGAGGGGCCGTCGGCTTTCATTCTTGATGCCGGTAATGTCAGCGAATTTTTTATTGAGTAGTGCAAATCTCAGGATTTGCGTGACATTCTGCAGTCAGCCCAATAGCAGGCCCGCAAGCCTGCTGGGAGGTGAGACTACTCCCTTTTGTTTTATAGCATCCGTGAGAACGGTGCACCTATCGTCCTAAGACCCTGCGTCACTTTTCAGTGATTAGGCACTCACTTGCCTGGGAGTTGTGGTCGATTTCCAAGGGAAGTCCGAGGCAGGGGGACAGCTTTCACCAATCTGGGGCCAGAGCGATGTGAGAGGTGTGTAACTTGCGCGTGTGTCAGTGACAACAGCCCAAGTGAAGTGTGTTGTCTAAAAAAGAGTGTGCACCACTACGTCTAAGCAAGCTGATTCTTACAGGTGCTGAACACCTGGTTCTATTTTGGAACAGTCAAGCATGCTCAACCGGAGGGGCAGGGGTTGTGTTTACCAGGCATGGAAACCCCCTGCAGGGAGAACGATGGGCTGTTTGAAGAGCAGAGTTTGCACGGCCTGCCCAGTGGCGACCAGGGCTACCCCCTTCGCTGCAAACCTCCCTGCCTAGGCACCCACTGTCAAGAATGCTATCGCCTAGTCCTACACCGCAAGAAACACTGATCCTATCACTTCCCACACACGCTCCCACACCAAGCCAAGGCAATTCGTAGCTAACTCTCCAGCATCTCTCAACATCCGTGCATCGCTTCGCGTGCATCCCGCCTCCGGTCCGATGGACACGGAATCGAAGCTCAATGTGATCCGTGCTGTTTCAGTGGTGGGAACGCACAGGTGTGATGTGAGTGGTATGTATTTGCAGTGCTGTGCCTGGATGTGCGGTGCAAGGCGACAATGTGTGTGAATCTACCTTGGGGTCTATACCTGGGGCTTGCCAAGAAGAGAGGAGAGGGTCACACACCGGGAGAACAGGGGAAAACCGCCAGCAAGGGCAACAAGGGCCAGCGTACGCTGACCAACACGAACGCCCTTGCCCAATCCCAATCCCTTTGTATCCCCACCCTCGCACACGCTGATCCTATTGCTCTGCAAAAAAGTAGCCTTTTGCCAGAGCGCCCCTGTGCTGAACGCCTCCGACCCTCATCCCACTCTCCACTCCACACTCCTCCCACACTCGTGCAACTCAAAGCGGGGAACTTTCAAGTCCGGAATGTCATCCCAGAGTTTCATTCGACCTTTTGAGTTGCAACCGTCCTACACTCTCTAACATAACGCTGCATGTGTGATATGCCTGCCACATATGAGTGGTTGAGTGATTGCTCGTCAGTCATGAGTATGCTTGCCAAAATCCGCAACAGAATCGGAAGAAGACGCATATAGCGGCACCTCCGCTATGCATGGACGTATATAGCGGCGCCTCCGCTGTACATTCTAGAGTGCAAAGCAAGGAAGGTTCTCCCTAACTCCCAAACCTTGAATCCTTCTATTCTGTTTATGTTTCCCTCTATCCTACTTGGATTTACGTTACATTCGGAGTCCTCACCGCCTTCCGGAAATGATCATATTCTTTGCAAAGGTCCATGTACGTCAAAGGAACAGCTCGCTGGGGCTCCAATAGAATGCGGCAGCGTTACGCAAGTAGTTCTAAACCAAAGCATTGTGGATCCTCAGTGTGGTGCTGTTCAAATGGCGGTGAAACGGCGCATACTTGCTCTCACCCCCCTAGTGTCTTTTTGTTGTTGTGCGTGCCACTGGCTTTTGGTCTGTTGCTTGACTTCGGCTCCGCCAAATGTAATGCTGCGCGTCGAGTGTCCAGTTTGATGTGAACGCCCACACACCTGCAAATGATTCAACTCTTGATCGTATTCCGTTTCTCCAGGTTGGACAATGTTACTTTCAATGAATGATGCTCGACGCTTTCGAACTGCCAACCGCAGACCGTTCTCCGCGGTCTCATCTTGATCTATAACTTCATCCGTGCTCGTATTGCACTTTGGAACTATAAGAGGATTCTTCATAGCACTTCTTCTCGATATTTTGAAATCAAATCCAAAAGCGAAGCCTGCACGAGATTGGCACAATGCTAGTTGCTGAGATCGATATTTGGAACCGCGAATAAAGTACGCGGGGGCGGTTCAAAAGTTATGCACATACATTCTCTAAACAAAAGAAAATCAATAATTCCGTACATTGAGGATTACGCAATGAAGCTTTCTGCGCTCTTTACTTCTGGCATTGTGTGCAGGGCTGCGTTATACACTGCATCAGACGGAGCGTGTTACCTACACCAGGGCTCTGTGCTTGGTTGTGGCACCCTCCCCATTACAGTAAATGGCACAACACACAAAACCAAAGCTGCTGGTCCAACGGAGGATGATCCATACTACTCAAAACATATAAGGTTAGAGGTTTGAGGTTTGACATTTCGGGTTCTAGGCATTCTTCGGCTCGGGGGGCCACCTGGTCGGGCCAGGTGATATCCTCCCCAACGGGACCTATTGGGGGGCCGGTCATGACTCACCTCCTGCCTGGTGGCGCAGTGGCCCCGGGTTCACGGGGCTCGGAGCCCTGTCATTCCCCAGCTTCCCCTGTTCGCCACTCGCCGGTCAGTGTGTCACTTAGCAACCGTAGTTGCAGGCGCTTACCCACTACGCCGCCCCCGTAATGCGTGGTTGCCCGGGGTGCCGGCTCCGCCGGGCCCGTGCTACTGGCTTGTCGCCAGTGGGACCCCCTTGGGCTGGCGCGGAGGCTGCCTAGCCCTGGGGCTGGTGCGTGGCGCTGTGTGCCACTGCTGCCTTGGCGGGTGCAGTGCCCTGTTCCTGTGTGCGCAGCACTCGCGGCAGGTCTCGGGGGATGGGGCTGGTGCACGTTCCTGCGTCTCTCCCGTGCCCCCCTCCCTTTCTCCGCGTTCTCCGCGCTCTGTGTGGCGGGTCGTTCCATCCGGGTGTCCCTTATCCTCGCCCGCCGGTACGCCATTTCATGCGGTCTGTGCGTTCCGCTGGCTCGGTCCGGTTGTCCCTCAGGTTTGCCCCGCGTGCCTTTTGCGTGTGTGTGCGCTCGCGCTCCCGCGGCGTCCGCGCCCTTCCCCCCTCCCTGGCTGGCTGTGGCGCGCGCACCTCGCGTGGTTCTGGTGCAGGGCACCGGTAGGGCCCTTCCACGCGGTTCGTGCCCCTCCGCGGTTCCTGCCCCAGTCCCCTGCGCCGTCTAGCTAGCTTGGCGGGGGGGGGGGGGGGGGGGGGGGGGGGGCGCGGTCCCTTTCCCCCCGTGCCTGGTTCTGGGTCGTGTGCCCCCTCGTGGGCGGGCCCGTGCGTCCGGGGCGGTCCGGCGCCGGGGGTGGGGGGGGGGGCGGGGCGGTCTGTGTGCCGCCATCCCTCGGGGGCTTGGTTTGGGGGGCCCCGGGGGGCGGGGGGCAGGGGGTTGCTCTGCCTCGGGTCCCTCCCTCTGCCTCCCTTGGGCGGGCACCAAAGCGGGCTTCATCGGCTTTGCTCAGTCCATGGAGGGGGCGGTCTCCATACTGCTCTGGTTCGTGTCCGCGCGCTGCCGCCCAGATGCGGTCTGCGCGGTGCCCTTGCACGCCGGCGCGGGACTGCAGGCCTGTCGAGGTCACTGTGGGAGTGGGCGGGTGACGGTTTGGGGGCGCGCGGCGTATGGGCCTAGTGGCGCCCCTCCCCGGATGCTGCGGTCTTGTCGAGGGGGAGGGTGGAGGGCTCACCTGGCCCGGCTGGGGGGGATACAGGGCCGACGTCCACTGGGTCGGCCTCCAGCATTCCGCGGGCTGGGGAGGGGGGAGGGGGGCAGAGGGGGGCGGGGTCGTGCTGGGGTTCCCCGTCGCTCTCCTTCGGTCCCCTGGTTCCCGGGCCCGTCGGCTTCGGGGGGGTGGCTTGAAGGTTGCGGCCCAGACCCCCCCTATGGTCGGCTGTCTGGCAATGCGCGTCCCTCCCTGCAACGTGCTCGGCCGGGGCTGTTTGGCGTCCCTGGGCGCCAGGCGCGGCCTGGGGGGTTGGCTGCTGGTGGGTCAGTCCCTGCCGTCACGCCCGCCCATGTGCCGTGCCGGCGGCCGGGGGGGGGGGGGGGCGGTCTGTGTGCCGCCCTCCCTCGGCGGCGTGGTTGGGGGGCCCCGGGGGGCGGGGGGCGGGGGGTCCTGTGCGTGGGTCCATCCTTCTGCCTCCCTCGTGTGGGCACCAAAGCGGGCTTCATGGGCGTCGCTCAGTCCATTGAGGGTGCGGTCTCCATACTGCTCCGGTTCGTGTCTGCGCGCTGCCGCCCAGCACCTTCGATTTTATGGGACACAAAGTGGCCAAAACTATGAACCTCTAGCCGCTTGGACCTTAGAATGGATGAACGTCTGGCCGTTCTGCAACCGATTGTGACATCCTAATCATTCACCCTACCGTTTGTGGAGACACATGTCGGACTATTACAAAAACCCGAAATGTGTATTTTCCCCAGGAAAATGCACTAAAAAAAGTGTTGCACCAATTGGTGCGCCGATCGTCGCACCGATCATCACACCAATCGGTGCACCGTTTCTTCCCTGCATTTGTTTGTTGGAAAGCGTTTTACTTGTTTGAAAAAAAAACCTGGAATCAGGCATACTACGCATTATGTGAGGCCCAAACCGCATTGCACAACATTGCACGGATCATGCTGTGATGATTTTTGCAATGTACATATCGTCGCACTGATCGGTTCACCGATCAAGCTGATCTCAGAGCCCAGGCACAATGTGACTCAGATGTTGGTCTGACTGTTTAAACAATATGTTGTCCGAACAATCCCAGGTCATGCGAGCCAAGCCAGCTTTTTTTTGTCCTTGGTTACACCACTGTTCGTCGCTCTGATTGTCACACCGATCGTCACACTGATCGGCTCACCAATCGTCATAGCCATCGGCTCACCGACTGTCAGCCCTCTTCCTCTTCTTGCCCGACTTTTCCTTGTCCAGCACCAGGGCTTCAACTGTCTCCAACCGTTTTGAAAGGGCCGCCACCTCACGCCATAGTGCTTCAAGCTGGTCCTCCTCTGATGACTCGCACTGGACCTTCACTCTGTGCTTAGTGCAGCAGAAAATGAAGTACATCTTCTCCTTGCGTGATGGCAGCACCTTGAAAGTTGTCTCTGCAGCCAGATGCCACGCTTCATTACCAGCAATCACGTCCGGCACGTCAGGGCACTCTGCAGGCACAGAGGAAGGCACAGAGGAAGGCGCAGAGGAAGGCGCAGTGATTGTCGCAACGATCGTCGCACCGATCGTCGTACCAATCGTCGCACCGATCGTTCCATTCTTCAACATACTTGTGGGATGCATCTGGCAGTGCTTTGCCTTGCCCAACAGTAGTAGCGTGACCCAGTCTTCGTCCTCCTGCGCAACTGTGACGCGAAACTCCTCTTCGTGAGCTCCCGGTGCCGCTCAGGGGAGGGTGAAGGAGTCTGGAGGTTCCCGATTTGTGTCATGATGATGCATGTGCCTAATTGAGGCATTCACACGCTGTGGCGCTTTCCCTGTACCCGATTTTACCCTTGTTCTCTCTTCACAGGTAAGAAAAGAAAGTGCTTGCTCGTGTTTGTGTTGCCGTAGCGCTAAAGTAGGGTTGCTTAAAACGCTTAGGCTTGCTTTGCGCTGTGCAGTGCCCCACTCTCTCTCCACTTTCTGCAGGAAACAAGACAAGGGAAGCATGCATGACACACAGTGCATTAATCGCTTAGGGTGGTTCATAATTCGCCGTAGGTTTGTTTAAGAGCGTAGGGTAGTTTTGCGCTCGTGTTTTTCTCGGCTTTCACATGATGCGTGGTGAGTAAGGTAGGTAAGCCCAGGAGGAGCTCATCATCCTGGTTGAGTCACACTTGTGATTGGTTATGTTGAGTTAAATTAGGTAAGAACAACAGGAAATGGAGAGACTGTGCATACCTGTGCATGCATATGACGCATTAAAGGGTAGGCCACGCGAAGTGCGCACGGTAAACCTTGTTTAGGTTACCCGGGGGCTCGACCCCACGTTCTAGAAGAGAACGGGTGGAGCTTCTTAAGCTTGCTTGCTTGATAGGGGCGTTTGTAGACAGCGTATTATAGGGCAGACTGAGAAGCGTATAACACGTGGAGTCTGTCTTGGTTCCTCCGCTGCAAACGCTCCTGCATCCGCCTTTGCTCTTCAGGTGGGAAGGTACGGGTGATTGGTGCAGTCCGACTTGGGCAGCGATAAACTATGCTGCGCGGATGACAAAAAAAAACAAACTGCAACTCAACCAGGAGTGGTGAGTGCAGTACGACTTCATTGCGATCCACGCTGTGCACACACGCTGAGCACTCCCTCCCTCCAAGCCCTGACAGGGAAACGCGTAGTGGCGTCCCTGTTAGGCCACAGCCGCTTAGTAGCGCTGTGTTCTCTTGCTTTCTCACAGGAGGGTCAGTAGGACTCCTGACTCTTTCAACAGCAACACCAAGTAGCGTGTGTAGGTATTAGCGTCAGCAGGCCTGGCAGGAGTTGAGTGCAAGTGATGAGTGCCCACCCTGCCTTCGAAGGCCGGTGCTGGCGTTAGTGAGTGTAGTGTAGTGGTGGCTCCTGTCCCGTGTGCTTTTCCACGTGGGCAGGGGAGTGCGTTAGCTTTTGGCCTTAGCAAAAATGGGCGTTTTGTATGCCCTTAGCACACTTGGCCACCCCTCCCCTCTAGTAGGTAGGGCTTTTGCCGTCTTCCCCCTAGGATAGGCGCCAGCACAGAAACTGGGCGCCATAGGAGTGGTACTAGTAACTGACTAGGACCTTCGGTCCGACATCAGCAAAGTCCATTGAGTTGGGAGCCACGACCGGGAGAGAAGTGAGACACACACAGACATACGTAGCACACTTAGGGGTAAGGTAAACCCAGTAAGGAAGGGTAGAACCCCATGGTTCTGGACCAGTCAGAGGTCCTAACCGTGGGCTCGCTTGTCCCCAAGGAGGGAAGGCACAGCTTGCCTCATAACGCCTTGCTTGTCATTCCCCCCTGGTGTAGTAAGCCACCGTTCTTCGTTGGCTCCCCAAGGTCATTACATCAGGGCAGTCCCCATGCAACACATGGTCAACAAAGCATACACTCGCTGGGTGCCTGCAAACCTGAAAAGTGGCCACCTGGTCCACGCTGGAAACCATAGGCATGGGTCTGCAGGGCACAGACAGGGTCAGTGCAGTGCTCAGTAAGCAGTAGTCTGTGAAAAACCAATGGCCTTCGGCCAGGGAGTGGTTGGCACGGGGGCCTAAGGGTCCTGTCCTGCGATGCAATGCGGGGCAACTGTGACAACTGCTCTTACACCCATACACAGGCACGTCTGCACAAGAGTGCTCACTGCACCTCTGAGGTTAGAAAACAGTCAGTAGACTGACACAGGGAAATTAGTTTTTCCCTTTACGCTGGGAAGGAGTCTCAGCACGGGTTAATAGCTGCCCTTCTTTGTTCCCAACGAGATAGGAGCAGAAGATGGGGTTGATACTCCCATCTGCTTGTATGAAGGCTGGCATAGGTTCCCAGGTCGCCTCAGATAACCCATAGCCATCCCATAGGGTTAGGAATTTCCCGTCCTGTTTATACTCGTGGCGAGCATTACTTGCAACCACATACTAACCATCGACTGCCATCTCATCGGCAGTCATCTCTTCGAGTTCGTCTGCCTCCTCTGGACTGGCAGCGTTCTCTAGGTCTATACGCTCGCCCTCACTGTCGCTGAGGCGCCACTCATCCCAAGTCAAATCGCCAGGGGGGTGATAGTGCCTCAACTGTTTAGGTGCACACAGCAGTTCACCACCTAGACGTGGACTGCACCTGACATGGATCCTGGATCCATGTATCGTGATGATACGATAGGGTCCACAATAAGGGTCCTGTAGGCAGTTACATGGCCAGGAGGGTAGGCGTGAATGGTGAACCAAAACAAGGTCACCAACCTTGAAGCTGGCAGGTCGCCGTAGGCGGTTCCGTCGGCTCAGTTCACGGTCACAAATGTGTCTCAGGTTAGTCCCAGCCTGGTTAGCCAGAGACTGCTTGTGTTCCAGCGAATCTCCCACAGGGCTCTTGAAGTCCTCAGGAAAGGGGGTTTTGAAGAACCAAGCAGGTCGTCCTCCATGGAACAGTTCGTGGGGGGTGAAACCTGTAGAAGAGCTCCGCTGTGAGTTCATGGTCAGCACTGCCCAGGGCACTAGGCGTACCCAGTCCTTGGTACGCTCCTGTTTCATCAGGATTCTTAAGTTTTGCTCCACCACACGGTTCTGTCTCTCACAGAGAGGGTTAGACGTGTTGGTATAGGGCACACCTGTGCTTACCTCCACGTTGAGGGCATTTAGCACTCGTCTGTACCACCCAGTGTCACTGCAGATGCGTACATCTTCATCAGAGTGCACCTGCTTTGGTGCTCCATAGGGTTCGAACCATTGTTCGACCAACATTTTCACAGTCTGCTCACCTGTGATTTTCTTATTGCAAGGGAACACACGGGTGAAGCGAGATAGGCCGCAGGTGACCACTAGGCAACTATCATAGCCGCCGAAGCGTGGTAGGCCGTGGATGAAATCCACGTAGAGAAGAGAGTTAGCACAACAGGGTATGGGTAAGCTGGAAATCAGGCCCCTATCCCTACTGTCGCTCTGCTTGCTGGCATGACAGCCACAAACATCCACAATGGTCTGCATACGCGACCTCAGTTCAGTCAGGGTCAGACTAGAGGAGAAACACTCACGGAAGGAGTCCACTGAGCGATTAGCACCAGTGTGACCAGAACTGAGATGGGACCACTGTAGGCACCCATCCAGTTGTGCCTCAGGCACAACAATCCGGTCGTCGTAGAAGAGGTACTGATTGTTTTCATACCACTGGTGCCCGTCAACGACACGGGGTTCCAGAACAGTGCTGAGGGTTTGGAGAATTTCTTTATACTCTGACTGATAGTGGGTTAAACTCCAACCCTCCAGGACTCCAGCAGTGCGCATGGACAGGTCAAGTTGGACATCCATACGCTGGAAAGCCTCTTTGGCGAGCGCCTCAGAGCTCTCACCTATAAGCGCATCGAAGCTATTGCGCGATATATAGTCAGACAGTTCATTTTTTATACCGGGGATATGATGAACTGTCAACCTGAACTGGCTCAGGTAAGTCCACCACCGCTTTAGTTTTGCTTTCTCTGGCGGTGGGCCCTTCTGAAAAGACTTCAGAGGTTCCTGGTCACATAGCCAGACAATAGGGCTAGATCCCAGGAGACGGGATTGCGACGAAAGCACCAACATACCGGCCAGGAGTTCCTGGTCATAGGTGCTGTAATTGGAACGCGCTTGGTTCCATTTCCAATTCAAGTGTCCTAGTGGCACCAGCCGCCACTCACTGGTAGGATAGTCATGTTTCAACGAGCCATCACGGTTCAGTCCACTAGTACGATAATGGCAGGGGGTTAGTTCAGCGGGGTTAAGCTCTTGCCATTGGTAGATCGTTCCACCCCCCCCTACATCACTGGCATCAGTGATCAGGACTATCTCCCCCTTAGGGCGGGGCACTACCAGGCAGTTGGAGGAGGCAATTTTCTTCTTCAACTCCTGGAAACATTCCTCCTCCCTGGCGGTCCACCTCCAGGGAGTAGTTTTCTTGATTAGGTCAGTGAGGGGGGCAGAGGAGTAGGTAAAATTGTGGATGTGACGCCGATAGAAATTACAGGCGACCACAAAACTCCTCACATCGTGTAGACCCTTCTTAAGGTCATCGCGAATCTGCATGTCCTGTAGGGGTTGCATCTTAGACGCGGCTGGTTTCCACCAGCCATACCCCACGTCGAAACCCAAATATTCCATCTCCTCTTTCATAAACCCACATTTTTCGAGTTTGATTCGGAGATGGTTTTCTTGACAAACAATGAAAAATTCACGGAGGAGAAGGACATGGTCCTCTTGGGTATTAGTACCCAAACTCACGTCGTCAATGTGGGCCTCCATTTCTGCCCCCCGAGAAATCAACTCCTGTACTAGAGGCCTGCGCCTCAGTATGTACAACATTTTGTTCATTAGCTCCTGGAATAGCGCTGGGGCATTAGCCACCCCGAAAGGCATGCCCTTCCACTTAAAGACACGACCCTTAGGGGTTATAAAAGCGAGCAGCTCCTGAGCTGCAGCGGTTAGGTCCACCTGCCAGAAACCAGAGCGTTTGTCCATTTTGGTCTTGTACCTGCACTTGGCAATACGCTCCAGGGTATTTTCCATGTTAGGAATACTCCCTGAGTGGTTCTGGGTTTTCTTGTTGACCTCACCATAGTCAACAACCAGTCGTAGGGCAGTCCACCCTGGTTTAGCAACCAGGAAACAGGGACTGCAGTGATGATGGTAGTCCCCCTTCTTTTATTCTTCAACGAGGCCAGCATGAATACATTCCTGGATCTGGCGCTCGATTTCTTCAACCTGTTCCTGTGGAGCGGGATAGGGACGACACCTCACTCGCGTCTTTTCAAATTCAGGTTTCAGTTTCAGGTCCATCTGGACCAGTTTTTTACAAGAGAGGGGGGGCGGCAACTCGCCGAACACCTCCTCATAGGTTATCAGCAGTTTCTTCAGTCGGGGGTCAAGGTTAAGACTCTCGAGCTTCTGCAGGAAATCCTCCTCAGCATGGAGGTTGCTCTTTTCATGTTCTTTCTTTTTCTGCCGATCAGCAGTTTCGGCAGGCACAGAACCATTGGGCCACTCAGGGGAACATTGCTGCCCATAGTGCAGAGAATACACTAGCGGTATCTCAGGATCAGGCAGCGTATAGGAATCATCGTCCTCCTCAGACCAGATGGAGGATTTCCAGGTCTGTCTGAGGTATTGCAGCCGCTATTGTTGCTCAATACCTTCGGCCTTCAGGTACAACAGCCGCCGGAGTTCCTGAGTGTCATGCTCAGACAGTGGCATGTTATTAGAAGCAGGCCGCGCCAGAGCATCAGGACTCCGGGCCACGGGTTCACCTGTGTGCATAGGCTGCATGTGTAGCACTGGCTTCCCAACAGAGGGAGCGGGTTCTGAGGTCGACTCTAGATCTACCTCCTCCAGCAACAGCTGGGCTAGGAAGGCACTGTGTTTTAGGTCAACACAGCTGGGATCAACAGGAGGGATAGTGCTGGCGATCTCACATAGTTGGTCGTCAGCATCCTCCTTAACAGCAGCAGGTTCCACATAGCCATCGGGAGATTCACACCCTGTAAGTGTGGCAGATAGGTGCTCAGGAGATCGGTTTTTGAGATCAGAAAGGGTCAGGCCACGATTTTCGGCCATGACATCTTTCAGTAGCACCTGGTCTAGGTCACACAGGGGTACAGGATTGAGAGATCCATCAACGATGGATAAGAAACTGGCCCACTCAGGGGCCTGCATAGCTGTGTGTGAGTCCTCAGGCACATAGAAGGGACCGTCGGGGAGTTGCACTCTTCCCACGGTCATTCGATCTAGCATACGGCGCCAGTAAGCATGTTCACCAGAGAAGCCCCAGTCAGGGGTGGACATGACAACCCTTCCTCCCTCATAAGCGATTTTGGTTAGAACCTTTGCGAGCAGGGAGAAGGGAGGGTTAGCATACGCTAGGCCCATTGCTTTCCAGAAGAAACGGAAAGCGTTGTTTAAATGTTTCGAGCAGTACAACTGCATGATGTGCTGTTGTCGGCTCCCAAAGAATTCCACCTGGATCTCATCCAGGTTTACCTGAAGGGCCGCCAGTCCATTAACAAGAACGTGACGGGCCAATTGATAGTTTTCAGTACGATAGTTAGTCTTGGATGCGTAGCGCAGCCCAGACTCTTTTTGTCCTGACAGCTCCAAAGGTACGGAGAAGAGCCCACTGCCAAAGTCGCAGTGCAAAGAATAGGGGCGCTGGAGAGACAGCATTTTTACCTGGGGGTTTCTTCGTAGGAAGTCGGTACCAATGACGATGTCAAAGGCGTCGGTGTCCAGCACTCTGCAGTGTTGGGTCACAGTTTCGTCGCCCAAGCATATAGTTACATCGACTCCCCCCAAGGAATGGATGGTACGCCCATCGCCTACTTTTATGGCCACGGTCTTAGTTTTCCTGAAAGTCCTTAGCAGGCGCCGGGCCACTATGGAAAGTGTTGCACCGGTGTCAAGCACCGCTCGAAAAACTTGATCCTTAATTTTTACGAGGATCCAGAAAACCAAGTCCTCCTCTTCGGAGCCGCCCCCCTACTCCTCATCAGGGAACTTGACATCCACATCTGCAGCAATGAGGGACTTGGCCATCTAGGCCAGTCGCCTCTTCTTGGAGTTATTCCCCTCAGGGGAAGCGTTATCCCCCTGTGGGCGCTTCTTGGGGTCACCTGCGGCAGGAGGGGGAGTAGCAGCGGGCGCTGATGAGCGTCTCTGGGATTTAGGGGGTCCACCTTTGCCACCCTCCTTGCCACCTCCTTTACCACCTTTATCCCCATTCGGGGGATTTCTGGTGGGTGTTTGGGTCTTCTGGCGTTCAGCCTCCTGTCGCTTGAGTTTATCACTCTCGCGTTTCTTTATGTGACATTCGTCTTTGTTGTGACAGTGTTTGCCACAATAGCCACAGGTGATGGTACACCTGAAATGATCCTGATGGGTCAGAGGTTTCCCATCCTTGGTATGCTGCTGTCGTTTCATCTGCAGCATACAGCTACTGTGGTGATCGCAGTCAGGGGCATGACAAGGCCCCCCCTTGTCATTGACAAGTTTGCAATAGAACAGAGGGGGTGCACCTGCACCAGGTTTAACCTCATTCATGGCACGTAGGTTACCCCTCCCTTTACCACCTCCCTTGTTGGGTTTAGTGGGATTTTTAGGCCCTTTCCCTTCGCCACGTTCGGGGGTAGGCGTACCACCTCGACCCAAGTGCTTCTTGAGGGATTTCTCCATGTGGGAGTCATTCTCCCTCCGAAGAGCTAGCTCAATCAGCAGGTCCACCAGTTCGTCGTACGAGTGGGTCCGGCTTTTCCTCTCAGAGGTAGCGCGGCAGTCATCCCACGTACGTTGGGGGATCTTACTCATGAGCCACAGGTGGGGCTCAGTGGCTCCGTAGGAGCCCACGTTCATCGGTGAAAACAGATACTCCAGGTCGCACACGTATTCAGAGACTCGCGCAGCGGAAGGAAAGTCAGGGAGCATAGGTAGCTCCTCTATCTGTGTGCGCACACTGAGGTCAGTCTCATAGACTGGGAATGTTTTCTCCAATCTTTGGAGTACCTCTACCCAGGTTGAACAGGTTTTCACAATCTGTTTCACCTTTTTTTGCAAAAATTTCTTTTTGCAGGAGCGTTTCAGCAAGGAGCATTTGGTGGCCACATCCACATGGGATTCGCCAGTGAGCAAAAGAAACTCAGCAAAATCCTCTGCCCATTCAGGCAGATTCTTCGGGTCGAACTCCGGCAGTTCTAGCTGGATGTTCGCCTGGGCAATAGGTCTGCCCATCTTCCCACCCCCCGGGGTTAGGCCAGAAGGAGAAGGAGATACGCCGGCAAGAGGTGCCAGGGCTGACAGCCATCCTTTCTCAGTCTCTGTCACCGGCACGTCCTGTAGTTCAGCAATAGGGACTGTCCTGGCGCGAGGATGAAAAAGGCTGGGGCAAGTGACCTTGGGTAGCAACCTGGACACCCTTGATCTTTTGAGATCATCGGCCAACGTGCTCAATCCGGGTGAAGGTGAGAGTAGCGCTGGCTTGGATAAGGGTTCAGTGATACCCAATTTAGCCTTGACAGCCTCTGACAGAGCTGTCACATCCGGGTCTTCCGATCTGGATAGAAGTTTGACCAAAAGTTCGGCCGTACGATCCAGAGCCCCATGGGTGGGCTCTGGGCGAAGAGGATCCATTATTGGCAGGTCTGGATGCCTTGCTCTCGGGTGTTTGTGTACTCTCAGTCATCTCGGTAGTGATACTGTGTCCGCCATGTCTGTAGATGGCCCAGAATAGAGGAAGGAGCCCATCTCAGTTTGGGGCGGCGACCCGAGAGCATCAAGGGGTATTTCTCCATCTTCTCCTACGGTGGACTTGTGGTACTCTTCGTGGAGCATGAACTCGTCCATCCTCCTTCGTAGGTCCTCTTGTTCTTCAGGACCAACTCCAAGTACGGTAGAAGACGAGGCAGGACAAGCCGACCGGGCGATGGAAGCTTCGACACGCCTGCGGAGCCTTTGCAGGCTGTCTTCACCATGGGCCGCTAAGGTTTCCATGGTTAATGGGATTGTTCTGGGCGGATTTAGTTCCGCCCTTCTGTGCTCTGGATCTTCCTGAGACCCAGATGCTGCTCTGAGTGGCGGTTCACTCTTTGGCTGCGCTACACTGCCATGTTGCACTTGTACACTTCTGATCGGCCAGGTTCGGAAGGACAGTTGAGTGGACATGTTCAATGTGCTTTTCAGTGTGCTTTTCTTGTGCTTCTGCTCAGAGTTGGTTCGAAAGGTTCTCGGGGTTTGCCTCTGCTACCGGAAAGATGTCCTTGATTAGTGCCCTAGAGATTTTGATGAAATCCTGCAGGTTTTTGATGGTGAAATCCCAAAACCAAAGGAGCAAGAAGAGCAAGAACAGGATGTGGATCGAATCAATGAATAGTTTGAAATCCAGTGTAACACAGAAGGGCTGCAGATAGACAAAGTAGGTATGAACACAAAGATTCAATCACAAATGGATAATACAAAAGATTTTATATGAAACCTGGGCTGACTCTAGCCTCAAAGATAGCATCAAGCATTTCATGTGCACTCTTTTGGGTGAAATGGTGCTGGTTAGGAATGTGGGGCATAGGTGTCAGGCCAGACACAGAATATGACTTGGCCAAGCAACTGAATTCAGAAACAGTTAAAAAGTAGAGCCACATTAAGCGGTAGTAACAATTGAGTATAGGGGTCTTGGGGTGGGAGACCACTACGCTTAACCTCCAAGGCCTAAAGCATGAAATGCCCATTTTATTTCGGTATATCCTCCATGAAGGAATATCCCTCCGCTCAGTTGAGTGGTAGGGGTGAACTTCATGGAGGGCTAGGGTTACACCCCTAGGTAGGTAGGTAGGTAGGTAGTTATCTTCGGGAGCTCGGGATGCCTCCTTTGACATTGCAGGAAGAAGGTCTTACCAAGGGGACGTTCTGTCCCTCCCACTGCCCTATGTCAGGTGCCTCTTGAGCCGCTCCCGCATGTGCTTGGGAAGGCATTGTCGCGGCCACCCGATCCATGTGTCCCAGGTGGGATCTCGAGGGTGTCCCCACATGTGTCCATGGGTAGGGCCACATGCCCCCTCCTTTGGGCGGCAGCTCTGGGGGCTGCCCAGCCGTGTGGAGTATCTCTCACCACAAGGGGTATTGCTCCCGCTAGTCTACGGTACGACCGCCTCACCCTTGTGGCTTGAGTTGCGGGGCCACTCTGCTTGGCAGGCGACCCCCTCCTGGACTGTGTACCGGCTCGCCTGTCACCGGTTGCTTCCATGGCTCCGGGTGACGTTTGCCATGGTCCACGGTGCAGCCTGGCCGGGCTCGGACCAGTGGCCTTGGAGTACCGCTCCTGCCACTGGCCCGATGGGTCGGCTGGGTCGCCCCAGTGCGTCCGACCCATGGGCTGTTGGTTCCTTCCTGTCCCTCGGCCGCCCTACGTGTGTGCAGTGTCCTGGGCCGCTTGGCTCCTGTTCACCGGTGTGCCCGCGCGGTTTGTTGTGTTGCGTCTGCGGTGTCCTGGGCAACTTGGCTCCTGTTCACCGGTGTGCTCGCTCGGTGTGTTGTGTTGCGTGTGCGGTGTCCTGTGCCACTGGGCCCCCGTTCACCGGTGCGCCTGCTGGGTGTGTTGTGTTGCGTTTGCGGTGTCCCGGGCCACTTGGCTCCCGTTCACCGGTGCGCCCGCTCAGTGTGTTGCTTTGCGTGTGCGGTGTCCTGGGCCACTTGGCTCCTGTTCACCGGTGTGCCCGCTCGGTGTGTTGTGTTGCGTGTGCGGTGTCCTCGGCCACTTAACTCCTGTTGACCGGTGTGCCCGCTCGGTGTGTTGTTGTGCGTGTGCAGTGTCCTGGGCCACCTGGCTCCTGTTCACCGGTGTGCCCGCTCGGTGTGTTGTGTTACGTGTCCTTCTGCTCTCCCCGCGGTCTCTTCCTCTGTCTTTCCCTTGCTCGTCTCTTTTCGCCGGCTTGTTTTGCTTTGTTTTTATTTTTTTTTTCGGGGGGGGGGCTGGCTGGGGTGCGGCGTTTTTGGTGCTGTGCGTGGGTGTGGGTGTGTGCCGGTGCCAATGCTGGTGTTGGCGTGTGTGTTGTGGGGGACGGGGGTCCGGTGGCTGTCGCGCTCTGGGTTCCCTGTGTGTGCGCCGGCCCCCAGGCTTCCGGTTTCCAGGGCGCCGGTCCGGGGGGTGCTGATGGCGGTTGGTTGGCGGCAGTGGTGGCGTGGCGCTTGCGTGGCTGGTCGCGGCTCCTGGGAAGTGCCTGGGTGGCGTGGCCGGGCGCGGGCGTGCGTCTGGGTGTGTTCATGGCGTGGGCTGACCGGGTGGTGGGCAGTCTGGGCGTGGCTGGTTTGTGTGGGTGTCGGGCCTGTGTGCCCCGAAGGCGCGGTGGGCTGGGTTAGGGCACTGTGGGCGATGCAATGGCTGGAGGAGATGCTGGTGACGCCTACGGGGGGGGTGCTGTAGGCGTCGAAACGGGTTGGTGTTGTTGACGTGGCTGCTTCAGCTGATGCGCCGGGCGGCGACGGGGTTGGTGACGCTGATGGTGTCATAGGTGACGGGGCGGGCGCTGGGGGGGGCATGTGGCTCCAATCGCTGTGGGTGGTGCAGTGGGTGGTGGCGTAACTGGTGATGTCGGCGCTGAGGGTGCTGCAGGTGACGTCGATGGTGAGGGCGCTGCGGGTGATGTCATGGGTGGTGGCGATGTTGATGTGGGTGTTGCAGGTGGTATGCCGGCTGGTGGCGCTGCTGGTACTGTCCTTGCGTAGGGTGGTGCCTGGGGGTGCTGTGGGCGGTGGTGTCGTCGGTGGTGCCGATGGTGAGGGTGACGCAGGCGATGCACCGGGTGACGGTGAGGCCGGTGTGTGCCGTAGCTGATGCGTTGGGAACGGGTGGTGGGGGGCTGGAGGGGGGTTGCCGTTGGTGCAACGGGCAATGGTGGCGCGGGTGCAGCAGGTGGTGGATCGGGTGATGGTGTTGTTGGTGATGCCGACGAGGTGGTTTGTCTGCCTGTCTGCCCGTGGAGTCGGTGCCGGCGTTGGGCGGTTGCCTGTGCGTGTGGTGGTGGCGGTGCGGGTCGATGCGCCGGGCGCTTGGTGGGCGTGGTTGGGTGCGGGTGCGCGTGTTGGTGTTTACTTTGTGCGGGTTGCGGAGGATCTGTGGGCGGCGGGTGCGCTGTTGCCGTGCGTGTGGCGGTTTGTGTTGTCTGGCTGAGCGTGGCCGGCGTGTGCTTTGCGTGGATGGTGTAGGGTCTGGTCTGCGTGGGTGGTGTCGGTGTGGCTGTTTGGGGTTGGGTGCTGGTTGTGGGCGTGTTGTCCGCGCGGTGTGGTCGGGCGTGATGGTGGTGCCGCTGGCGACGTCGATGGTGACGGTGCTGCAGGTGATAAGGCTGGGACGGCAATGTTGGCGGTTTCTGGTGTGGGTGCTGTGGGTGGTGTTGAGCGTGGGGTTGTTGCAGGTGTGGTGCCGGGTGGATGGTGGTGTGCCTGGCGACGGCGTCGTGAGTGCTGTCGGGGGGGAGGGTGTTGTTGGTGGTGCTCTGGGTGGCGGTGCCGCCGGCGAGAGGCTGGCGGAGAGGAGAGGGCGATAGTGCGGCCGGGCGTGATGTTGGGTTCTTCGGTGTGGGTGGTCAGCCGGAGGTGGGTGCGGCTGGTGGTGTGGTGCTCGGTGTGTGTGGCCTGTGCCGGGTATCTTAGGTGCAATTGTTGGTGCGGGTGTGTTGATGGCGGCGGTTTGTCCGCCTTTCTGCCCGTGGAGTTGGTGCCGGCGTTGGGTGGCTGCCTGTGTGCGGTTTGTGCCGTTGTGTGTGGCCCTGGTGGTTTGGGTCGGTGCGCTGGGCGCTTGGTGGGCGTGGTTGGGTGCGGGTGTGCGCGTGGACGTGTATTTGGTGGGCAGCTTGTGTTGTCTGATGGTGCGTGGCTGGTGTATGCTCTGCGTGGATGGTGCCGGTGTGGATGCTTGGGGTTGGGTGCTGGACGTGGGTGCGTCGCCTGCGCGGTGTGGTCGGGCGTGATGGTGGGTTCTCTGACGTGTGTGGCCGGCTGGTGGCGGATGTGGTCGGGCCGGTGTGGGCTGGGTGGTGGTGGTGGTTGTGGCTGGACTGCTTGGTGGTTGTGGTGTCGGTGGGCGGCCCTGATGATGGGTCTTGGGTGTGTGGTGGCGGGTGGGCGTGTATGGTGGTGGTGATGGTGTGTCATTGCGGGTGGTGTTGGGTGTGGTACCGTTGGGCGTCTGGTTTGCGATAACTGAGCACTCACCCCTCCGGGTGGCGAGGGCCCGGTGGTCCGGTAGCCCGTCCGGCAGGCAGTGCGTGCCCGCCGGGTCCTCACGCGTCCCTCCGGACGGCGGCTGTTCCGTAGCCGGCAGGGGCTGGGTTCACTGCCGGGCGCGCACACGTCCGTCCGGACGGCGGCTGTTTCGTAGCCGGCAGGGGCTGGGTTCACTGCCGGGCGCACACACGTCCATCCGGACGGCGGCCGGTTTGTAGCCGGCAGGGGCTGGGTTCACTGCCGGGCGCACACACGTCCGTCCGGACGGCCGCTGTCTGGTAGCTGGAAGGGGTTGGGTACCCTGCCGAACGCACACACGTCCATCCC
This sequence comes from Eutreptiella sp. 'Long Island Sound 2002', assembly GCA_964036045.1. Classification (NCBI taxonomy): domain Eukaryota; phylum Euglenozoa; class Euglenophyceae; order Eutreptiales; family Eutreptiaceae; genus Eutreptiella; species Eutreptiella sp. 'Long Island Sound 2002'. Next base: position 156,058,700 of record OZ038380.1, read on the forward strand.
GACGGCGGCTGTTGCGCTGTGGGGACTGCGGGGCTTGGACTTGTTCTTGGCGGCTCGTTCGTCGTCGGGCGTGGGTGTTTGCCGTGGTGGTGTCGTTTTTTGTGCCGTGGTGCGTGCTGGCGTGCGGTGCTGCGCGTCTGCCCTGCTTGGCCTGCGTGTGGCGCGTGCTCCTTGCCCGGGCGTGCTGTTGCGCAGGCGCGGGGACACACCCTCTTTCTGGCGGGCCTGTTTGGCTCCATGGCGGGCCCTGTTGGCGCCCGGCTGCGGCCCGGTGCGCGGCAGTGGGGTGTGTGTACGTTGGGGGGGGGGGGGTTTGGTTCCGTTCCCCTTGTCTTCCCCGCCTTGTCCCTCTGTCCCTTTTCGCCGGCCTGGCCTGCCTGCCTACCCTCTTCGTACTCGCTTGGTTGGCCTTGGCTGGACAGTTGGTCTTGGTGGTCTGACATGGTGTTTCTTTCCTGCAGGGCGGCGCGGGCTGGGTTCGTTTTGGGGGCAGGTTGCTCGTGTGGTGTGCCGTGCCGCGTGTACGGTGTCCTGGGCCTCCTGGCTCCTGTTCACCAGCGTGCATGTCCTGTGTGTGGTGTTGCGTGTGCGGTATCCTTGGCCGCTTGGCTCCTGTTCACCGGTGTGCACGCTCTTTGTGCGGTGTTGTGTGTACGGTGTCCTGGGCCCCCTGGCTCCTGTTGACCGGTGTGTACGCTCTGTGTGTGGTGGTGCGTGACGGTGTCCTGGGCCTCCTGGCTCCTGTTCACCGGTGTGCGCGCTCTGTGTGAGGTGTTGTGCATACGGTGTCCTGGGCCTCCTGGCTCCTGTTCACCGGTGTGCACGCTCTGTGTGTGGTGTTGCGTGTACGGTGTCCTGGGCCTCCTGGCTCCTGTTCACCGGTGTGCACGCTCTGTGCGTCGTGTTGCGTGTACCTTGTCCTGGGCCTCCTGGCTCCTGTTCACCGGTATGCACGCTCTGTGTGTGGTGGTGCGTGTACGCTGTCCTGGGCCTCGTGGCTCCTGTTCACCGGTGTGGACGCTCTGTGTGTGGTGTTGCGTGTACGGCGTCCTGGGCCTCCTGGCTCCTGTTCACCGGTGTGCACGCTCTGTGTGTGGTGTTGCGTGTACGGCGTCCTGGGCCTCCTGGCTCCTGTTCACCGGTGCGCACGCTCTGTGTGTGGTGTTGCGTGTACGGTGTCCTGGGCCTCCTGGCTCCTGTCCACCGGTGTGCACGCTCTGTGTGTGGTGTTGCGTGTACGGCGTCCTGGGCCTCCTGGCTCCTGTTCACCGGTGTGCACGCTCTTTGTGTGGTGTTGCGTGTACGGCGTCCTGGGCCTCTTGGCTCCTGTTCACCGGTGTGCACGCTCTGTGTGTGGTGTTGCGTGTACGGTGTCCTGGGCCTGCTGGCTCCTGTTCACCGGTGTGCACGCTCTGTGTGTGGTGGTGCGTGTACGGTGTCCTGGGCCTCCTGGCTCCTGTTCAACGGTGTGCACGCTCCGTCTGTGGTGTTGTGTGTACCGTGTCCTGGGCCTCCTGGCTCCTGTTCACCGGTGTGCACGCTCTGTGTGTGGTGTTGCGTGTACGGCGTCCTGGGCCTCGTGGCTCCTGTTCACCGGTGTGCACGCTCTGTGTGTGGTGTTGCGTGTACGGTGTTCTGGGCCTCCTGGCTCCTGTTCACCGGTGTGCACGCTCTGTGTGTGGTGTTGTGTGTACGGCGTCCTGGGCCTCCTGGCTCCTGTTCACCGGTGTGTACGCTCTGTGTGTGGTGTTGCGTGTACGGTGTCCTGGGCCTCCTGGCTCCTGTTCACCGTCGTGCACGCTCTGTGTGTGGTGTTGCGTGTACGGCGTCCTGGGCCTCCTGGCTCCTGTTCACCGGTGTGCACGCTCTGTGCGTGGTGTTGCGTGTACGTTGTCCTGGGCCTCCTGGCTCCTGTTGACCGGTGTGCACGCTCTGTGTGTGGTGTTGCGTGTACGGTGTCCTGGGCCTCGTGGCTCCTGTTCACCGGTGTGCACGCTCTGTGTGTGGTGTTGCGTGTACGGCGTCCTGGGCCTCCTGGCTCCTGTTCACCGGTGTGCACGCTCTGTGTGTGGTGTTGCGTGTACGGCGTCCTGGGCCTCCTGGCTCCTGTTCACCGGTGTGCACGCTCTGTGTGTGGTGTTGCGTGTACGGTGTCCTGGGCCTCCTGGCTCCTGTTCACCGGTGTGCACGCTCTGTGTGTGGTGTTGCGTGTACGGTGTCCTGGGCCTGCTGGCTCCTGTTCACCGGTGTGCACGCTCTGTGTGTGGTGTTGCGTGTACGGCGTCCTGGGCCTCCTGGCTCCTGTTCACCGGTGTGCACGCTCTGTGTGTGGTGTTGCGTGTACGGCGTCCTGGGTCTCTTGGCTCCTGTTCACCGGTGTGCACGCTCTGTTTGTGGTGTTGCGTGTACGGTGTCCTGGGCCTGCTGGCTCCTGTTCACCGGTGTGCACGCTCTGTGTGTGGTGGTGCGTGTACGGTGTCCTGGGCCTCCTGGCTCCTGTTCACCGGTGTGCACGCTCCGTGTGTGGTGTTGTGTGTACGGTGTCCTGGGCCCCCTGGCTCCTGTTCACCGGTGTGCACGCTCTGTGTGTGGTCTTGCGTGTACGGCGTCCTGGGCCTCGTGGCTCCTGTTCACCGGTGTGCACGCTCTGTGTGTGGTGTTGCGTGTACGGCGTCCTGGGCCTCCTGGCTCCTGTTCACCGGTGTGCACGCTCTGTGTGTGGTGTTGCGTGGACGGTGTCCTGGGCCCCCTGGCTCCTGTTCACCGGTGTGCACGCTCTGTGTGTGGTGTTGCGTGTGCCGTGTCCTGGGCCTCCTGGCTCCTGTTCACCGGTGCGTACGCTCTGTGTGTGGTGTTGTGTGCGTGGTGTCCTGGGCCGCTTGGCTCCTGTTCACCTGTGTGCCTGCTCCGGTGTGCTGTGTCGTGTGTACGGCGTCCTGGGCCCCTTGGCTCCGGTTCACCGGTGTACACGCTTTGTGTGCGGTGTTGTGTGTGCGGTGTCCTGGGCCTCTTGGCTCCTGTTTTCCGGTGCGCGTGCTCGTTGTGCTGTGTCGTTTGTGCCGTGTTCTGGGCTTCCGGGCTCCTGTCCTCCGGCGTGCCCGCTCTGTGTGCAGTGTCATGCGTGTGGTCTCCTGGGCCTTTTGGCCCTTTCGTGCTGGTGTGCTCGTCTGGTGTGTGTTGTGTTGTGTGTGTGATGTCCTCAGACACTTGGTTCGTGTTCTCCGGTGTCTCGGTTTGTTGCGGTGTGTGTGGTGCCCATTGTGCGGTGTTGCGTGTGCGGTGTCCTGGGCCTCCCGGCCCCTTTTCACCGGTGCGCACGCCCGGTGTGTGGTGTTGTGTGGGCGGTGTCCTGGGCCCCTTGGCTCCTGTTGACCGGCGTGCTTGTGTGGCGTGTGTTGTGTCGTGTGTTCGGTGTCCTGGGCCCCGTGGCTCCCGTTCACCGGCGCGCTGTGTGCTTGTTCGGTGTGTTGTGTGTTGTGTGCATTGTCCTGGGACACGTGGCTCCTGTTCACCGGCGTGTGTGCTCGGTGTGTTGCGTGCTGTGTGCGGTGTGGGTGTGGGTGCGTGCTCGTGTGCGCCATACCGTTGCTGCGACGTTGTGGACTCTTTGTTTTTTTTTTACACATGGATAGACACCGTGGGGAACGCCGTAGCGAACTCGCCACTGGCATCCCGGCCACCAAGGCGTCCGGCATCCTATGGTGTCTCACTTATTCTTCCCGTCCTGGACTCTTTGATTTTGGCGACGCCCAAGAGTAAGCGTGTCTTAATGCATGCATAGCGGTTTATGCTATTTACTCGTTAGTTTGTGGACTCCTTGCATTTTGCGACGCCCAAGAGTAGGCGTGTTTGCTTAATGCATTCATGACATGCTACTTATTCTTTACGTCATGGACTCTTTGGTTTTTGCGACGCCCAAGAGTAAGCGTGTCTTAATGCTTGCATGGCAGCATATGCTACTTAATCGTTGGTTTGCGGACTCTTTGTATTTTGCGACGCCCAAGAGTAGGCGTGTTTGTTTAATGCATTCATGACATGCTACTTCTTCTTTATGTCTTGGACTCTTTGTTTTTTGCGACGCCCAAGAGTAAGCGTGTCTTAATGCATGTATGGCGGCATATGCTACTCACTCTTTGGTTTGTGGACTCTTTGTTTTTTGCGACGCCCAAGAGTAAGCGTGTCTTAATGGGCAAAAAGGTGGGTGGGGAGGTACATGGATAAGGACAAAGGAAGAGAAAGGGTGCGAGACGGACGGCGTGGCGTGTTAGAAAACTATTTTTTCCGTTTTTACGCGCTGCTCGCGACGCGTTTTTCTTTACCCATACGGCGTGTTAGAGGGCGGGAGGCACGGTGTTGTGCTCCTAAGCTCGGTACGGTGCTTACGGCGTTAGCTATTCACCTATTCAAGCCCGAAAAATTTTCGGTCGCGTTTTGTGTGGTTTGTTTTGGGGCGCGCACAAGTCCCTAGCGCCTAGGGCACGCACTTTGCTAGGTGGTTTGGGGCAAGCAACGTTCAGCTTCTTTGCCGTCGCGACTCTATGGTTCGTCTTTTTCTGTGAGTGTCCTAAATTTTGCGACCTCGCCAAACAGCGGCGTAAAATTTTTGGGGGGGTTTCTGAGGTCGGAAAAGACGATTTTTCGCTTTATTTTTTCCGGCGGTGCGTCTTTTTCTTGGTTTTTTTTTCTTCTGCTGCGATCGCGCGACAACCATCCGTTGTAGCCGATCCGGATAGAAGTTTGGCCAAAGGTTCGGCCGTACGATCCAGAGCCCCATGGGTGGGCTCTGGGCGAAGAGGATCCATTATTGGCAGGTCTGGATGCCTTGCTCTCGGGTGTTCGTGTACTCTCGGTCATCTCGGTAGTGATACTGTGTCCGCCATGTCTGTAGATGGCCCAGAATAGAGGAAGGAGCCCATCTCAGTTTGGGGCGGCGACCCGAGAGCATCAAGAGGTATTTCTCCATCTTCTCCTACGGTGGACTTGTGGTACTCTTCGTGGAGCATGAACTCGTCCATCCTCCTTCGTAGGTCCTCTTGTTCTTCAGGACTAACTCCAAGTACGGTAGAAGACGAGGCAGGACAAGCCGACCGGGCGACGGAAGCTTCGACACGCCTGCGGAGCCTTTGCAGGCTGTCTTCACCATGGGCCGCTAAGGTTTCCATGGTTAATGGGATTGTTCTGGGCGGATTTAGTTCCGCCCTTCTGTGCTCTGGATCTTCTTGAGACCCAGATGCTGCTCTGAGTGGCGGTTCACTCTTTGGGTACGCTACATTGCCATGTTGCACTTGTACACTTCTGATCGGCCAGGTTCGGAAGGACAGTTGAGTGGACATGTTCAATGTGCTTTTCAGTGTGCTTTTCTTGTGCTTCTGCTCAGAGTTGGTTCGAAAGGTTCTCAGGGTTTGCCTCTGCTACGGGAAAGATGTCCTTGATTAGTGCCCTAGAGATTTTGATGAAATCCTGCAGGTTTTTGATGGTGAAATCCCAAAACCAAAGGAGCAAGAAGAGCAAGAACAGGATGTGGATCGAATCAATGAATAGTTTGAAATCCAGTGTAACACAGAAGGGCTGCAGATAGACAAAGTAGGTATAAACACAAAGATTCAATCACAAATGGATAATACAAAAGATTTTATATGAAACCTGGGCTGACTCTAGCCTCAAAGATAGCATCAAGCATTTCATGTGCACTCTTTTGGGTGAAATGGTGCTGGTTAGGAATGTGGGGCATAGGTGTCAGGCCAGACACAGAATATTACTTGGCCAAGCAACTGAATTCAGAAACAGTTAAAAAGTAGAGCCACATTAAGCGGTAGTGACAATTGAGTATAGGGGTCTTGGGGTGGGAGACCACTAGGCTTAACCTCCAAGGCCTAAAGCATGAAATGCCTATTTTATTTCGGTATATCCTCCATGAAGGAAGATCCCTCCGCTCAGTTGAGTGGTAGGGGTGAACTTCATGGAGGGCTAGGGTTACAACCCTAGTTACTTTGAGAAAGTGTACTTTAAGCTTCAAAAGACTGATAAAAATACCTAAGTTAGTGTTAGCATCAACAAAAGGGGTTTAAAGGGGGCTTGGCCTGGATCAAGCCCTCCAAGAAAGACAAGGCAGTGACTTTTTCTTACTACCCGACGCGACCCTCCCCCACATGTCATCCGCCTGAAGGGGGAGGTTGGGCGACTTAGGCCTAGTGTTGGGCTACCCCCCTAGGGAGACCCCGTGGTAGGGTAAGGTTCGCGCAGCTGTACCCTTCTCCCGCCTGGGGGAGCCCCTTTCTGGGCCTTGTGAACCTACGGTCGTGATTGGGCGAGGCAAAATCCCATAGTGACTCCTCTTCGAGGGCAAATCTCGTCCCGTCAATGGCTACCTACCCACCTGCATTCATGTGCAACACGCCGCATCGGTTGTCTTGCTTTCCTGCCCTTTTTTGACACGTTCTTGCAAATACAAGTGGGTGGGTGTCTGTCATTGTATGGGATCACAAGCATATGGGATCATAAGCAGGTGGAAGCAGGAGCACAGTCCTCCGCGACACATAATAAAGTGCTGCTTCATTCTGTGTCAATGTACTACGCAGTTTCCCAAACAAAGGGACCCAACGCACCAAGAGAGGCCAACGCTTCCGCGAAGCGTATTCGACTTGCGACAGTAACTAGTGAATAATGAGTATCAAAGCAAGACAGACTCCTGTGAAAGGTGCTGTACAAATTTGAATTTTTGTTGCCGCAAAAGAAATCCACACGGTTTTGGCGGTATCTGCTGTAGTTTAGTTGTGTCTGCACAAACTTGGACTCGACAAGATTTTTTGGCCTATGGGATGACATCACTCAGCTCTAACGCCTCCTTAACAAAGCAATGAGCGTCCGCTTTCCTAGACACGGCAACTGAAGCAGTCAATTCTACTAATACACTCTGCAAATACTCGTGTTTGCGAAACGAAAATATAACTCACAATGCAACTTTTATCCAACACCCTTTCTTTACTGTTGTATCATGAGTCGGTGAGGACTTACAAATGGCTACCCTATGCATGCCTTGTTGTGGTCCCAAAACAAAAATGGTGTGTCCTCACCCAAGGTCCTCAACGTAGCAAACCTTGGGACATGACTTTAAATGCTGCAGCCGTATCAGACAGCTAAGACCATGGCGTGGAGCTCCCTCTTGGTGGTTTTGTGGGGACCTGTAGCCCTGCAACTTGATCCCTTTGCTATTGGCCATGAATCGTAAGATGCAAACACATATGCTATGGATATTGTGTTGTGTGAACACGAGCTAGAATCTTGGGACAAAAAATTGATTGCCAATGATCTTTGTTCCAAATCTTTGCACCATGTGTACAGCAAAAGAAAGCCCCACAGCTGGCTACTAGCCCCCCTAACCCCCTACCAATGGCCCACGCCAGGGTTTTTTTTTTCTTAAAAAGGCGGCCATTGACACGGGGAGGGGAGTATTCCTCTTTCTAGATGGGAGGAGGGGGCTTTGGCCTTTAGGTTTGAGGGCCAATTGCGCAGAGCATTGTGAAGCTTTTTTCGAAGAAACCGGCGTGTTAAAATTTTCATGCTTGTGCATGGTGTTGAGGCATTGTTTGAATGCATCCTTTCGTGGGTGCACATCTTTTGAATCGTTGTAGGTGTCAGTTCCTTCCATAGGCTTTAGAAATATCCGGACAACGTGAGGAGTAATATACCAAGCAACATACCCCTATTGTACCCACTACCAACAAAAAAGGGCCGAAATCATGATAAATGGGGGGAAATGGTAGAGAATTGGGGAGAAATTGGGTGTGATGGAGGGAGGTGGGCGCTAATGACCAAAAGTTTGGGGCTAGCATGGACTCGTTGAGCTTTCCCCGTTTTCCCCCATTATTCCTCACAAGGTTTCACCCATGCCCCCCCCCCCCCTAGTCTTGTTGCCAATTCGAACCGTCTTTTTTGACCTTTTGAGCCACAACGGGAAAGTTCTTGCACTGTGCGTGCATTGCGTGCACATTGCGCACATAGAGGGTGGGATACTCACCCAAAAATACCACTCATCGGTCTAGTGAGCACGGCGAAGCAGCAAAGCCCACACGAGAACAACCAAACTGCCTTCAACTTGGTAATGAAAGGTCATTATGAACAAGCAAACCCGCCTTGTAAAGTAGAACTAGGCAAGGGCATACAAGATGGACACATATTCAACTGCCAGGTGCCACACTTGGATCTATCACAAGGACAGTGGCCACGCGATTGACAACAAACACCGTCATAATTTTCTTCCTTTGCAATGGTTGCCTCCTCCTGTGCCCATACAGACTCTGTGGCCAAGGTCCATAGGGTTGATACCTAGCTTGTGCGGAATGCAAAATTGCGTAAGGTGGAGCAAAATAAGCACATGGCCATGCAGCTTTGTTGCAGAGCCTGCCCAAACATTGCGGACAATCCTCTATTGCCACAACCGTGCAAAGAGGTGCTCCGCCCTTGCACGATAGAAGGAATGGACATCATTATACTCTTGTCGGTCATCACTCAAATTTTTCCGGCCAATATAAGGTATAGCGGTGTGCAATCGGCCCTTATGGGGGCCATCATGCGCACCGATTTCGAAATCGAAAAACTGTCCATGTGATCGCGAAGGACCACGTTGATCCCAAATCAAAATATTGGCAGAGGTTCCGGGCATAAAGTCACGTATCCATACTATACTTCAAAGTTTGTCCGCAGCCACGGTTACTTTGGAAATCTGGCCTGCGTACTTGGGATTAAAAACAACATCCGACAAATCTCCACCCACCGAGCATATGGGCATGCTGTCGGTAAAATATGTTACGAAGTAGGGGAAGTGGGGACTATGGTTGTGCGGTGAAAATCCCTCCTCCAACCATATCTCATGCACCACGAAATTCATCAAGGTTCATACACGAAAAATATTTCGCACATGCACATGATCCGAACAATCGGAACCAGATTGATCCCTGTCCCTGTCCTTGTCCCTGTTGAAGCTCTGTCGGAGAAAATACAAAAACTGGAAAAACTAGAACAATCGGAGCAACCTTCCGCTATACTCATATAGAAATCCTCCGCTGTACCACAATCAACGCCAATGAGAGTGACTTGTTTACGGAGGAATAAGCGTGGATTGTGAATCCCCAACGCCAACTCGGGGGGCCACACTGAAGCGTGGATTGTGAGTCCCTAACCCCAACTCGGAGGGGTCAAGCAACAAAGCGTGGATCGGATAATTGACCCGGTTTCCTCAACAGCACCGGAATGTTGAAGGCCCAAAATAACAATCCCTCAAAAATGACCGCCACGCACCCCGTGCGCTAACGCCCCTGGGGGGAGGACATAGGAAAAAATGGTTGAAAATGGGCCAAAATTGTTGACAAATCAAATGTGTCACATCCTAAATGGTTAAGAAGCCAAGAAAGACCCTAATACGGAACCAAAAACTTGTGACAAAGGGCTCAAACGAGGGTTCGAGTATTTGCCGACATCCAAAACTTCGCACTGCGTGCACAGCATTCCCAAAATTCCCCATTATCTCATCAAGCATCCAAAATTTCCCACACTTTTCGCAATGTCTTCATTTTTTGCCATTCTTCCTCGGGAGCTTTCAACAGTGCACCCCCCCCCAGGCTTGTTGCCAGTTAAAACCATGTATTCTGACCTTTTGAGCACCAAATGCCCCATTTTTCCATCTAGCATCCAAAATTTCCCACATTTTTTATCATTTTCCCCCATTTTTCCTAAATCAGCCCATTTCGGAGATAAATGCACAGTAACGATTTGGAAATGGGTATTTCTGAGGCCTGCTTCCATTTTTTGGCTGCTCACCTTTCATACATACAAAACACTCTCTAGTCCTCAGCATCCGTAGGCACCTCCGGTATGGGCAACAGGTACGTCAACTCTCTAGGGTGTGGAGAAATGATGGGACGTTGCCCATGCAATATTGTTCCAACAAATACCACAAGCACTTCCATCCATGATATACTTCCCCTTTATGACAAAAGTGACCTTCTGTGTCTAGCTGGCAACAGTTTGCAGCTCCAAAATAAGCCGAAACATGGGAATCTTCAACACAAAAACCCTTTGGGGGGCTTATTTCCAAAAGGGGGGCCATGGACAAGGGGGGCCATGATTCTTCATTCTGAGTGAGGGGGGCCTTGGGATAGGGGGGGCTATTGGCAAGGGGGGGGATGATTTTTCATTCCAGGTAGAAGGGCCATTGGCATTGGGGGGGGGGGGGGGGGGGGGCATTGGCAGGGGGGGGGAGGGGGTCAGATAATGGCCTCTGACAAGATGGGTCCCTTTTGCCGTGACACATACACTGACAAAATAGGCAGGGGCTGAGTGACAAGCAAAACTACATTTGAGAAAAGAGGCAAGCATCTATTGACAAAAGTATTCCCCTCTACAGAGTGCACAGATAACAGGATGGATATTGTCGATGTGGGGCCTGAGCTGTTTCCAGTGTGTTGCACACATGTGGGACCTGCATTCGCCAACACGCATTGATGTGCCATTGCAGAAGTTCATTCCCAAATATGTGTGCAGGCAGGCACACAGATTATATCACACAGTGAAAAAAACCAAATCTGCAAAATTGCAAAAAGCAACATGCATGTGCTTTGCATGCAGGACTTTGCATGCTTAAAGCAGAAGACAGAAAACAGGGTGAGGAAAATGAAAAAATCTATCAAACTTGGTGGCATAGTCCCTGGTGGGTGGACTGTTACACTGAGCATTACCAGTACCTTAGCACATCAATCAGCAGACCCAATGCTGCTGATCCTAGGGTGGTGAAAAAATGTCGGCTTGAGGCACTCTTTTGAAGAATTGGGTAGCTACATCACTGGTCAAATGCCATGATGGCCAATGCCTAGTTCTACAGCACAAATGGTTTAATGTTGAGAAAGATAATGGTGCACATATTGTTGGACAGCGGGGACTGAAAAGAATAGTGTAGTTTTTGCATATCCACCATCAAACATACATCACCTTCTGAGACATCCACAGTACAACCCCCTTGCAAAATGTTTGAGCTTCCAGAGGTGACCGTTGCAGGGTGTAGGCAGTGCAGTGAAATGGACCATATTCACCATGGACTTGGGTATCTCCAAGCATTTTGGCTTCTCTACTGAAGCACATGAAATAAAACGTGGCAGAAGAGCAATAATGCTGCATCCATTGCTGGGTCTATCAACTTTGGAGGTCAAATGATGAGAGAGAGAGTGTGTGTGTGTGTGTGTGTGTGTGCATATTTAGGAGCATAGGCGTTGGGCTTGAGGGCACTGAGTCGCGCCATTTGCTTCCCTGAGGGTGAGGGTCGTGTGGCAGGGTGCCTTGGGCGCCGACAGAACAAGAGGCTCCACGGCTGACCGAGGTTATGGTTGCTCAGTGGTTGCCTCGCCATGCCCCGTGGCTGCTACCAGTTAGATCGCATGCTGTACACCATGGTGCAATGTTGCAAGGGCAAGCCCTGCTGCATCAGGAAGGGCGGACATCCATTCACCTACGCCATCCCAGGTACTGCCTGGCAGTCCCGGACAAGTCCATAAGAGTTCGGCCTCATGCCCATCAGGGATGGGAGAGTTGGGGGCGGTGTGCCGCTGCTCAACATACTTTCCAAGGGCACCATCTGTACTTCGTAGCTATCATCTCTGCTGGCGGCAGTGTGCTGATTCGCAGAGCATTGGGTAGGATTAATTGTAAGGGGGCTTGCGGTAATGGGAACTTCCTAATTCTCCTCGGGTACAAAGGGCTGTCCCGACAGCATGGCAGAGGTGTTCATTGTAAAGCCAGGAGATCATCCAAACACATGGGCCCCAGATCATCATCTGTGGCATTCCCCCAGGTGGCCGCTGGTGACCACATGGGTTCAGACACAGGGGGAGAAGGGCACTCTTCCAGCTGGAGGTGACTGCAGGCGACCACCACAACACACACTCAGACTCTACCCCAGGGGTTGCATGTGTTGCTTGCTTGTGCGGCACACTAGGACGACTGAACGCCATAGGCAGGGCGGCCGACCAGCTCACACCCAGTGCTACCTGCAACAGCTGCGAGAGCGGCGGGGGCATTGGTTGTGCCGGTGGTGCAAATCAAATGATGCTCTTAGTAACTATGTTTTTGAGGCAAGAAAACGGCTCAGGCCAACGACAGTTGGCCGGAAACAAGTTCGTTACAACATATGGGAATCAGCGAAACCATGCTATTTATAATGCACCCTACCTAGAGGAAAGCCACAGGATGATGGCAGGCATGAACGGGAAAGCACAACACTGGTGGGCTGGACATTTGGCCCAGGCCACTTTGAGCCTACATTGAATGGCAAGTGGCATGTCAACAGTCATATCCCAGGAAGGTCATGCTGTTGGCAACTTAGCAAAAAGGCAGGGCAATTCCCCCCTGTCTAGATGCAGTGCATCACAGCCATATGGGTTCCCACTGGGGTGTATGGCTTCGCGTGTCCAACTTCAGTTTCAAAATGGCGAGCGCCAGCCTCACTTCTGGGACAGCATAGGGGTGAAAAACTGGTCAAGTCTCGAAATCAGTGAAAGAAAAGTCGTGCTGGGGTTGCAAGATGCTTTGTAGAGCCCCAAAGTCATCAGTCAAAGATACAACACGACATCAGTGCATGGCTGTCGGCTCTGGGCAGAGCTCTTGGTTGCTGACAAAACCCTCAGCCAGCCAATATTTGCAGAAGATCGTGTGGCATGCTCTAGAGAGGCAGGCGATAAAAAACAAAAAAGCAGAATGCAGATCTGCCACACTAGGTTGGCCCTTCTGCTCTGGTTTAACTGCAGTTCTCCAACTCAGTACTGACAAGCACTGTTCTCTCCTTGTTGAGGTCAGGTGGGATGCGGAGGTCAAACGGTGGGGTCCCAGGGCGGATCCCTTCTCCCCACGGAACGTCCTGTGGAGGCTTCGGAAGCTTTTGCAGTGGTGCCTCAACTGCCTGGATACATCATGTGGAAGCTCAAGGAACGTGCAGCAATGCAACAGCAATCATCAAATAGGCCATAAGTAGCAGACTGCCTGAGAGCCAACTGCAATGACCACCATACACAAAGCTGTTAGTGATGATGATGGACATGACCATCAGAGAGCTGATAAACAATGGGAAATGCAAATCCAATTCTTTGCCAACAGCATAAGACGCCAGCACCAACGCAGGCACAGCAAAAAGGGCAATCTGGATAGATGACCCCACTGCAACACCAAGAGCAATGTCCATCTTGCCCTTGTAAGCCATTATGATCGCCGTCGCGTGCTCTGCAGCGTTGCCTACGATAGGCAGGAGGATCACAGAGATGAAGGCTGTGCTCAAGCCCCAGTGCTTGGCCGCAGGCTCCAGAGTGTCCACCAGAAATTCGCTCAGAAATGAGATCATCACCGTCGTCAGGGCAAGCAGCCCTGTGGCAAACTGTGTGCTATACTGCGGATCCTCGCCCTCTTCCTCAGCATCGCCCTCGTCGACTGTGCCCTGGACCTCATCTCCGCTGCCCTCAAATATGTCTTTGTGGGTTATCAGCGTGAAAACAATGTAGAGGACATAGGCCAGAATCATGATTACAGAAATCTGCCGGGAGGCCGCCAATGTATTGACCTGCTCGTGGTTGGGATATGCCACAAACATGACTGACGGGATGATCATCCCCATGCACGCCAGCAGCAGCAGGGAGCAGTAGTATTGGGAGGCTCGGAGATTGAAACCCACCCCGCTGTTAATGTTCGCATTTCGAAGGCCAACAACTAAGAAAGAGCTGCCGAGCACCAGCATCATGTTCCCGAGGATGGAGCCTATGAGCGAGCTCTTGATCACATCATACATATTGTTGCGGAGGGCAAAAATGCTGACGATCAGCTCGGTGGCATTTCCGAACGAGGCATTCAGGAGCGCCCCGATGGCATCGTTGGAGCGCATCGCCAGGTCCTCTGTCAGATCCCCCAATAGCGCAGCCAGGGGTATCAGACCCAGAAACGCGAACACGAAGGTCCAGGATGGGGGAAAGTTCATGACCTGGCATAGGAACGCCCCAGGGACTGCAAGCAGCAGGAGGTTGAGCTGATTGCCACCCAGTGCTCTCGAGATCTGTGAGCCCAGAGTCATCGACAGCTGTGTGCTCTGCGAGAAGACCTTCTGGAGGTCGGTGGGATTGACTTGTCGAGACTGGCGACGTGCCTTTTCCTTGGGGTTTGACATCCAATAGACCGCATGAATACTCCGGGTGACACGCTTGAACCGGTCTTTGGGTGTCCCCTTCGAGCCACTGAGAAGAGCAGTATTCTCTGACATAATATGCACTCTGTCAACGAACCAGAGAAGCTCTAAAGGGCCTCATACATTACAATAGCTTTCGTTGGGCATGCTCTGACTGTGATTGTCACACATAGCCGGCACCACAGCAATATGGTTGATGTGGGGGCAATATGCTTCATAAGAATAGAAGGGCCGTTGCTCTTCCAGCACTATCCCCAGCCTTGCATACCCCAGCCTCTAAGTCACCACCATCGAACTAGGATCCATGTGCAGCTTATGACCAACGTGATTATCCTTCTAATTCACAAAATATGCATGCATAGGACGATCCACATCGTCAAATGGTTGAACCTTGGTATCCTTTCCCCTTCACACCTTCTCAAAAACATGACAGATGACTCATTTGGGCCCATTGTTGATGACGCACTACTCTAGGAATCTTTAAGAACAAACACTCGTGTCGTACCACTTTTACCATTTCTTCCACAACCTGGTGACATGATCTGGTCAAGTCTCAGTACTTCCGCCCCCCCCCCCCCCCACCTTGAGCCAATGAATGTCCACAACTGGAAAGGGGCCTGCTCATATCCCCAATTGGAAAGGGGCCAGTCCATGTCCCCAAGTGGAAAGCGTCCAGTCCATATCCCCAAACGGAAATGGGCCACTTCATATCCCGAGGCGGAAAGGGGCGATCCATATCTCCAGCCAGAAAAGGGCCAGTCCATACGTCCAATTCGGAAGAGGCCTTGCCATATCCCCAATGGGCTAGTGCACATCCCCAACTGGAAAGGGGCCACTCCATCTCCCAAATTTGAAAGAAGCCAGTCCACATCCCCAACCAGAAAGGGGCTAGTCATATTCCCAACCAGAAAATGGCCAATCCCTATCCCCACCTGGAGAGGGACCAGTCCATATCCCCAAGTGGAAAGGGGCCAATCCATATCTGCAACTTGAAAGGGGCCAGTCCGTATCCGCAACCGGAAAGGGCCAGTCCATATCCCCAATTGGAAAAGCGCCAGTGCATATGCCCATCCGAACAGAAGCCAGTCCACATCCCCAATTGGAAAGGGGCCACACCATATCCCCAAGTGGAACGCGTCCAGTCCATATCCCCAAATGGAAACGGGCCACTTCATATCCCTAGGCGCAAAGGGGCGATCCATATTCCCACCCAGAAAAGGGCCAATCCAATATGCCCAACTCGGAAGAGGCCCTTCCAAATCCCCAAGTGGAAGGGGGGGCAGTGCACATCCCCAACTGGAAAAGGGCCACTCCATATCCCCAACCGGAAAAGGGCTAGTCCACATCCACGATCGGAAAATGACCAATCCCTATCCCCACTTGGAGAGGGACCAGCCCATATCCCCAATTGGAAAGATGCCAATCCATATCTGCAACTTAAAAGGGGCCAGTCCGTATCACCAACCGGAAAGG
Source organism: Eutreptiella sp. 'Long Island Sound 2002' (assembly GCA_964036045.1). NCBI lineage: Eukaryota > Euglenozoa > Euglenophyceae > Eutreptiales > Eutreptiaceae > Eutreptiella > Eutreptiella sp. 'Long Island Sound 2002'. Next base: position 156,074,382 of record OZ038380.1, read on the forward strand.
GCCAGTCCATGTCCCCAACCGGAAAGCGCCAGTGCATATGCCCAGCTGAACATAAGCTAGTCCATATCCCCAATTGGAAAGGGGCCAGTCCATGTCCCCAAGTGGAAAGGGTCCAGTCCATACCCCCAAAACGGAAACGGGCTACTTCATATCCCGAGGTGGAAAGCGGCGATGGATTGGCCCCTTTCCGTTTGGGGACATGGACTAGCCCCTTTCCGGGGAGAGGGACCACTCCATATCCCTAAGTGGAAAGGGGCCAACCCAATTCTGCAAGTTGAAAGGGGCCAGTCCGGATCCCCAACCGGAAAACCGCCAGTCCATATCCCCAACCGGAAAGGGCCCGTCCATATGCCCAACCGAGCAGAAGCCAGTGCACATCCCCAATTGGAATGCGGCCAGTCCGAATCCCTAGCTGGAAATGGGTCGTTCCATCTACCCACGAGAAAGGTGCCTGTCCACATTCCGAACTGGAAAGGGGCCACACCATATCCCCAGTTGGAATGCGGCCACTCCATATCACAAGCCGGAAATTGGGTGTTCCATATTCCCAACCGGAAAGGGGCCAATCCCCATCCCAAAACCAAATGGGCCAGTCCATATTCCCAGCCGGAAAGGGGCCAATCCAGATCTTCAGGTGCAAGGGGGCAAGTCCATATCTGTAAATGGAAAAGGGCGAATCCATATCCCCAACTTGACAAGGGGCACTCCATATCGCCATTTGGAAAGCAACAATATTTTGGTACTTGGCTTTCGCTTTACCACGATCCCAATAATCATCACCAATGTTTGTTGCGCCGTCAGTCTTCAGAGTCCCTAATATTCAGCCTTTCCACTTCATCAATATCCCGCTCTAAACCGTGCAGGTAAAACGCACCGCAAGACACAATCAACCGTTTTGCTTGTTTCGCTCCTCCTCTCGCCAATGAATATTCTACTCGGTTTTTTCACATTCGCAATCCATGGTATCCTTAGTCTTCGCTGCTGCTATCCACTTCATCGCTATCCCGCCATATTTGCTACACTCCACCGCGTAACCCACGTACCATTGTTCATCCACTGCAAACCTTTGCATGCATCGCTCGCTTGCACGCTTGTCCCTAGTATCTAGTGCATCCGACCAAACGCGCGCAGGCCATGAAGGGTGGTTTGTGTGCGAGTCCCATAAAGACATTCACAATTTTTGTTTGTAACCAAAAGGGTGTGTTGTACATTGGATACCTTTTCTTTCTTGCATTTCCACTCTACAATACGGGTATGGAAGGGGTAGGGTATCACGGGATACGTATGCAGTGAAACTTCACCACATCTGCAGCAAAGTGCCTTCCCCAGCAGCTCGGTCCCAATATTCAGTCTTGCTTAGGGTTGCGGTTAAGGATAGAGTTGGGGTGCAAATTGGACAACATTTTCCTTGATACGCCTTTGGTGCCCATGGAGCGCCTTGCGCCTTCGACGCCCATAAAATCCTACCGGCAGCACCTTTGGCAACTAACCGTTGGCCGGAGGCCCCCTAGAAGGGGAGGGGGGGGGGGTAGCTGGCGTCCTAGGACCAACTAAGCCCCCCCCCCCCCCCGGTGCCCCTGACCCTAACCCTAACCCTAACCAGGTGACACAAAAGACATGGCAGTGCACAACATTACTACACCCCCAGCGCCCCGCCCATTTGCCTTCCCCCGTCACAGTAGCAAGGTATTTCGGGTAAAAGGATGCCCGCATACCGAGCACATCAACGGTCCCAACAATGGCCCAGCGCGAAGGGATTGACGGGCTTCCGCAACAACAAGCAGGGAAGCGCCATGGCCTGTGAGGGCTCCAAGACCTGTCTCATGGTGTTTGTGTTTTGCTCATGGGTGCAGTGAGTGACTGAGACATGTTGTAGCTCATGAGCGGGGGTTATTGGGGCCACACAACCAAGCCTGTACACAATGGCTACAATGGGCCTAGAACTTGCTCGCGGTACAGAATCACAGAATCACCTGGAAGGGAGGCCGTTACATCAAGCGCAGGAGCAGGCGTCATTTAACCCCCCTTTTGGGGGGTCGTTCATGTACTCCGCCCCCCCCCCCCGCCCCCGACTGTAGACCCACCAGCAAAAGACTATTTATAACACTCACCCCTTTTTTGGGCCCCTCCGCGGCAAAGACAGCTAATAAGACCAACTTCAAAAAGACCTCCATATAAGACCCACCGGGAAAATTTTTACGGAGCACAAGGAAATGAAGCAAAATTGTCCTCAACTTCACCCCCTACCCCGGAAAACGACAAAAAAGATTCATTGGATGCTTTCAGTGATGGGATGGTGTCATGTGACGTGCCAAGTTGGCCTCAAATGCTTGCGAGACGAGAGTATCACACATTAATACACCACATGCCGTGGGGGCATATCAAATACAATAGATGAATAAATATTGAGAGGCATCACATTTAGAGTGCCGCAACCCAAGACGGATTGCCCGCGACAAAGAGCGATCTCGCTCGCGTTCTTCGAAAGCCTCCACCAACTCTCGACAACTTGTCAAGTGTTCAAGGGGCTCCCAAGAATCGTCGTCTTTACTATAGCCTTTCCAACGAACCAAATACAATGCTTTGCCACGATGAACCTTCTTCGAAACAATGTCCTCTGCTTCGTACCCCTCATCCTCATCCTCAACCCCATCCTCATCCCCACCCACATCCCCATCCTCAACCTACGCCACCTCTAATTCTTCCTCGAGATCCATTGCGTGTGAATGCATATTAGGCTTTGGATCTTGGATATCAAGTTCTAAATCAATAACGTTGAGAGGCTCCTCGGAAGGTGGATCAAGACAATGAGCCTTCACCTTTTTTTCATTTTCCTTCAAGTGAATGTAGCAAGTTTGCAAGCGAGGACTTCCGGCTTCCCCGTTCAAGTCCATTGCTGTCTTAAATAGAATGCCATCAAGGTTTTCACGGTGCTCGGGATCCATAGTGGAGGACATTCACCGTGAAATTCCGCGTTTGGTTGGGGTTTCAAGCAACAAAACAGAAGTCACTGCTTGAGAGAACTTTTGCGAAGCAAAAAGGACAACCCAGCTGCTGTTCATTGCCAACACTCTCAATGAAAATGCCAATGCGGAAGGTGACAATCAAAGTGCCAATGAGAGTAACAATGACTCCGATGACGCTGTTCATCCACATGGAATTTCCTTCTTGAACGGAGCGTTGAGCAAGGACACCCTTTTGAACTAGGTCATGTACAAGGCTTGGTTGCAAAATATCACTAGGATTTGGATCCTCTTCTTCCAAACCTTCTTCATCATGTGGTTCCTGAATGTGTGCATCGGATTCCCTCATAATAATGACATTGAGAAAAATAAAATAACTAAAATATTTGTGCAATTGTACCAGGATTCCAGAACCTCAAAATTCTTCATACATGAATGTTTCGATTCATGGTGTGAAAATGTGTGGTGACATAATGATGATGTCATTGTCCCCCAAAACAGTTTTTTTCCTTTGAAAAACAAAAACTGATAAAAGTTGTGTCACCGAAACCGGCATTCTTTGGTGGCCAAGGAAAGAAGTCACCGTGTGCGCCGTCTCAACGAAGTAACAGACCCACTTCAAAAAGACCACTACATGAGACCCTCCCGACATGGCTTTTGGGAAAAAAATCATAAGACCCGGGTGTACAACCTGGGGGGGGGGGGGGTAGCATACCCCAATGTATGGTTTTTGATATCTGACCTCTTGTAAAATCATCATTTTAGGACCAAAAATGATCTTCCAATGGTTTTGATGTTGACCCCCGTAGCCCCCCCCCTACTTGCGTACCCCCTTTTTAGGGGGGGGCGGGTCACAACTTCTTTGCGTATTGTGGCGGCTGTGTGCATATTTGGACATGGGTCCTAAAGAACTTTTTCGAGTATATGGACCCTCCAACCCATGGCGGGTGTCCTGGGTCCCAACTCCGGGTACCTCCCGTCGCTCCCCCCCATATGGCCCATTGCCAGTGAGGACTTGGCCGTTTTCGTGCTGGGGGGCCTATTTAATGGCGGCTGAAAAATTTTCAAATTTTCCACTTTTTTGGAAAGCTTGCTGTTGCCCCTAGGATGGGTTCAGGTGATCATTTGGTGACAATACGGGTACTTGACTACGGGTACGGGGGTCAAAATAAAAAAAATATATTGGGGGATCATTTTGGGTCCTAAAATGAAGATTTTACAAGGGGTTAGTCGTCAAAAACCATACATTGGGGTATGTTACGCGAACAACCCGCAAAAAAGGGGGTGAACGACACCTGCACCTGCGCTTGATCTAACGGCCATTCTTCGAGGTGATTCCATTTTTCAGCTGCAGAGGCTGGAAACCGCACAATCACGTTGTGTGCCCTAGCCCCCTTGGGGAGCCCCACCTTACAAAAAAAACACCCAAATGGGGTGAAAAAACACATAAAGAGGGTGTAAAACATGCTTTACATGGGATCTTTGATCATTGTGGATCGTCGGATCATAAAAAAAATCAGGTTTGGCAGGTTTGGTTCCATTTTTAAGCTGGACAGGCAGTGAAGCTGCATAAGTAGGTTGTGTGACCCAGCCCGCGCGCAAAGAAAAAAATACAAATAGGGTGAAAAACACACAAAGAATGTCTAAAACATGTCTTACATAGGACAGTTGATCGTTGTGGATGGTCCGTTTCAGAATTTTCCATTTGAGCTGTCGAGACTAGAAAACACATAAGTAGGTTGTGCTGAAGCCCCCGTGGTGCCCCCGCAAAAAAAAAAACACCCAAATAGGGTGAAAAACACACAAAGAGGGTATTGCGCTTTTATTGTCCATTGGCCTATGTACAGAGGTCGAGGGGCTGGGAAAAACACACAAAGAGGGTCCAAAACCACGTTTTTATAGGATATTTCATAATTGTGAATGGTCAAAATAAAACAAAATCGAAAATTTTACACTTTTGACCTGTACAAAGGGTGGGAAAATGCTTTTAAGCAGCTTGTGCACAAACCAAATGCCATTGAATCACCTACAGATAGCAATTTTGAAGCTTTTGGGGGGGGGGGGGGGGGCAAGGCTTCGGCTACAGGGGCCTAGTGGCCACTACATGGCTTTCCATGGGTGCATGGGATAGTACCATGCCTTTGATCCTTATTGTCTGTGGGGAGGCGTTCCCTGTTGCGGGCACGCAATGGTCCCAATTAACCCCGCACTTGGGTACCCTTTTGTTTGGGGGGCTGAGGTTTGGGGTGGGGGGTGGGGGGGTCAAAAATTCTTTGCGTATTGGGGCTCTTGTATGTGTATGTGGACCTGGGTCCTCGAGATCGTTTTCTTTTATATATGCACCCCCTAACCCATCGCGGGGGTCCCGGGTCCCAACTCCGGGTACACCCAGTTGCCCCCCCGCCCCCATATGGCTCCCTACCAGTGATGACTTAGCCGTTGTCACACTAGATAGGCTGTTTAGTGGCACGTGAAAGTTTTTCGAAATTTGATTTTGCAGGCAACCCGTCTGTTGCCCCTAGGATGGGTTTGGGTGATCATTTGGTGACAATATGTACCTGCGGCTCACTGGTGGCTAAGTGGAAATGTGAAGTTGGGGCTCATTTGGGGCTCAGTTGTGCATTGCGATGTCTTTGTGCGTGTTTGTTGTGCGTTTTGCATGCTAGGTAATGTGCATTTAATGTTTTTAGAAGTTTTAGATACTCACTTGGTCAAGGTTCAAGGGGGGGGGGGTACTTTTTTTGGCGACGGCTCAGTTGACTGAGCACCCGACTGAGCCGTCAATGAGCCGTCACTGAGCCGGCTCACTGAGCGCTCAGTGAGCGCTCAATGAGCGCACCAAATGTCTCAGTGAGCGCTCAGTGAGCGCTCAGTGAGAGCTAATTGGGGGCTCACTCAGAGGGTTCCCCCCCCTTTCCGCCTCTCCTCCGCCCCCCTATCCGCCTACCCATCCATTCCTTCTAGCTCCCATAGGTCCTCTCTTTCACACCATGTCTAATGTCGTCCTAGGCCTCAAACCGGCGGCTTCAAAGGCTCTCGCGTCTTTCCTTAGTCGCCCCCGGGTACCTACCGCTTTCACAGAGGCAGCGTACCCGGGGGTGCCTTCCACGGACCTAGAGCCCTTGAAGCTGTGGGCCCAGCAGCTCCCTGCCCCTTCCCCGGAAGTGGTCCACATCAACGTGTCCGATGTGACCCTTCTTGGAAAGAGCTGGATGCACCGGTGCAAGCAAATGTTGCGCCAGGTGCATCCAGCTCTTCGTGCCGTACGCTTCCGCTTTCCTGTGGCTGCTGTCCAAGATTTGGTGCAGCAGTCCTCAAGAAAGCTGATCGGAACCCCCCACGAGTTCGGGACACGGGTTCATGACACCAAAGATCTCCAACTCCGTTGGATTGCAGATCTTGGTGTCAGCCACGTTGCACCCAAGAAGGGACTCCTTGAGGCCCTGCCTTTCGAGGTCGGGGTGGTGTCAGGGGAATGGGGGGAAAGCCTTTCGGCTTGTCCCATCATTCCTGAGTGGTGCCATGTGGTGCCCGACTACACCACCCCAGCCCTGTACAGGACCAAGGAGTCCGTGTTCCTGCGCGGTGCCGCCTCCCCTCCCCCCTACATCTCCCTAGCTGCCCCGGTGTTCTCACATGAACTCACGGCTCATGACCTTGAATCGGATGAGTCCTTGTGCGACTTGGGGCTCCGGGTGGTTAGGGGGGCGGTAGGGGCCAAGGAGTGCGACAACTGGTACCGCATTCTCGTCGACTCCTGCGGCACCCAGCCGGATGCAATTTGGGATCTGCTGTCCAATGCACACTCTCGCGAGGAGTGCTTGGCTGATCCCAAACTGCCACGGCGCTGGGGTACTCGGCCCGGCAAGCTTATCTCTGTGTTGGGAAGGGACCCCTTGCAACGGGCTAGTCAGCAGTGCAGTGCTCGCTGGCCCGAGATGAGGGATCTCTTCCCAACGCAGTGGTCCGCAATTGCCGCCGGGGAAGATGCTAGGGAGCAGACCTGGCATACTGACGTTGATAAGTTGCCATGTAGGCTCCCTAGCATGGGTGAGGTGCCCGGGCATCTCTCAATGATGCTTGTCCTCTCGGACAAGTATCATTTAGAGGTGCACTTGGGCAGCCACCTGGGTGACCATGACGCTCTGCGGGTCGAGACCTTCCAGGTTCAGCGTGGGGACATGGTTCTCTTTGCCTCCATGCTGAGACATCGGGGTCTCGCCGCGCTGCCGGGGGTGGGGAAGCAGGTTGTTCTCTTCCGCTTCCTCAGCCCCGACAAGAGTCACAAGTGGGTGGACGTGGAGCGGTTCATCCTTGACCCTCTGCCAGGGGCCAAGGATGAGCTGGCTTCACGGCCACGGGGAGACGGGCCGCTGCCCAACCCCAGGGCTCTCAGCCACTGGGGGCAGTACTTCGCCTTCGGCGAGGGACTGCAGGGAGCGGTCAGTCTGCCGCGGTTTGAGCTGGGCGACTGGCTGGCCCCCGTGGGCCCGTCAGGCCCCGGCTGCCCATACCACCCGCTGCTGCTGGCCAGGCCTGCCCCGGACGCCGCCGACCCCATGTGCCACGTGTACGTGGAGGAAGGCGACGTCCTGTGGACAAGCGGGCCATCATGGCTCGACCTGGGTAACAGTGGACCCAGGGAGGCCGCCATGCTGCAGCAGCATTGGGCCCCCTCCTCCCGCCACATCTCCGCACAGCAGGCTTTGCTGCTCGGCTTCTCGTGGCATCGCGGGCGGGAGAAGCGGTGTACAAGGAGCGATGCGGGCGCCGAGGTCCCGCTTTTGATGCGCTGCATCTGCAGAGGCAAGGTGTTACTCCCTTCTCCCCCTGCCCTGCAAGATTCACACCGGGGTGTTGGGGGGAATATTGGTAGGGGGCGCGACTGGGTGGTGGTGGGGTTCACCAGGGTGTTTGGAAAGGTGGGTCTGGGGCTGTGGGCCTATGGGGCTGTGGGCTGGCAGGGTGTTCTTCGAGTGTTATGCGTGCAATGCCCCACGAGCGGGCTTAACATGTGCACAGGGGGCCCCACGAGTGGGCTTAACATGTGCACAAGGTGGCCATCGCGCGTGGGCCTCCTGCAGAGGCCGTGCCAGTCTGCTGCTGGCCTTTACGGGGCCTGTATGGGGGCCTGTACGGGCCCTGTTTGTGGCCTGCATGGGGCTGTGCTGAGGCGGCTCCAGCATCCTGCCGCCAGTTGCAGTTGCCGTTCTGGAGGTGCAACTGAGAGCTGACTAAGCCGTCTGGTGCGCTCAGTGAGCGCTCACTGAGCCATTTGGCGCGCTCACTGAGCGCTCACTGCGCCATTTGGCGCGCTCACTGAGCGCTCAGTGAGCGCGCCAAATGGCGCACTGAGCGCTCAATGAGCCCAATTAGCTCTCACTGACGGCTCAGTGAGCTCTCAGTGAGGTGGAGCCCGGGACCAAGCCGTTGCAATGCTTTGCTGCCGTTTGCATCTTTATCGAAAGTGTTACTTTTGGAGTCCCCCCCCCCCTACATTTGCAGGCTCAATTCCCCCTGCACGAGCCTTTGGTTGATGCAAACGGCAGCAAAACACAGAGTCAACGTTCGGGCCCGGTAACGTTCCCGCCGCCCACCGAAGGTGCCAGCAGATCCTCACGACCACCGCTACTGGCAACGCGACGACAACTGCAACTCGTGTCAGTGACGAAGGAGCCGGTGCCGGGGGCATCGGGAGCGGAGCCCGCGATGGTGACAGCCGCGGGCGAGAGGGCAGAGGCGTTTGACAAGGGTCGGGGGCCGGTGGGCCCATTACTCGCCGACCCGGCCATCGGGTCCCCGGTCCCTTTCCCCCCGGTGCAGGCACCCCGGGCCAGTGATGTACGCGCGGGCTACTTGGGGCTCTACATTGCCCCGGTCAACAAGCAGCCCGCACCGGCGTACCTCCTCAACGGGACGGTTAACGTGAAGGGGGTACCGCGGCACTCCACCGAGAGGTGGTATTGGAGCGTCACCCTCAACGCGGTCACCGCCGCGCAGACAACGACGCCCACCCAGATGCACGTGACGTGCAGGGTGACCGTCTCCGAGGATTGTGGGCTTGTGGCAGGGGAGGGGGGGTTTTTTGTAGCCCGCTTTGCCTACAGGCTGGGGTCCCAACACTGGTGCTTGGACCTAGCCGTGGGGTCGGAGGAGGGGGGGTTGCTGGCCCGCGCTGGCTCAATTGCTTTCAAGCAGGTGGCGTCATCGGAAGTGCAGGGGGAGGGGTTTTTCCCGGAGGCTTGGCAAGCCATGTGTGGCCACGTCTCCACCTTCCGTGCCAGCGCTCTGAGGGAGGACGTCATCGACCAAGAGGTGGTCAGTGATGGGGAGGTGACGGATGGGGGGAAGAGTGATGGCGCCCGCAGTGATCGGAGTACCCGCAGTGGGACCGGGAAAGGAAAAAAACGGGCAGTCAAGCAAAGCAACCCCCCCGCCCCCCCAAAAAAGCTGGCGGGCAAGGAAAATGCAGCCGCACCACAAAAGGCGGCTCTGGGGAGCCCCCTTCGTGAGCCTGGGTCACGGGGCACTGTGCCCGTTACCGTGTACCGGGAGGCATGCCGTGACCGTGACCAGTTCCGCCAGGAGCGGGATGCTGCCCGTCTGGTAGCGGAAGCGGCCACCCGTCTCAAGGAGGGGCTGGACACGGTCAAGCGGCAGCGGGACGACCTGCAGGCCAAGCTCGTGGACGCTGAGCGCCAAGGGGCTGCCGCTGAGGCACGCCTGGAGGTGCTGCAGCGGTCCAAGGGCTTCAAACACATTGAATCTGGGCCGGGGGCTGCATCCCCCTCCTAGTCAGGGGTTCCGGCTGCACCCCTCGCCACCTACAGCGCGCAGTCCATGCAATTCCCGGCATCGGGACTGTTGGAGTACGCCCACTTGGCCACGCGGATGATGGCCGACGCCAAGTCGTCGTGCCAGCAGCTGCAGACCATTGCGGGGCTGGCTCGAACAACCATGATGCCGGAACTGAGCGTGGACAGCCTGCCGAAGGTTGAGGCGGAAGTGTCAACCCGCTTGCAAAACGCCGACCGCTGGTATCGGTCGGATGTGGTGGCGGCTGCTCAGCAGCCTGGCTGGGAGCCAGACCCCGTGGTTGGCAGTCCGGGTCTCTCCCTGGAACTGCGGCTCTGTGGTAGCCGCTGCACCCCCACTACGTGGTTCGTATATATGTATTATATATTGTTGTTGAGCACTTCATGGTGCTGAAATTTCTTCTGGGGGGGCTGGGGCCACAGATTGCAGCGTGCAGTGCACTTCCCGGGCCACCACTTTCTGCCTTGTTGTGTGCCTTTGTTTCACAGGTAAACGTGCCGTGATTCTGGCCATGTACCAATTGCAGTTGTATGTTACTTTGAAAATATTCACGGAGCTGAAAATTTTTCAAGGCGGCCAGGGGCCACCACTTTCAGCTCTTATGTGCGGCTTTTTTTCACACGGGCCAGGGGCCACCACTTTCAGCCCTGTTGTGGGCCTGTGTTCAAGACCACGGCCGACTCTGGCCCCTGTGGTATGTTGCGCCCTTTTTTTTTAAGCAAGCCAGAGGCCACCTGTTTCAGCCCTGTTATGGGCACGTACAAGAGCAGGGGCCCAATCTGGCCCCTGCGGTATGTTCAGACTGCAAGCAGTCTCTTTGAAAAACGTATTGGCCTCTTGTGTGGTGCCTGTGTAGTGCTTGTCTTTAGGTGTGCAGTGACTGAGAGGTAACTGAGAGCTCACTGAGAGCTCACTGAGCGCTCACTGCGCCATTTGGCGCGCTCAGTGAGCGCGCGAAACGGCGCAGTGAGCTCTCAGTCAAGTGGTTGGTTGGGGCCTCCAATTGTTGGCCACCAAAAACTGGTGGTTGTGGGCAGGAGGTGCAAGGGGGATGTGCCACCTACCACCAGGGACGGAAAACAGGGTGTGTGCCAGGGCTGGGGGGGGGGGGGGGGGTTGCAGCGCATATTACGGCATCAACCGGGGGGAGGGGGGCATCAGAGGAGGCAATGGCGGACGCTGCGGGGGGGGGGGGGGGGGCATGATGGGACAAACACCCTGGCGGCATCCCCGGGGGGGGCGGATGGGACAAACACCCTGGCGGCATCCCCGGGGGGGGGGGGGGATGGGACAAGCACCCTGGTGCAACCCCACTACCCCACCCCGACGAAGAGTGTGAATCCTGCAGGGGCAAGGGGGGCAAAGGCTAGGGACAACAATCAAGGGGAAACAGGTTGGGGGGATAGCAAAGAGATGTGAACAGAGATAACTGTGCCGCAAGCACAGGCACTGCATGTGGCACTACACCTATACCACAGGTCCTAGACAAAATGCCACCTAAGGGTCCCTTTTCCTTGTTGGGAACACAGCGCCAGCGCGCAACCTGGATTGAGCATCTGGAGGCCGCGGTGGTGGCCTCCCTATGTGAGGAATATCGGGCCGAGCTCCAACCAGATGGTAGCATACTGCTAGTCGCTGAGGACTAAAGCCGGCCCACGGACACCAATCCCGACATCAAGTCGGAGGCCTTGCGCGTCCTGTGGCGGATGCGTAGTTCACAGATGTCGCGCCGCGGCATGGCCTACCTGCTGCCCGACCTGGACAGCACCGTTAGCCGGGCCGACGTGGCCCCGTGGCTGAAGCACCTCAGCCAACCTGCTAGCAGGCGGGTTTGTATCCTTGAGCGGGACTATAAGATGCAAGGGGCGTACTGCAATATCGCCGAGCGGCTAGCCCTGCTCTATGAGGCGCATGCCGTACGCCAGCTATGTGTATAAAGTCTGAAGTCTGAAGTCTGATTTGGCATCTCGTGTCAAGGACATAAGATAGAACACATCTCAGCACGGTGGGGTCAAAAAATTCACGTAGGGGGGTAAACAATTCACGGAGGGGTCAAATAAATCACGGAGGGGGGTAAATAATTCACGGATGGGTAGAATGATTCACAGAGGGGGGTAAACAATTCACGGAGGGGTCAAATAAATGACAGAGGGGGGTAAATAATTCACGGAGGCGGTTAAACAATTCATAGAGGGGTCAAATAGTTCACGGAGGGGGGTAAACAATTCACAGAGGGGTCAAATAATTCACGGAGGGAGGTAAAGAATTCACCGAGGGGTCAAATGATTCACGGAGGGGGGTAAACAATTCACAGAGGGGTCAAATAATTCACGGAGGGAGGTAAATAATTCACCGAGGGATTCGAATAATTCACGGAGGGGGGTAAACAATTCACGGAGGGGTCAAAAAATTCACGGAGGGGGGTAAACAATTCACGGAGGGGTCAAATACTTCACGGAGGGGGATAAATAATTCACGGAGGGGTCAAATAATTCACGGAGGGGGTTAAACAGTTCACAGAGGGGTCAAATAATTCACGGGAGGGGGTAAATAATTCACCGAGGGGTCCAATGATTCACGGAGGGGGGTAAATAATTCACGGAGGGGTAAAATAATTCACGCAGGGGGGTAAACAATTCACAGAGGCGTCAAATAATTCACGGAGGGGGGTAAACAATTCACAGAGGCGTCAAATAATTCACGGAGGGGGGTAAACAATTCACGGAGGGGTCAAATAATTCACGGAGGGGAGTAAATAATTCACAGAGGGGTCAAATAATTCACGGAGGGGGGTGAAGAATTCACGGAGGGGTCAAATAATTCACGGAGGGGGGTAAACAATTCGTGGAGGGGTCAAAAAATTCACGGAGGGGGGTAAATAATTCACGGAGGGGGTTAAACAATTCATAGAGGGGTCAAATAATTCACGGAGGGGGGTACACGATTCACAGAGTGGTCAAATAATTCACGGAGGGGGGTAAATCATTCACGGAGGGGTCAAATAATTCACCAAGGGGGGTAAACAATTCACAGGGGGTCAAAGAATTCACGGAGGGTGGTAAAGAATTCACGGAGGGGTGAAATAATTCACCGAAGGGTCAATTAATTCACGGAGGGGGGTAAATAATCCACGGAGGGGTCAAATAATTCGCGGAGGGGGGTAAACAATTCACAGAGGGGTCAAATAAATCACCGAGGGGGGTAAATAATTCACGGAGGGGTCAAATAATTCACGGAGGGGGGTAAACAATTCACAGGGGGGTCAAATAATTCACGGAAGGGTCAATTAATTCACGGAGGGGGGTAAACAATTCACAGAGGGGTCAAATAAATCACCGAGGGGGGTAAATAATTCACGGAGGGGTCAAATAATTCACGGAGGGGGGTAAACAATTCACAGGGGGGTCAAATAATTCACGGAAGGGTGAATTAATTCACGGAGGGGGGTAAACAATTCACAGAGGGGTCAAATAATTCACGGAGGGGGGTAAACAATTCACAATGGGGTCAAATAATTCACGGAGGGTGGTAAAGAATTCACGGAGGGGTCAAACAATTCACGGAGGGGGGTGTATAATTCACGGAGGGGTAAAATAATTCACGGAGGGGGGTAAACAATTCACAGAGGGGGCAAAAAATTCAGGGAGGGGGGTAAACCATTCACGGAGGGGTCAAATAATTCACGGAGGGGGGTAAACAATTCACGGAGGGGTCAAAAAATTCACGGAGGGGGGTGAATAATTCACCGAGGGGTCAAATGATTCACGGAGGGGTGTAAATAATTCACGGAGGGGTAAAATAATTCACGGAGGGGGGTAAACAATTCACGGAGGGGTCAAATAATTCACGAAGGGGGGTAAATAAGTCACGGAGGGGTCAATGAATTCATGGAGGGGGGTAAACAATTCACGGAGGGGTCAAATAATTCACGGAGGGGGCTAAACAATTCACAGAGGGGTCAAATAATTCAAAGAGGGGGGTAAATAATTCACGGAGGGGTCAAATAATTCACGGAGGGGGGTAAACAATTCACGGAGGGGTCCAATGATTCACGGAGGGGGGTAAACAATTCACAAAGGAATCAAATAATTCACGGAGAGGGTAAATAATTAACGGAGGGGTCAAAGAATTCACGGAGGGGGGTAAACAATTTACAGAGGGGTCAAATAATTCACGGAGGGGGGTAAATAATTCACGGCGGGATCAAATGATTCACGGAGGGGGATAAATAATGCACGGAAGGGTAAAAAAATTCTCGCAGGGGGGTAATCAATTCACAAAGGGGTCAAATAATTCACGGAGGGGGGTAAATGATTCACGGAGGGGTAAAATGATTCACGGAGGGGGGTAAATAATTCACGGAGGGGTAAAATAATTCACGGAGGGGGGTAAACAATTCACAGAGGCGTCAGAAAATTCACGGAGGGGGGTGAAAAATTCACGGAGGGGTCAAATAATTCACGGAGGGGGGTGAATAATTCACGGAGGGGTCAAATAATTCACGGAGGGGGGTAAACAATTCACAGAGGGGTCAAATAATTCACGGAGGGGGGTAAACAATTCACGGAGGGGTCAAATAATTCACCGAGGGTGGTAAACAATTCACGGAGGGGTCAAATAATTTACGGAGGGGGGTAAATAACTCACGGAGGGGTCAAAAAAATTCACGGAGGGGGGTAAACAATTCACAGAGGGGCCAAATAATTCACGGAGGGGGGTAAAAAATTCACGGAGGGGTCAAATAATTCACGGAGGGGGGTGAACAATTCACAGAGGGGTCAAAAGATTCACGGAGGGGGCAAATAATTCACGGAGGGGTCAAATGATTCACGGAGGGGGGTAAATAATTCTCGGAGGGGAAAAATAATTCACGTAGGGGGGTAAACAATTCACAGAGGGGTAAAAAAATTCACGGAGGGGGGTAAACAATTCACAGAGGGGTCAAATAATTCACGGAGGGGGGTAAACAATTCACGGAGGGGTCAAACAATTCACGGAGGGGGGTAAACAATTCGCGGAGGGGTCAAAAGATTCACGGAGGGGGGTAAACAATTCACGGAGGGGTCAAATAATTCACGGAGGGGGGTCAACAATTCACGGAGGGGTCAAATAATTCACGGAGGGGGGTAAACAATTCACGGAGGGGTCAAATAATTTACGGAGAGGGGTAAAGAATTCACGGAGGGGTCAAATAATTCACGGAGGGGGATAAACAATTCACGGAGGGGTCAAATAATTCACGGAGGGGGGTAAACAATTCATAGAGGGGTCAAATGATTCACGGAGGGGGGTAAATAATTCACGGAGGGGTAAAATAATTCACGGAGGGGGGTAAACAATTCACAGAGGGGTCAAATAATTCACGGAGGGGGGTAAAGAATTCACAGAGGGGTCAAATAATTCATGGAGGGGGGTAAATAATTCACGGAGGGGTCAAATAATTCGGGGAGGGGGGTAAAAAATTCACAGCGGGGTCAAATAACTCAAGGAGGGGGGTAAACAATTCACGGAGGGGTCAAATAATTCACGGAGGGGGGTAAATATTTCACGGAGGGGTCAAATGATTCACGGAGGGGGCTAAATGATTCACGGAGGGGTCAAAAAATTCACGGAGGGGGGTAAACAATTCACGGAGGGGTCAAATAATTCACGGAGGGGGGTAAACAATACACGGAGGGGTCAAATAATTCACGGAGGGGGGTGAAAAATTCACGGAGGGGTCAAATGATTCACGGAGGGGGGTAAACAATTCACGGAGGAGTAAAATAATTCACGCAGGGGGGTAAACAATTCACAGAGGGGTCATATAATTCACGGAAGGGGGTAAATAATTCATGGAGGGGGGTAAATAATTCACAGAGGGGTCAAATAATTCACGGAGGGCGGTAAATAATTCACAGAGGGGTCAAAAAATTCACGGAGGGGGGTAAATAATTCACGGAGAGGTCAAACAATTCACGGAGGGGGGTAAACAATTCACGGAGAGGTCAAATGATTCACGGAGGGGGGTAAATAATTCACGGGAGGGTAAAATAATACACGCAGGGGGGTAAATAATTCACAGAGGGGTAAAATAATTCACGCAGGGGGGTAAACAATTCACAGAGGGGTCAAATAATTCACGGAGGGGGGTAAATAATTCACGGAGGCGTCAAATAATTCACGGAGGGGGGTAAACAATTCACAAAGGGGTCAAATAATTCACGGAGGGGGGTACACGATTCACGGAGGGGTCAAATAATTCACGGAGGGGGGTGAACAATTCACGGAGGGGTCAAATAATTCACGGAGGGGGGTAAACAATTCACAGAGGGGTCAAATAATTCACGGAGGGGGGTAAACAATTCACAGAGGGGTCAAATAGTTCACGGAGGGGGCAAATAATTCACGGAGGGGGGTAAACAATTCACGGAGGGGTCAAATGATTCACGGAGGGGGGTAAACAATTCACGGAGGGGGGTAAACAATTCATAGAGGGGTCAAATAATTCACGGAGGGGGGTAAATAATTCACGGAGGGGTAAAATAATTCACGCAGGGGGGTAAACAATTCACAGAGGGGTCAAATCATTCACGGAGGGGGCTAAACAATTCACGGAGGGGTCAAATAATTCACAGAGGGGGGTAAACAATTCACGGAGGGGTCGAATGATTCACGGAGGGGGGTAAACAATTCTCAGAGGGGTAAAATAATTCACAGAGGGGGGTAAACAATTCACAAAGGGGGCAAATAATTCAGGGAGGGGGGTAAACAATTCACGGAGGGGTCAAACGATTCACGGAGGGGGGTAAACAATTCAAGGAGGGGGGTAAACAATTCACGGAGGGGGGTAAACAATTCACGGAGGGGGCAAAAAATTCACGAAGGGGTCGAATAATTCAAGGAGGGGTAAACAATTCACAGAGGGGTCAAATAATTCACGGAGGGGGGTAAACAATTCACGGAGGGGTCAAATAATTCACGGAGGGGGGTAAACAATTCACGGAGGGGTCAAATAATTCACGGAGGGGGGTAAATAATTCACAGAGGGGTCAAATAATTCACGGAGGGGGGTAAACAATTCACGGAGGGGTCAAATAATTCACGGAGGGGGGTAAACAATTCACGGAGGGGTCAAATGATTCACGGAGGGGGGTAAATAATTCACGGAGGGGTCAAATAATTCACGGACGGGGGGTAAACAATTCACAAAGGGGTGAAATAATTCACAGAGGGGGGTAAATAATTCACGGAGGGGTCAAATAATTCACGGAGGGGGGTAAACAATTCACAGAGGGGTCAAATGATTCACGGAGGGGGGTAAACAATTCACAGATGGGTCAAAAAGTTCACGGAGGGGGCAAATAATTCACGGAGGGGGGTAAACAATTCACGGAGGGGTCCAATGATTCATGGAGGGGGGTAAACGATTCACGGAGGGGTCAAATAATTCACGGAGGGGGGTAAATAATTCACAGAGGGGTAAAAAAATTCACGGAGGGGGGTGAACAATTCACGGAGGGGTCAAATAATTCACGGAGGGGGGTAAATAATTCACGGAGGGGTCAAATAATTCACGGAGGGGGGTAAACAATTCACGGAGGGGTCAAATAATTCGGAAAAGGGGGGTAAACAATTCACGGAGGGGTCAAATAATTCACGGAGGGGGGTAAAAAATCCATGGAGGGGTCAAATAATTCACGGAGGAGGGTAAATAATTCACGGAGGGGTCACAAAATTCACGGAGGGGAATAAAAAATTCAGGGAGGGGTAAAATAATTCACGGAGAGGGGGTATACAATTCACGGAGAGGTCAAAAAATTCACGGAGGGGGGTAAACAATTCACGGAGGGGTCAAATAATTCACGGAGGGGGGTAAACAATTCACAGAGGGGTCAAATAATTCACACAGGGGGGTAAACAATTTACAGAGGGGTCAAATAATTCACGGAGGGGGGTAAACAATTCACGGAGGGGTCAAATAATTCACGGAGGGGGGTAAACAATTCACATTGGGGTCAAATAATTCACAGAGGGGGGTAGACAATTCACGGAGGGGTCAAATAATTCATGGAGGGGGGTAAACAATTCACGGAGGGGTCAAATGATTCACGGAGGGGGGTAAAGAATTCACAGAGGGGTCAAAAAATTCACGGAGGGGGGTAAACAATTCACAGAGGGGACAAATAATTCACGGAGGGGGGTAAACAATTCACAGAGGGGTCAAATAATTCACGGAGGGGGGTAAACAATTCACGGAGGGGTCAAAAAATTCACGGAGGGGGGTAAACAATTCACATTGGGGTCAAATAATTCACAGAGGGGTCAAATAATTCACGGAGGGGGGTGAATAATTCACGGAGGGGGGTAAATAATTCACGGAGGGGTCAAACCATTCACGGAGGGGGGTAAACAATTCACAGAGGGGTCAAATAATTCACGGAGGGGGGTAAATAATTCACGGAGGGGTCAAATAATTCACGGAGGGGGGTGAAAAATTCACGGAGGGGTCAAATGATTCACGGAGGGGGGTGAATAATTCACGGAGGGGTCAAACAATTCACGGAGGGGGGTAAACAATTCACAGAGGGGTCAAATAATTCACGGAGGGGGGTAAACAATTCACAGAGGGGTCAAAAGATTCACGGAGGGGCGTAAACAATTCACGGAGGGGTCAAATAATTCACGGAGATGGGGGGAAAAATTCACGGAGGGGTCAAATGAATCACGGAGGGGGGTGAATAATTCACGGAGGGGTCAAATGATTCACGGAGGGGGGTAAATAATTCACGGAGGGGTCAAAAAATTCACGGAGGGGGGTAAACAATTCACGGAGGGGTCAAATAATTCACGGAGGGGGGTAAATGATTCACGGAGGGGTCAAAAAAATCACGGAGGGGGGTAAACAATTCACAGAGTGGTGAAAAAATTCACGGAGGAGGGTAAACAATTCACGGAGGGGTCAAATAATTCACAGAGGGGGGTGAATAATTCACGGAGGGGTCAAATGATTCACGGAGGGGGGTGAATAATTCACGGAGGGGTCAAATGATTCACGGAGGGGGGTAAAAAATTCACGGAGGGGTCAAATAATTCACGGAGGGGGGTAAACAATTCACGGAGGGGTCAAATAATTCACACAGGGGGGTAAATAATTCACGGAGGGGTCAAATAATTCACACAGGGGGGTAAATGATTCACGGAGGGGTCAAATAATTCACGGAGGGGGGTAAACAATTCACAGAGTGGTGAAAAAATTCACGGAGGAGGGTAAACAATTCACGGAGGGGTCAAATAATTCACGGAGGGGGGTAAACAATTCACAGAGTGGTGAAAAAATTCACGGAGGAGGGTAAACAATTCACGGAGGGGTCAAATAATTCACGGAGGGGGGTAAACAATTCACAGAGGGGTCAAATAATTCACGGAGGGGGGTGAATAATTCACGGAGGGGTCAAATGATTCACGGAGGGGGGTGAATAATTCACGGAGGGGTCAAATGATTCACGGAGGGGGGTAAACAATTCACGGAGGGGTCAAATGATTCACGGAGGGGGGTAAATGATTCACGGAGGGGTCAAATAATTCACACAGGGGGGTAAATGATTCACGGAGGGGTCAAATAATTCACGGAGGGGGGTAAACAATTCACAGAGGGGTCAAATAATTCACGGGTGGGGGTAAATAATTCACGGAGGGGTCAAATAATTCACGGAGGGGGGTAAACAATTCACGGAGGGGTCAAATAATTCACGGAGGGGGGTAAACAATTCACAAAGGAGTCAAATAACTCAGGGAGGGGGGTAAACAATTCACGGAGGGGTCAAGTAATTCACGGAGGGGGGTAAATAATTCACGGAGGGGTCAAATAATTCACGGAGGGGGGTAAACAATTCACAGAGGGGTCAAATAATTCACGGAGGGGGGTACACAATTCACGGAGAGGTCAAATAATTCACGGAGGGGGGTAAATAATTCGCGGAGGGGTCGAAAAATTCACGGAGGGGGGTAAACAATTCACAGAGGGGTCAAATAATTCACGGAGGGGGGTAAACAATTCACAGAGGGGTCAAAAAGTTCACGGAGGGGGGAAATGATTCACGGAGGGGGGTAAACGATTCACGGAGGGGTCAAATAATTCACGGAGGGGTAAACAATTCACAGAGGGGTCAAATAATTCACGGAGGGGGGTAAACAATTCACGGAGGCGTCAAATAATTCACGGAGGGGGGTAAATGATTCAAGGAGGGGTCAAATAATTCACGGAGGGGGGTAAATAATTCACGGAGGGGTCAAATAATTCACGGAGAAGGGTAAACAATTCACAGAGGGGTCAAATAATTCACGGAGGGGGGTAAACAATTCACAGAGTGGTGAAAAAATTCACGGAGGGGGGTAAACAATTCACAGAGGGGTCAAATAATTCACGGAGGGGGGTAAACAATTCACGGAGGGGTCGAACAATTCACGGAGAAGGGTAAACAATTCACAGAGGGGTCAAATAATTCACGGAGGGGGGTAAACAATTCACAGAGTGGTGAAAAAATTCACGGAGGGGGGTAAACAATTCACAGAGGGGTCAAATAATTCACGGAGGGGGGTAAACAATTCACGGAGGGGTAAAATAATTCATGGAGGGGGGTAAACAATTCACAGAGGGGTCAAATAACGCAAGGAGGGGGGTAAACAATTCACGGAGGGGTCAAAAAATTCACGGAGGGGGATAAATAATTCACGGAGGGGTCAAATAATTCACGGAGGGGGGTAAACAATTCACAGAGGGGTCAAATGATTCACGGAGGGGGGTAAAAAATTCACGGAGGGGTCAAATAATTCACGGAGGGGGGTAAACGATTCACGGAGGGGTCAAATAATTCACGGAGGGAGGTAAATGATTCACGGAGGGGTCAAATAATTCACGGAGGGGGGTAAACAATTCACAGAGGGGTCAAATAATTCACGGAGGGGGGTAAATAATTCACAGAGGGGTCAAATAATTCACGGAGGGGGGTAAATAATTCACGGAGGGGTCAAATAATTCACGGAGGGGGGTAAACAATTCACAGAGGGGTCAAATAATTCACGGAGGGGGGTAAATAATTCACGGAGGGGTCAAAGAATTCACGGAGGGGGGTAAACAATTCACAGAAGGGTCAAACAATTCACGGAGGGGGGTAAATAATTCACGGAGGGGTCAAATAATTCACGGAGGGGGGTAAATAATCCACGGAGGGGTCAAATAATTCACGGAGGGGGGTGAATAATTCACGGCGTACACCCCTCCAAAGTGGCTAAATAATCACGGAGGAAGTACACACCTCCGATGTGGCTAAATAATTCACGGAGGGATTGTACACCCCTCCCAAGTGGCTAAAAAATTCACGGAGGGACTGTACACCCCTCCCAAGTGGCTAAATAGTTCACGAAGGGATTGTACACCCCTCCCAAGTGGCTAAATATATCACGGAGGGACTGTACACCCCTCCAAAGTGGCTAAAAAATTCACGGAGGGACTGTACACCCCTCCCAAGTGGCTAAATAATTCACGGAGGGATTGCACACCCCTCCCAAGTAGCTAAGTAATTCACGGAGGGACTGTACACCCCTCCGATGGGGCTAAATAATTCACGGAGGGATTGTACACCCCTCCCAAGTGGCTAAAAAATTCACCGAGGGGCCGTACACCCCTCCCAAGTGGCTAAATAATTCACGGAGGGACTGTACACCCCTCCCAAGTGCCTAAATAATTCACGGAGGGATTGTACACCCCTCCCATGTGGCTAAATATTTCACGGAGGGATTGCGCACCCCTCCAAAGTGCCTAAATAATTCACGGAGGAATTGTACACCCCTCCAAAGTGGCTAAATAATTCACGGAGGGACTGTACACCCCTCCGATGTGGCTAAATAATTCACGGAGGGACTGTACACTCATCCCAAGTGGCAAAAAAATTCACGGAGGGATTGTACACCCCTCCCAATTGGATAAGTATTCCACGGAGGGAGTGTACACCCCTGCCAAGTGGATAAAAAATTCACGGAGGGGCTGTACACGCCGCGCAAGTGGGGGGTATACAGGTGTCTAATGTGTCTAATGTTCCACTGAGAGGGGTATTCAGGTGGCTAATGTGTCTAATGTTCCACTAAGGGGGGTATACAGGTGTCTAATGTGTCTAATGTTCCCCTGAGGCGGGTATGGAGGTGTCGAATGTGTCTAATGATCCACTGAGAGGGGTATACAGGTGTGTAATGCGTTGAATGTTCCACTCAAAGGGGTATACAGGTGTTCAATGTGTCTAATGTTCCACTGTGAGGGGTATACAGGTGTCTAATGTGTCTAATGTTCCACTGAGGGGGGCATACAGGTGTCTAATGCGTCTAATGTTCCACTGAGAGGGGTATACAGGTGTCGAATGTGTCTAATGTTCCACTACGGGGCGTATACAGGTGTCGAATGCGTCTAATGTTCCGCTGAGGGGGGTATACAGGTGTGGAATGTGTCTAATGTTCCACTGATGGGGTATACAGGTAATGTTCCACTGTGAGGGGTATACAGGTGTCTAATGTGTCTAACGTTCCACTGAGGGGGGTATACAGGTGTCTAATGTGTCTAATGTTCCACTGAGGGGGGTATACAGGTGTGTTATGCATTTAATGTTCCACGGAGGGGGGTAAACAGGTGTCAAGGGGGCGCCTGGGGGAGCGGTGCCCCATCCACCCTTAGGTGGACCGCTCCCCCTCCACCGGAACTAACTAAGGAACGGAGTAACACACCTCCTATTTTTTTTTGGGGGGGGGGTTCGGACCTTCGTAAGCTGGCAAGCGGGAAAGCACTCGACTATAAAACAAAACCTGAAAAAGAAAAACAGTCATACCCTCCCTAACCTCACCACACAAGAAGGGAAATGACAGGGTGGGAGGGAGGGAGGGAGGGGAGGGAGGGAGGCTGGGAGGGAGGTAGGCTCTCTTGGGCAGCCGTAGGGGATGTGTTGTGCTGTGTTGTGCTGTAATATGCTGTGCTATGCTGTATGTTGTGCTGTGCTGCGGTGTGCTGTGATGTGCTGTGATGTGTTGTGCTGTGCCGTGTTGTGTTGTGCTGTACTCGAAACCCACTACCCCCCCTCTCCACATTTCCGGCCCAACCCGATGAACCCCCACCCACCCACCCCACCAGCAAAACCGACTTGATTAGCTCAGGTGAGGTTGCTTGGGCCAGACATCAGGATTCTATTCCCACTTGTCTTCAGTCACATATGAGCCCCCCGATCGGTTTGAGTCAGAGAGATGGGGTGGGGTGGGGTGGGGTGGGGTGGGGGGGGGGGGGGGGGGGCACATACCATCATTGAAGGGGTTGCAAGCACTGGTTGGGTTTCAGACGCTAGGGTCGAGACCACAACCCACTTCTACACCTCAAGGGTGTGGTGACAATGGACAAGTTTGATATTGGGGGGGACGTGGGGGGGGGGGGGGGGGGGGGGGGGCGAAGTCTGACAAGGGGGGGGGGGTAGAAAGGGTGTTGGGGTGGGGGGGGGGGGTTAGGGGTGATGGTCCATAAAAGTTTGAAGTCTAAAGTCTGATGGCCCGTTTCGTTACTATATCCATAGCTGCCGTACGCACACCGGAAGCCTTGCAACCGGGCGCGCAGCACAACACCTGGGTGACCATCGGCGTTGACGTCACCAACCGGTGGAATTGGGCCTAGGTGCACTGTGCAGTGGTTGCACCGGGTTGTGGGCCCAAACAGCTTGCTAGCTTGTGGCTGTTCGAGGGTAGCGAGATGTGGGCCACGGTGTACAGCATGCAATCAGAGTGTGACTTCGATACGCAGCTCCGCGCTGCTTCGGCCCTGCAACTGCCGCATGCGGATGGGGTGGCGTGCAGCCCCCTATTCTTCGTCCGGGCCGATGGCAAGGCCCACATCATGCTGGCCGGCGGGGACGGCTTCACCAAGAAGAGCCCCGGGGCCATGGTGTGCCACTGCTGCGGCGCAAACCGTGAAACGGTTTTGCGCAAGTTCGGGGGACCAGAGGTTGCCCTGGAAGGAATCAAGGGACACGTACGGTTGACTGGGGTGTTTCGTGACATCCCGGCGGACCGCCGCGTTCTTGACTTCGGTGCGCATGGAGTCATGCGTGTTGCCATTGCGGGGGTAAATGGAATTGTGCGGGGGCTGGTGACCCATGGAGGAGTATCGAGGAAGAGTGCGGCCACCATGGTGCAGGGGGTTGTAAACGGGGCACGGAAAGAGGCCCGCACGGTGCGGCCTGGAAAGTGGGGGGCGGACAAGGCAAATGCCAAAGGACAAGTGCGCATGGAGTTGGGGGCTGCTGCGCACTTTGTCATGGCCCGGCTGTGGGGCCCACTGTTGCAGCTGGTTGCACCGGTGATTGGGAACCATCAAGTGGGGGGCACGCCATGGATTGATGTGTGCACGGAGTGGTGGGAGGCGTTTGCGGCCATGGCCAAGGTGGCCTGGAAGGACGACTTTCTGAGTGGTGCAGAGCAACGTGCCTTGCTGCAACTGCTGTCAGCTTGCTGAACGATAGGTCGGGCTTGCAGTGTGTGGTGGATAACCACACACTAGATGATAACCTCCGCAAGGAAGGTTGGGAGGTGGAGAGTAGGGCTGTGACCAAGCAAAGGGGGTTCTAACGACAGTGCATGACTTGGTCACGTGCCCGGCGCGAGAGGAAGGGGAGACAGAACATGGTGAGGAGGATTGTGGAACGTGCATTGCGACAAAAGACCAAGTAAGTGCTTATGATGGATGATTTGTGCCCGTGCATGTTAAGTGAGCCCTGAGTGAGCCCCCAATTAGCTCTCACTGAGCGCTCACTGAGCCATTTGGCGCGCTCACTGAGCGCTCAATGAGCCCACAGTGAGCGCTCAGTGAGCCGGCTCAGTGACGGCTCAGTGACGGCTCAGTCGGGGTGCTCAGTCAACTGAGCCGTCAAAAAAAAGAAACCCCCCCGGTGAAATCCTCTTGGCCTAGGGATTGGTATCCCTTTGGGGACATTCAAAAACCCCAACCCACCCCCAAAGCCACAAGTTTTCACATTAAACCCCTTGAAAAACACCACTTAGCCCCAAATGAGCCGTTTTAGCCCCAAATGAGCCCCAACTTCACATTTCCAAGTGAGCCGCAGGTACAAACGGGGACTTCAGCACCTATAGGGACCCACATAGTGGCCGCTAGGCCTATGTAGCCCGCGCCATGGGCCCCCCAAAAGCTTGAAACTTGCTGCTTGTAGGTGATTCAGTGGCATTTGGTGTTTGCACAAATGGTTTAAGCATTTTTCCACCCTGTATATAGGTCAAAAATGGAAAGTCACTCCGCACAGGTTGTTAGATGAAAAGCACACAAGCCCGATGATAGGGGCAAACGCCACATAGCCCCCTTTTGGGTCTTTTGCGGGTTATTCGCGTACCCTACCTCAACAGGTTAGGTCAACGGATTTGTTTAACCTCTTGTAAAATCATTGTTTTGTCCAATAAATGCATCCCCCAATGACTTTTTGGTCTGGATCCCCCCGGACCCCGTTCACTTGCAACCCACTTTTTTGGGTTTTTGTGGGGGTTGGGTGGGGTCGAAAATGTGGAAAACATGTCCCCCCCCCCTTTTGGGTCGCAAAACATAATTCTTTTGTTCTCTTCCATATTGAGCTGAAGAGGTGTTGCCGGATAACGACTCCATGGGGTTTGTATGGGGCAGAGTGCGACAAGCTCTTGTGCACGGTATGCACTTTTCAGCCATTTTTGGCTGTGCACAACGCGCTTATGCGGCTTTTTACCTTGGATAGCTCAGAAATCAAAGCTTTCGAAACTCATCTTTTTGGATATTGTGATCACCTAAAATGACCATCCAAGGTATCTAAAGCAAATTTTAGGCCGTATTTAGATGTTTTTCACCTTATTTGGGTATTGGGTGCGCACCGAACTTGGTCTCCCAAGGAATTGCTACACAACCTGCTCATACAGTTCTTCACCGTCGGCAACCCAAATATCGAGGTTTTCGGAACTTATTTTTTTGATACTGTGCTCACCTAAAATGACCATCCAACTATTGCAAAGCATTTTTAGGCCATATTTGTGTGTTTCTCACCCTGTTTGTGTATTGGTTCGGGGGGGGGGGGGGGGAGAACATGGTTTTTACACAACGTGCTTATGCAATGTGTCACCCTTGAGGGCTCGTGGACAACCTCTATATGCTACTTTTAACGTTGGACAGCTCAAAAATTGAAATTTTTCGGGCCTTTTTTGTTTTTGATATTGTGATCACCTAAAAAGACCATGCAAGATATGTAAAGCATGGCTTAACCCCAATTTATCTAGTTTTTAGGTGTCTTCCGTGCTTCCGTAAAGTCCTGCCGCTGTTGCGGCAATAAGCACTGAGTTGGCGAACGCGCTTAGGGCGCGTTCGCCACGGGGTCAGAGGAGCCCCCCCTCGCGCTGCCCGCTGCGGTGCGGGGGGGGGGGGGGGGAGCATGTCCGCTATGGACCTAGTGGCCTTGTGCTGCGGCCGCCCGCGTCTCCAGGGTGGCAATGGGCGCCGCAGCACGGCACGATTACTTAGGGCCGCTGAGACGCGGCCGAACACATTCGGGAGCCACACCGGAGGCTCAACCACCGGCCGGGGGGGGGGGGGGGTGTTGCTCTGCATGGGATGGAGTGGGGGGCGACGGGGGAGCCCTGCGGCGTGGGAAGTGCCCTTGGTGGGCCCGCAGCAACTTTGGCGCTCGATGGCGCCGGCCCGGAGTTGCCTCCAGCGGGTTGGTGGGGAGGAGACCGGGTCAGCATCCCCCCCTCCCGCTTGCCGTGGCCCCACACTCACTGCCCTCCCCTGGTCAGCTGGGAGGTCAGGGTTCGGGGACTTCGGGGATGGGGAGTCCACAGGCGTCAGGGCCAGGGAGGGGCAAGACCCTAGTGTTTTGGGAGGGGCGTGCACCGGCCAGACGTACCGGGGCCCGACGCCGTGAGTGCTTGAGAGGCGGGGCATGCCCGGCCGAGCTAGGAGGATAACGCCGCCGCCCCAGGACGTCAGTCCTAGGGCAGTAGCACTTGGCGGCCCGGTGCGACTCGAGGTGGGGCTGCTGGGCACCGCGACCCGCTTCGGAGCCACCATGCCTGTCGTGTCCGGCGCAGCAACCGCGGCTCATGCCCAAGCCCATGCGTCTGCACTTGGACCACGATGGGGGCCCATGCTCTAGGCAGATCGCGCCCCGAGTGCCGTAGCCTGCCCCTGGCGGGCGGCTGCGCCACGGAGCCGCGAGCCGAACACTCTTGGGCGATGCCCCGGGGGGCCTCCGCGTGTATGGCTAGAGCCGTTGCCCCCCCTAGAGAGGGCGAGGGCAGTAGTCCATGAGGAAACGGTCGCCCAGCTGCGGCCGCAGTCTGGCCAGTGCCATACCCACATGTCCCTGCACTGAACCGCGAGGCGCATGAGCTGCACCATCACCTTGTGGCGAGCCGCGAAGAGCGGGCGAGCTAACAAGTAAGGACATGCGGCTTGCAGCCATGCGGTCGGCAAGCACCGCCAGGTACATGCTGTAAAGGTGGACAAGGAACATGTCCCCGAGTCCCTGCACCACCCTCCGCGCCAGCCGGAGGGAGAAGTGGCCCGTCCTGCGCAACCGGGCCAGCCACCACTCAGGCGGCCCAAGCTTGGGGAGGGCAGCCGCCGTGTCCCGCAGCCAGAGTCTCAAAGTCTCCTTGGCCAGCTCCCACTCGGGCAGTCCCACGGGACGTGAACGTTGTCCTCTTGCGCCGCTCCGTATTGGGGGCACGCGGAGTTGGTCCGCGTGCCGTGGCCCGACACCCTCTCCACGGTCCATACAGACCCAACCAGGAGGCCGTGCAGCAGCAACTTCTCCAACTCCGTGAGGCGACGTGCAAAGTTGCGCCGTAGGCCGGGAGGTCATCCCCGTCGCCCAGCCCCCCGAAAGTAATTGGGCGCTGCGCCTCCAGCTGGCGCAAGGAGTGGCAGCAGAGGCAATCCCACATCCGCGGTTGGACCTAGTGGAGGGGGTCCTACACAAAGTGCTGCGGGCAGTGTTGCCCCCGGGACGTGCCTACACCACCGGCCCTCGCGAGGGCTCTAGCCCACGGTGGCCGCCGTTTGGAGCGCACGCCCCACCGGGCCCGTCCCGGGTTGGCGGGGGCCTGATTCCTAGATGGCCTTGGTGAAGACCTGGGTGACCCCTGGCCGCTAGGCTACCCGGGGCTGCCACAGCAATCGCTTGTACCGCATGTGCATCATTGGGAGGATGCAGTGACCTTTGGAAAGGACCGAGAAGACCAGCTATGTGTATAAGGTCTGATGTCTGATGTCTAATAAGGGATGTTGTGTGTGCGGTCTGTCCACGAAGATGTTTGATATTCTTATGTACTGGAGGTGGGTCTAGGGGTCCAATGCCCCCCTCCCCCGCCATTGTCCACACCAAATTCTTCACAGGAAACCCCCCCACCCATCCCCCCCCCACCCCCCCCCCCCACTATCGGGTGCTTTCCAGCCTCCCTCCCCCCCCCCCAAGGAGAAAAGGCGCCACAGAAAACACAGACCCCCCTGTTTGGAAAGCAATTGCACACCTGTTGCTGACAGTAGTGTATGTGACAACTTCAATTTGATTCTGATTTTGGTTGTTTGAGCGGACAATTTGTTTGTGTACTTTGGGAAAGGGGAAAGGGGAAAGGGGAAATGGGAAAGGGGAAAGGGGAAAGGGGAAAGGGGAAAGGGGAAAGGGGAAAATGTGGGACCAGGAAAAGTGGGAAAATTGAACAACCACAACACAAAAAAAGCCAAATCGGAAACATGTCAAGGGATTGCATCATGACCATTGCAATCAGCATCAGTTAAATTCAGATCCACAAATAAAATGGTCGTGGTAATGCCACAGAACATCAAATCAAATGTGCAAACAGGGAAAATGGGAAAAATCTTCGAAGACAGCACACAACAACAAAAGGGCACATGCAAATACGTGGGCATCCTCTCATTCATCGATGAGTCCATCCATGTCATCCACTGGCTGCGAGCAACTGGGCTGGGAGCTGCTTGGTGGTGCCGCAGAACGGGTGACACGGTCCGTGTCCGGCACAAAGGCATCCCATTCTTCCAATAATGGCAACGCATGCTGCGTAGCAAGGTCCCGCAGTTCCTGCCGATCGCTGTTACCTGCCACCTTCACACCAAGCACATCCAGACAGTTCAACGGCGCCCCCTCTGACCAATCACGCAGCCTGCCATTCTGCGTGGCCATCACCAATTTCGCCTGCATCCTGGCCACACCACGCCTCTTATTTGGCTTCCGTGGTGTGGCCAATTCGTCGGCACTATTGTTCTCCCCCTCATCACAGACATCATCTACAACATTCACCACCACGTTCCCACAAGGACGTGGACTTGCGCAAAAGCATGCATGGCACACCAGACATGTATTGCACCACATGCGAACCTCCTTCTTGCATGTGGCACACTCCATACCTCTGCGAAAAGTGATGAAGTCATGGTTGCCAGCATGCGAGTCAGGGGTCCCATCAGGTGCAACAATGCTGACCACATCTGCCTGGTGCCGTTCTGTACCCTTTCCTGAGGGTGCCGTTGAGCTCAGTGGTGTACCCGGCCCTCCAAAGAAGGGCAGGCTGTCACCATCATCAGCCACTGCTTCATTACCTTGCAGACATTGAAGCATTGCAGCCTCCACAGATTCTCTGTCCCCTATCTTCTTTGAAACCCTTTGTCTTGGGCGCAGATCGAAGCGTGCATGGGCAGCCAGGTGGCGTGCCACTGCAACGCCTTGTCCCTTTGCCCATTGCTGTAAAGGGCGCAAGTTGGAATGCAATGCCATGCACATGCTCAAGACATGTGTCTCCACAGTGTCATGCATACTACTGCAGAACCTCCCACGCAAAGAGATGGCACGCTCTACTGCAGCTTCAGCGGGGCAATATGTTCGCAATAATGCGAGAACGCGCCACACATTCCCCCACTGCGCATGTGCCCTTTCAGGTGCAAGTGCCTCCCACATCTTGGACATTTGCACAGTTGCAAAATGCTGCACCATGTGCTCCTTAAGGCCTTCCCACTCTACCAAGGCACGGTCACAGTTCACATTGGCTGCACCCAACTCTTCTTGGTGTGAAGTCATGAATTGACGCAACTGCTCCACCCCATATGCAGCACGCTCATTGACCGGGAGGACAACGAAACGGCCATGGTCCAACAAGACTGCGCACTCCAACACCCCCCTAGGGTCAATGGTTGCCTGCCCCTCCTTGATGCCTGCAAGCAACACATCGGTCACTGCACGCGCCTGAACGCCCGGAAAAGGAGGGGCTGTTGCACACTTCTGCCCACCTGAATCAAACCGGACCAACTGCACACCACCCCACGCACCAGTTGCAGTCTGCTCCTTGAATTGCAACCACCCTGGAGCGTCCTCGCGAGCCACCCTCTGCAACCGGGCTTCTAGCATACCTGTTGCAGTGGCTAAGTGTGCACCAGTGGGCGCACGTAGTTGTGCCACACTGTTAAAACACCGCATGCCATGCAGACTGTCCCCGTAGACCACCCCCCAGGCAAGCAAACTGGCATCATGGCAGTCCTCCCACACATCCTCCTCCTTGGTAGAATGCTGCACCTTGGAATCCAAGTGTCGTGCCACCCAAGGGACATTGGCCAAAAAAGCAGTGTTGCGCCGTGCATGCGCCTGTGACCACCTGATGCGATGACTTGTGGGGATGAGCTACAAGCCACTACGTTTATCCTGCACATGCCTTTGCACACACTTTTGCAACTCCTTCCACTGCCGTGCCCCATTGTACAAGCCTCGTTGCCGATTGACGGCCGCCAAGTAATCAACATGGGTTGGGCCAGCAGCCTCCAATGCAAGACCCAACTTGCGCTGCAACACATGGCACGGCTCACCCAAGGGTGTCATCAACACTAACCACTTCCCAATCAAGGCGAACACATTGCTCTCAATGTGTGAGATATCAACAACCTGCCGCGCACTGGCACCCCGCACACCAAGGTTAGAAGCCCCGTCCACTGCAAAGGTCACTACCCTCTTTGCCCACCAATCACGGTCAGGAATCCAGGACATCAGGACGCATTCTAGCTGCGTTGCAACCTCATGCGCATCACCACAGGCCACATCCACCACACCAAGGAACACCTCACACATGCCCCAAGGGCCGGTCCCCGGGAAAATAAGCAGAATGGCGTACTCATTGATGCGATGCCTCTGCCTATCCGAGCCGTCAAGCAACACTGCAATGAACGTTGCCAGGAATAGGGCATGCGTTACCTCATCCTGCATGGCATCATGCATTGCGGCAATAGCCTTCTCAACTATCCACCGCCGTGATGCATGGTGCCCAGGGGCGGATGTCAGAGAACAGTGCAGAAGGATGCGCTCACTTATAGCACGGATGGAAGTGCACATGCGTAACCCTATATACACCTCAACCAACCGTGACAGAATGGCGGCCTCAGCATCCGACACTGCCACACCAATGTCCATGGCTTCCCCCCTGACGAACACAACGGTCGCTCCCACCACCACAGCTGTGGCACCAGCAGTGGGGCACAATGCGCGATACCGCTCTGCACAATGCAGCTTGAATCTGTCCTCAGCCAATCGGTGGTGGTGCCCTGGCCTATGCAGATTCTTTCGGTTTGATGTTGTGCCACGTGATAACCCCAAGTGGCTTTCCAACACCTCCTTCCGCCACGTTTTTGGGCCGGAGGTCTTCATGCGCATCCCTACAGCATACGTTCCCAATACCAGGGCTTCACTTTTCTTAGGGGGACGCGCCACCCCAGGAATGCCACACACGTTTGCCCACGCACAACACACACACTCAACACCCCCACTTGTCGTGAACTGATACTGCCAATGAGCGGCTACAAACATTTGTAGTGTCTTTGGACCACTGTCCAGTTGCATGGGAGTGGCCTGCATCAACACGCACAATGTGTCCTTCCCCGATGCGGCCAATGCAACAGACCTCAACCTGTCTTGCTCGACTGATTGTGCCACTGAGGATTGTGACATGCCATGCTCTGCATGCCGCGCATCCCACTCTTTTGCATGCCGTGCTCTCAGTTGCATCTGGTGTGCTTCAACACGCACTCTCAGATGCCTTGCCACTCGCACCTTGCGCTTCTGCAGCAACTGTGCCACTGCCTCAACAAATTCTGAGGACGTCTGTAGCGGCGCCGAGGCAGCCACACACATCTCATTAGGCATGCTCTGGGCATGCGTACTCATGTCCCCTACCCTTGGAGCACTCTGTGTTGCACTTGGGGAAGGGGGGGGTGCGCCTTGTGCCAGCGCCATGGCTGGCACAGAGGCGTCCATAGGCACGCTCTGGGCATGCATAGGCCTTTTCCTGATGTACCCCACCCTTGATGCACCCTGTGTTGAAGGAGGGGTGGGGGGGGGCGCACCCGGTGCCAGCGCCATGGCTGGCACCGAGGTGTCAGTAGGTACGCTCCGGGCATCCCGTGTTTGACCAGGGGCCGGCGGTCCTGTCCGTTGGGAGGCACGCTGCGACATGTCTGGTACAACCAAATCTGTCTGTTTCCGCTTGTATAGCAGAAACGTCGCCTTTCGCGGGTCGGGGGGGGGGGGATTCATGGCCTTCACCGTGGTGTCGTTACACAACCACCACCTGTCGTTGAAAACGACATGCACCACAAAGTGACCCTCCTCCCTCGTCGCTCCAATGTGCAACACCATGGCATGCAAGGACCATTGCCACCCCAGGCAATCGAGAAACTCATGGTCCACAACCAACTTGTACTCCTGCTGGTTGTGGACATGTAACCCCACGACCTCGTTGTACACCACCGATGTATACATTGGTGCCTCCCTCAGGTCACCCCCACACGGACATGGGGGGGGTTGTCAGGTAACCCAACCGGTCTCCCCCTCATTCCCTCCTTCACACGCTGTCGCACACTCTGTCCCTGGTTCGTCCCATGCAATATCTGCGCTGGCATGGCTTTCTCCCCCCCCTCCCGCAGAACCTTCACCCCACAGGCACCACAGTATTGCCAGAACTGCTCGTACGACAAACAACATGACAGAGCAACCACCCCAGCGGCCGTGAGCTTGGGCACCATGTACTTCCAACACTCGGGCATCTCCGCCTGCCGCATCCATTGGAATTTTGGTGCGGGGGCTTTGCACTTGCATCGCCCGCTGCATCGGCACATCGTCTCACACATGGCATCCTCCATTGCCAGCCTCTCAGCAATGTCCTGTGGATTGTATGCACCACCTCCTCCATGTGCCACAACACCCTGCCACAATGGTCCCCAGACACCCTCCTCGTCCAGGCATCCTGCGTGCTGTCCTTCATGTCCACCCGACGCCACCAACAGACACTGCAGCGTGGTACTCAACCAACACCAGTTGTACCCATGTGGATTCTCCATTCCCCATGGTCGCCGCGGTGCTCCACCAAGTGGCCCACTATGCACCTGCATGTAAGCGGAAAGCGGTCTCATTGAGGAATGCACAGTCCCGCGGCGGGAGTGTCCACCAGTCACCACGGGAGTACAACACCACCAACCTCCTCTCCCCGTGCCAAGAACAAGTGCCATGCCATGCACCCGTACGTACGAGAACCGGTTGCTGGCATACATCGTACGTGGCGCCAACCCGTGTAACACCATCCAAGCATTCCATACTACATCTCCGTCCACCCCGACCATTACATACACCACCTACCTCCACCCATATGTGTCCCCGTGTGTGCTGGCCGGTGGAAAACACTGCCGACCAAGGGGACGCGTCATGCACATGTTGATGCGGTTTTGTGAGCACATTGCAAGACAATTGCATGGTGGTCCATGTGAACCAATCAGGCAACATCTGCCTTGCCATCTTGTTCACCAGGGTCACCAGTGGCTTGTAGTTGCGTGTCCGTTGCACTAGACGAGTGCGGCGGCAGTCTGTTGCATTGGTGTGGCCCTTCATACCACCAACCCCTAGATGCAAATGCCACGCTCTAACCCCCCCAACCCGCCCACGCTTGTATGCCAAGATGCCCATCATCCCGTGCAACGTGCAAAAGGGGGCTACCTGCAGCGAAGGGTCAAAGACTGCACCCCGGAAATGACCACCTCCTTTGACACCATCTCGTTCCGCCTCGGCAATAACCACCACCGTCGCCCGGTGGCACTGCTCCTCCATATCCCCACAGTCACGGTAGTGCAGCAGATGCTCCCGTCCAGGCACCCAAACAGTAGCGGATGTCAACGCGCTGTCGATCCCAAACCCTGACGTCACAATTCTGTACCTGTCTGATCGCAGTAACACCACACTACCGTCCACATGCTTCGCCAAGGCAGCAAAGTGGTCAGCCATTCCCCCTTGGGGCCGGCCACGCCATGTGTCCTTCTCAAGATCCCGGTGCACAAATAGTGTAGACTCTTGAATTGAAAGCCCACACATGTCGCGAAACACGGCGATGGCCCTTGCCCGCAGCGATGCGCCGTCCAACGGGGTGTTGCTGGTGATAGTATGCAGGCTTTGGGCCACGGCATAGT
Source organism: Eutreptiella sp. 'Long Island Sound 2002' (assembly GCA_964036045.1). Taxonomy (NCBI): domain Eukaryota; phylum Euglenozoa; class Euglenophyceae; order Eutreptiales; family Eutreptiaceae; genus Eutreptiella; species Eutreptiella sp. 'Long Island Sound 2002'. Next base: position 156,108,699 of record OZ038380.1, read on the forward strand.
AGAAACATGCCCCGGCAACGTATTGGTCGGGAAGAATGCGAAGCTTCAAGGACCTTGCCGTTGGTAGGACTCTGCCAACCTTGGCCTTGCTGGGCTTTTTGTCCACGTGGTCCAATGCCATAGCATCTGGATCTATCAGTCTGTCTTTGTGCCTTGCTCTTTCTTGCCACGTTTCACGGCAGCCCCATTACTTGGTGGGGGAACCCCTGGGCGCTTCTTGCTCCGTGGGCTCTGTCCCAAAGAACTGGGGTGTGCAACCGGGGTGGTCGCTGACTCTGCACTGGACTGACTGCAAGCCCTCACTGTCGCCACTGAACTAGGGTGTTCAACCGGGGTGTACCCTGAATCCGCACTAGACTGACTGCAGGCCTTCACTGTCGCCACAGTGCTTGTGCTAGAAGGACTGCAGTCCACAGCAGCTGGCTCCTTGGGTCTCTGTGCAGGTGGTACAGGCGACTCCTCCAAGGAACTCGCCACCCCTCCATCACTAGCCGCCGGTGTCAGACACACAGGGTGGGGGGCCGGGGAGTGTGACTCATCGGCGGGGCAGACCTGGGACCAGGGGTCCGGTGTTCCACGTCCAACACATGCCGCGGAGTCGTTCGCACCACCTGGGGGGGGGGGGGCAGGTGGACTTAACACCTCACCAGGGCTATCCACCCTATGTGCACCTGCCGGGGGACCGCGCCCTTGTGCCAGGGAGGACGAAGTGGGAGTCACAGACTCATCGCCTGAGGGGTCTCTTGCCATGAGCACCGCCGCTCCACCCTCCTGCGCTACAGCAGAGGACGTGGAGTCACTTGGGTCAACTCGGGGGTGCCCTTCTGGACTTAATCGTTGGGTGTATGGTCGCTGTACACCGGCCGCCTCCGTCTCCTCCATGAGCACCGCCGCTCCAACCTCCTGCGCTACGGCAGAGGATGTGGAGTCACTTGGGTCACCTCGGGGGTGCCCTTCTTGACTTAAAGGTTGGGTGCATGGTCGTTGTACACCGGCCGCCTCCATCTCCTCCATGCGCACCGCTGCTCCAACCCCCTGCGCTACGGCAGAGGATGTGGAGTCACTTGGGTCACCTCGGGGGTGTCCTCCTGGACTTAATCGTTGGGTGTATGCTGGCTGTACACCGGCCGCCTCCATCTCCTCCACTAGTACCTACAGCATCTCAAGCCCTCCATCATCCCTCCATGCGTTGTCCTTAGCCCGTACGGCCGCATGCAGACGACCGGGATGACTGTCTGGCACCTCTGGGCTAAAGGGGCTGCAACGCAGCAAGAGCTCGTTGCAGTCTTGCATAGGCACCCGCATGCTGTTCGCGAAGTGGCGGCCCAGCGTGTATGCTGCCACCAGGCTGTCCTCAGTCAATGGTTCTCGGCGCTGCTCTTGCAGCCCTTGGCATGCAATCGTGAGGCAGCGGGCTGCCCCATGGGCGGCTTGCAGCAACGCTTGGTCAAAGCGCTCTTGCCGTGTCTGGGTGACAGTGACACACGCACGTGGGACCGCAGCCTCAGGCAGCAACGAGTTACGCCGACCGCTAGCGCGCGCCTTGGGGCTTGGCAACAGGTCGCTCACCAGTGGTTTGGGCCCACTTGTCGCTTGGGGCCATAGATATGGGCCAGGCGTCACATGGCGAATAGCCTTGTCATAGAAGTAACCCATGGTAGGGGTGGGATACGCCACGTCCCCGGTCCAGAACGGCCACTCGTCGAGCAAAGGTAGGGCACGCACCAGTTCACACCAAACGTCCCTTTGCTCTGCTGTCTTCACACTTGACGGCCACCCGGAAAAAGCACCGGCCTGACGATTGCCTGGCCGGCCACGGTTCCGGTTTGCAAGTCGTTCCCACAGGTCTGTGGCAACATCCCGGTAGTGCACGCGGCTCCCCCCATCATGCATGGTGGGCTTGGCAAACCCATGCTCCGTGTACATGAACCGGCACAATGCCCTGCAACCATGCAGATTCACCACGTCAAGGTCACACGAGGCCATGCGGTCCCTCAACCGTCGCCATAGGCGCCCGGCCACCTCCGGTGTGGCCTCCCACCCCAATCGTCCTGTGGCCAGCATTAGGCCATACTTCATTCTTGCTGGCTCCAGCAAGTGCTCCGGTGGCCATTCAGCAGGCTGGTCCATTGCTTGGCTCGCGCACCACGACTGTTAGTGGTTTGGGTGACCTTTGAGGCTTGCAGGGTCCACCACTGTGACCACTATGGGGGTCCCACAACTCGGGGGGGCAATCAAGGGCAGGTCCTTGGTACTCAAAGTGCCAGCCGGGCTGGTCCTCAGGCTCACCGGCTGGTCCGGGAGACGCCGTTGCTGGTGGGTTTGTTGTCGAGAGCGCTAGGGCTATGACAACAAACGAAGTGCTGCTGCTCAGAGGCACGCAGTGGCTACGTCAAGGCTTAGTCGCGAAGCGCAATGGCTTGGACTGAAACCGAAAGCTGTGGCTCAAAGACGCACAGTAGGCGATCAAGGTTCAGTCGCGAAGCGCAATGGCTCGGACCAAGCCAGGTAGCCGTGGCTCAAAGGCGCACAGCAGGCGAACTGGCAGAACGCGAACTCGCACAGGGAAAGGTGTAATGAGGCAAAAAAAAACTACAAGGAGAAAACATACAGATGACACCACAGAACCTTGACGCGGCATACCCCCGAAATGTTTTGGAGGTGAGATATTGGACCCCTTCCGTGAAATATTTTGGGGGTGTAGAGCCCCCAAATATTTGACGGAACCCCTTCCGTCAAATATTTTGGGGCTGTAGACCCCCCAAATATTTGACGGAACGCCATCCGTCAAATATTTGGGGGCTGTAGACCCCCCAAATATTTGACGGAACCCCATCCGTCAAATATTTTGGGGCTGTAGACCCCCCAAACATTTGACGGAACCCCATCTGTCAAATATTTGGGGGCTGTAGACCCCCCAAATATTTGACGGAACCCCTTCCGTCAAATATTTGGGGGCTGTAGACCCCCCAAATTTTTGACGGAACCCCATCCGTCAAATATTTGGGGGCTGTAGACCCCCCAAATATTTGACGGAACCCCATCCGTCAAATATTTGGGGGCTGTAGACCCACCAAATATTTGACGGAACCCCTTCCGTTAAATATTTGGGGGCTGTAGACCCCCCAAATATTTGACGGAACCCCTTCCGTCAAATATTTGGGGGCTCTACACCCCCCAAATATTTGACAGAACCCCATCCGTCAAATATTTGGGGGTTGTAGACCCCCCAAATATTTGACGGAACCCCATCCGTCAAATATTTGGGGGCTGTACACCCCCCAAATATTTGACGGAACCCCTTCCGTCAAATATTTGGGGGCTGTAGACCCCCAAATATTTGACGGAACCCCATCCGTCAAATATTTGGGGGCTATAGACCCACCAAATATTTGACGGAACCCCTTCCGTCAAATATTTGGGGGCTGTAGACCCCACAAATATTTGACGGAACCCCATCCGTCAAATATTTGGGGGCTGTAGACCCCCCAAATATTTGACGGAACCCCATCCGTCAAATATTTGGGGGCTGTAGACCCCCCAGATATTTGACGGAAACGCATCCATCAAATATTTGGGGGCTGTAGACCCCCCAAATATTTGACGGAACCCCTTCCGTCAAATATTTGGGGGCTGTACACCCCCCAAATATATGACGGAACCCCTTCCGTCAAATATTTGGGGGCTGTAGACCCCCCAAATATTTGACGGAACCCCTTCCGTCAAATATTTGGTCAAATATTTGGGGGCTGTAGACCCCCCAAGTATTTGACGGAACCCCTTCCGTCAAATATTTGGGGGCTGTACAGCCCCCAAATATTTGACGGAACCCCAACCGTCAAATATTTGGGGGCTGTACACCCCTCAAATATTTGACGGAACCCCTTCCGTCAAATATTTGGTCAAATATTTGGGGGCTGTAGACCCCCCAAGTATTTGACGGAACCCCTTCCGTCAAATATTTGGGGGCTGTAGACCCCCCAAATATTTGACGGAACCCCATCCGTCAAATATTTGGGGGCTGTACACCCCCCAAATATTTGACGGAACCCCTTCCGTCAAATATTTGGGGGCTGTACAGCCCCCAATTATTTGACGGAACCCCTTCCGACAAATATTTGGGGGCTGTACACCCCCCAAAATTTGACGGAACCCCTTCCGTCAAATATTTGGGGGCTGTACACCCCCCAAATATTTGACGGAACCCCATCCGTCAAATATTTGGGGGCTGTACACCCCCCAAATATTTGACGGAACCCCATCCGTCAAATATTTGGGGGCTATACACCCCCCAAATATTTGACGGAACCCCTTCCGTCAAATATTTGGGGGCTGTAGACCCCCCAAATATTTGACGGAACCCCTTCCGTCAAATATTTGGGGGCTGTAGACCCCCCAAATATTTGACGGAACCCCTTCCGTCAAATATTTGGGGGCTGTAGACCCACCAAATATTTGACAGAACCCCTTCCGTCAAATATTTGGGGGCTGTACACCCCCCAAATATTTTACGGAACCCCTTCCGTCAAATATTTGGGGGCTGTAGACCCCCCAAATATTTGACGGAACCCCATCCGTCAAATATTTGGGGGCTGTACACCCCCCAAATATTTGACGGAACCCCTTCCGTCAAATATTTGGGGGCTGTAGACCCCCAAATATTTGACGGAACCCCATCCGTCAAATATTTGGGGGCTGTAGACCCACCAAATATTTGACGGAACCCCTTCCGTCAAATATTTGGGGGCTGTAGACCCCACAAATATTTGACGGAACCCCATCCGTCAAATATTTGGGGGCTGTAGACCCCCCAAATATTTGACGGAACCCCATCCGTCAAATATTTGGGGGTTGTAGACCCCCCAAATATTTGACGGAACCCCATCCATCAAATATTTGGGGGCTGTACACCCCCCAAATATTTGACGGAACCCCTTCCGTCAAATATTTGGGGGCTGTAGACCCCCAAATATTTGACGGAACCCCATCCGTCAAATATTTGGGGGCTGTAGACCCACCAAATATTTGACGGAACCCCTTCCGTCAAATATTTGGGGGCTGTAGACCCCACAAATATTTGACGGAACCCCATCCGTCAAATATTTGGGGGCTGTAGACCCCCCAAATATTTGACGGAACCCCTTCCGTCAAATATTTGGGGGCTGTAGACCCCCCAAATATTTGACGGAACCCCTTCCGTCAAATATTTGGGGGCTGTAGACCCCCCAAATATTTGACGGAACCCCTTCCGTCAAATATTTGGGGGCTGTACACCCCCCAAATATATGACGGAACCCCTTCCGTCAAATATTTGGGGGCTGTAGACCCCCCAAATATTTGACGGAACCCCTTCCGTCAAATATTTGGTCAAATATTTGGGGGCTGTAGACCCCCCAAGTATTTGACGGAACCCCTTCCGTCAAATATTTGGTCAAATATTTGGGGGCTGTAGACCCCCCAAGTATTTGACGGAACCCCTTCCGTCAAATATTTGGGGGCTGTACAGCCCCCAAATATTTGACGGAACCCCTTCCGTCAAATATTTGGGGGCTGTAGACCCCCCAAATATTTGACGGAACCCCATCCGTCAAATATTTGGGGGCTATACACCCCCCAAATATTTGACGGAACCCCTTCCGTCAAATATTTGGGGGCTGTACACCCCCCAATTATTTGACGGAACCCCTTCCGTCAAATATTTGGGGGCTGTACACCCCCCAAAATTTGACGGAACCCCATCCGTCAAATATTTGGGGGCTGTACACCCCCCAAATATTTGACGGAACCCCATCCGTCAAATATTTGGGGGCTGTACACCCCCCAAATATTTGACGGAACCCCATCCGTCAAATATTTGGGGGCTATAGACCCCCCAAATATTTGACAGAACCCCATCCGTCAAATATTTGGGGGCTGTACACCCCCCAAATATTTGACGGAACCCCATCCGTCAAATATTTGGGGGCTATACACCCCCCAAATATTTGACGGAACCCCTTCCGTCAAATATTTGGGGGCTGTAGACCCCACAAATATTTGACGGAACCCCTTCCGTCAAATATTTGGGGGCTGTACACCCCCAGAATATTTGACGGAACCCCTTCCGTCAAATATTTGGGGGCTGTAGACCCCCAAACATTTGACGGAACCCCTTCCGTCAAATATTTGGGGGCTGTAAACCCCCAGAATATTTGACGGAACCCCTTCCGTCAAATATTTGGGGGCTGTAGACCCCCAAACATTTGACGGAACCCCTTCCGTCAAATATTTGGGGGCTGTACACCCCCCAAATATTTGACGGAACCCCTTCCGTCAAATATTTGGGGGCTGTAGACCCCCCAAATATTTGACGGAAGGGGTTCCGTCAAATATTTGGGGGCTGTAGACCCCCCAAATATTTGACGGAACCCCATCCGTCAAATATTTGGGGGTTGTACACCCCCCAAATATTTGACGGAACCCCTTCCGTCAAATATTTGGGCGCTGTAGACCCCCCAAATATTTGACGGAACCCCTTCCGTCAAATATTTTGGGGGCTGTACACCCCCCAAATATTTGACGGAACCCCTTCCGTCAAATATTTGGGGGCTGTACACCCCCCAAAATTTGACGGAACCCCTTCCGTCAAATATTTGGGGGCTGTAGACCCCCCAAATATTTGACGGAACCCCTTCCGTCAAATATTTTGGGGGCTGTAGACCCCCCAAATATTTGACGGAACCCCATCCGTCAAATATTTGGGGGCTGTACAGCCCCCAAATATTTGGCGTATGGGGTTCCGTCAAATATTTGGGGGCTGTACACCCCCCAAATATTTGACGGAACCCCATCCCTCAAATATTTGGGGGCTGTAGACCCCCCAAATATTTGACGGAACCCCATACGTCAAATATTTGGGGGCTGTACACCCCCCAAATATTTGACGGAACCCCTTCCGTCAAATATTTGGGGGCTGTAGACCCCCCAAATATTTGACGGAACCCCTTCTGTCAAATATTTGGGGGCTGTAGACCCCCCAAATATTTGACGGAACCCCTTCCGTCAAATATTTGGGGGCTGTAGACCCACCAAATATTTGACGGAACCCCTTCCGTCAAATATTTGGGGGCTGTAGACCCCACAAATATTTGACGGAACCCCTTGCGTCAAATATTTGGGGGCTGTACACCCCCAGAATATTTGACGGAACCCCTTCCGTCAAATATTTGGGGGCTGTAGACCCCCAAACATTTGACGGAACCCCTTCCGTCAAATATTTGGGGGCTGTACACCCCCCAAATATTTGACGGAACCCCTTCCGTCAAATATTTGGGGGGTGTAGACCCCCCAAATATTTGACGGAAGGGGTTCTGTCAAATATTTGGGGGCTGTAGACCCCCCAAATATTTGACGGAACCCCTTCCGTCAAATATTTGGGGGGTGTAGACCCCCCAAATATTTGACGGAACCCCATCCGTCAAATATTTGGGGGCTGTAGACCCCCCAAATATTTGACGGAACCCCTTCCGTCAAATATTTGGGGGCTGTACACCCCCCAAATATATGACGGAACCCCTTCCATCAAATATTTGGGGGCCGTAGACCCCCCAAATATTTGACGGAACCCCTTCCGTCAAATATTTGGTCAAATATTTGGGGGCTGTAGACCCCCCAAGTATTTGACGGAACCCCTTCCGTCAAATATTTGGGGGCTGTACAGCCACCAAATATTTGACGGAACCCCAACCGTCAAATATTTGGGGGCTGTACACCCCCCAAATATTTGACGGAACCCCTTCCGTCAAATATTTGGTCAAATATTTGGGGGCTGTAGACCCCCCAAGTATTTGACGGAACCCCTTCCGTCAAATATTTGGGGGCGGTACAGCCACCAAATATTTGACGGAACCCCTTCCGTCAAATATTTGGGGGCTGTACAGCCCCCAAATATTTGACGGAACCCCTTCCGTCAAATATTTGGGGGCTGTAGACCCCCCAAATATTTGACGGAACCCCATCCGTCAAATATTTGGGGGCTGTAGACCCCCCAAATATTTGACGGAACCCCTTCCGTCAAATATTTGGGGGCTGTAGACCCCCCAAATATTTGACGGAACCCCTTCCGTCAAATATTTGGGGGCCGTAGACCCACCAAATATTTGACAGAATCCCTTCCGTCAAATATTTGGGGGCTGTACACCCCCCAAATATATGACGGAACCCCTTCCGTCAAATATTTGGGGGCTGTAGACCCCCCAAATATTTGACGGAACCCCTTCCGTCAAATATTTGGTCAAATATTTGGGGGCTGTAGACCCCCCAAGTATTTGACGGAACCCCTTCCGTCAAATATTTGGTCAAATATTTGGGGGCTGTAGACCCCCCAAGTATTTGACGGAACCCCTTCCGTCAAATATTTGGGGGCTGTACAGCCCCCAAATATTTGACGGAACCCCTTCCGTCAAATATTTGGGGGCTGTAGACCCCCCAAATATTTGACGGAACCCCATCCGTCAAATATTTGGGGGCTATACACCCCCCAAATATTTGACGGAACCCCTTCCGTCAAATATTTGGGGGCTGTACACCCCCCAATTATTTGACGGAACCCCTTCGTCAAATATTTGGGGGCTGTACACCCCCCAAAATTTGACGGAACCCCATCCGTCAAATATTTGGGGGCTGTACACCCCCCAAATATTTGACGGAACCCCATCCGTCAAATATTTGGGGGCTGTACACCCCCCAAATATTTGACGGAACCCCATCCGTCAAATATTTGGGGGCTATAGACCCCCCAAATATTTGACAGAACCCCATCCGTCAAATATTTGGGGGCTGTACACCCCCCAAATATTTGACGGAACCCCATCCGTCAAATATTTGGGGGCTATACACCCCCCAAATATTTGACGGAACCCCTTCCATCAAATATTTGGGGGCTGTAGACCCCACAAATATTTGACGGAACCCCTTCCGTCAAATATTTGGGGGCTGTACACCCCCAGAATATTTGACGGAACCCCTTCCGTCAAATATTTGGGGGCTGTAGACCCCCAAACATTTGACGGAACCCCTTCCGTCAAATATTTGGGGGCTGTAAACCCCCAGAATATTTGACGGAACCCCTTCCGTCAAATGTTTGGGGGCTGTAGACCCCCAAACATTTGACGGAACCCCTTCCGTCAAATATTTGGGGGCTGTACACCCCCCAAATATTTGACGGAACCCCTTCCGTCAAATATTTGGGGGCTGTAGACCCCCCAAATATTTGACGGAAGGGGTTCCGTCAAATATTTGGGGGCTGTAGACCCCCCAAATATTTGACGGAACCCCATCCGTCAAATATTTGGGGGTTGTACACCCCCCAAATATTTGACGGAACCCCTTCCGTCAAATATTTGGGGGCTGTAGACCCCCCAAATATTTGACGGAACCCCTTCCGTCAAATATTTTGGGGGCTGTACACCCCCCAAATATTTGACGGAACCCCTTCCGTCAAATATTTGGGGGCTGTACACCCCCCAAAATTTGACGGAACCCCTTCCGTCAAATATTTGGGGGTTGTAGACCCCCCAAATATTTGACGGAACCCCTTCCGTCAAATATTTTGGGGGCTGTAGACCCCCCAAATATTTGACGGAACCCCATCCGTCAAATATTTGGGGGCTGTACAGCCCCCAAATATTTGGCGTATGGGGTTCCGTCAAATATTTGGGGGCTGTACACCCCCCAAATATTTGACGGAACCCCATCCCTCAAATATTTGGGGGCTGTAGACCCCCCAAATATTTGACGGAACCCCATACGTCAAATATTTGGGGGCTGTACACCCCCCAAATATTTGACGGAACCCCTTCCGTCAAATATTTGGGGGCTGTAGACCCCCCAAATATTTGACGGAACCCCTTCTGTCAAATATTTGGGGGCTGTAGACCCCCCAAATATTTGACGGAACCCCTTCCGTCAAATATTTGGGGGCTGTAGACCCACCAAATATTTGACGGAACCCCTTCCGTCAAATATTTGGGGGCTGTAGACCCCACAAATATTTGACGGAACCCCTTCCGTCAAATATTTGGGGGCTGTACACCCCCAGAATATTTGACGGAACCCCTTCCGTCAAATATTTGGGGGCTGTAGACCCCCAAACATTTGACGGAACCCCTTCCGTCAAATATTTGGGGGCTGTACACCCCCCAAATATTTGACGGAACCCCTTCCGTCAAATATTTGGGGGGTGTAGACCCCCCAAATATTTGACGGAAGGGGTTCTGTCAAATATTTGGGGGCTGTAGACCCCCCAAATATTTGACGGAACCCCTTCCGTCAAATATTTGGGGGCTGTACACCCCCCAAATATTTGACGGAACCCCATCCGTCAAATATTTGGGGGCTGTAGACCCCCCAAATATTTGACGGAACCCCTTCCGTCAAATATTTGGGGGCTGTACACCCCCCAAATATATGACGGAACCCCTTCCATCAAATATTTGGGGGCCGTAGACCCCCCAAATATTTGACGGAACCCCTTCCGTCAAATATTTGGTCAAATATTTGGGGGCTGTAGACCCCCCAAGTATTTGACGGAACCCCTTCCGTCAAATATTTGGGGGCTGTACAGCCACCAAATATTTGACGGAACCCCAACCGTCAAATATTTGGGGGCTGTACACCCCCCAAATATTTGACGGAACCCCTTCCGTCAAATATTTGGTCAAATATTTGGGGGCTGTAGACCCCCCAAGTATTTGACGGAACCCCTTCCGTCAAATATTTGGGGGCTGTACAGCCACCAAATATTTGACGGAACCCCTTCCGTCAAATATTTGGGGGCTGTACAGCCCCCAAATATTTGACGGAACCCCTTCCGTCAAATATTTGGGGGCTGTAGACCCCCCAAATATTTGACGGAACCCCATCCGTCAAATATTTGGGGGCTGTAGACCCCCCAAATATTTGACGGAACCCCATCCGTCAAATATTTGGGGGCTGTAGACCCCCCAAATATTTGACGGAACCCCTTCCGTCAAATATTTGGGGGCTGTAGACCCCCCAAGTATTTGACGGAACCCCTTCCGTCAAATATTTGGGGGCTGTACACCCCCCAAATATTTGACGGAACCCCTTCCGTCAAATATTTGGGGGCTGTACACCCCCCAAAATTTGACGGAACCCCTTCCGTCAAATATTTGGGGGCTGTAGACCCCCCAAATATTTGACGGAACCCCATCCGTCAAATATTTGGGGGCTGTACACCCCCAGAATATTTGACGGAACCCCTTCCGTCAAATATTTGGGGGCTGTAGACCCCCAAACATTTGACGGAACCCCTTCCGTCAAATATTTGGGGGCTGTACACCCCCCAAATATTTGACGGAACCCCTTCCGTCAAATATTTGGGGGCTGTAGACCCCCCAAATATTTGACGGAAGGGGTTCTGTCTAATATTTGGGGGCTGTAGACCCCCCAAATATTTGACGGAAGGGGTTCTGTCTAATATTTGGGGGCTGTAGACCCCCCAAATATTTGACGGAACCCCATCCGTCAAATATTTGGGGGTTGTACACCCCCCAAATATTTGACGGAACCCCTTCCGTCAAATATTTGGGGGCTGTACACCCCCCAAATATTTGACGGAACCCCTTCCGTCAAATATTTGGGGGCTGTACACCCCCCAAAATTTGACGGAACCCCTTCCGTCACATATTTGGGGGCTGTAGACCCCCCAAATATTTGACGGAACCCCATCCGTCAAATATTTGGGGGCTGTACACCCCCCAAATATTTGACGGAACCCCATCCGTCAAATATTTGGGGGCTGTACACCCCCCAAATATTTGACGGAACCCCATCCGTCAAATATTTGGGGGCTGTAGACCACCCAAATATTTGACGGAACCCCTTCCGTCAAATATTTGGGGGCTGTAGACCCCCCAAATATTTGACGGAACCCCTTCCGTCAAATATTTGGGGGCTGTAGACCCCCCAAATATTTGACGGAACCCCTTCCGTCAAATATTTGGGGGCTGTACACCCCCCAAAATTTGACGGAACCCCTTCCGTCAAATATTTGGGGGCTGTAAACCCCCCAAATATTTGAGGGAACCCCATCCGTCAAATATTTGGGGGCTGTACGGCCCCCAAATATTTGACGGAACCCCATCCGTCAAATATTTGGGGGCTGTACACCCCCCAAATATTTGACAGAACCCCATCCGTCAAATATTTGGGGGCTGTAGACCCCCCAAATATTTGACAGAACCCCATCCGTCAAATATTTGGGGGCTGTACAGCCCCCAAATATTGGACGGATGGGGTTCCGTCAAATATTTGGGGGCTTTAGACCCCCCAAATATTTGACGGAACCCCATCCGTCGAATATTTAGGGGCTGTAGACCCACCAAATATTTGACGGAACCCCTTCCGTCAAATATTTGGGGGCTGTACACCCCCAGAATATTTGACGGAACCCCTTCCGTCAAATATTTGGGGGCTGTAGACCCCCAAACATTTGACGGAACCCCTTCCGTCAAATATTTGGGGGCTGTACACCCCCCAAATATTTGACGGAACCCCTTCCGTCAAATATTTGGGGGCTGTAGACCCCCCAAATATTTGACGGAAGGGGTTCTGTCTAATATTTGGGGGCTGTAGACCCCCCAAATATTTGACGGAAGGGGTTCTGTCTAATATTTGGGGGCTGTAGACCCCCCAAATATTTGACGGAACCCCATCCGTCAAATATTTGGGGGTTGTACACCCCCCAAATATTTGACGGAACCCCTTCCGTCAAATATTTGGGGGCTGTACACCCCCCAAATATTTGACGGAACCCCTTCCGTCAAATATTTGGGGGCTGTACACCCCCCAAAATTTGACGGAACCCCTTCCGTCACATATTTGGGGGCTGTAGACCCCCCAAATATTTGACGGAACCCCATCCGTCAAATATTTGGGGGCTGTACACCCCCCAAATATTTGACGGAACCCCATCCGTCAAATATTTGGGGGCTGTACACCCCCCAAATATTTGACGGAACCCCATCCGTCAAATATTTGGGGGCTGTAGACCACCCAAATATTTGACGGAACCCCTTCCGTCAAATATTTGGGGGCTGTAGACCCCCCAAATATTTGACGGAACCCCTTCCGTCAAATATTTGGGGGCTGTAGACCCCCCAAATATTTGACGGAACCCCTTCCGTCAAATATTTGGGGGCTGTAGACCCCCCAAATATTTGACGGAACCCCATCCGTCAAATATTTGGGGGTTGTACACCCCCCAAATATTTGACGGAACCCCTTCCGTCAAATATTTGGGGGCTGTACACCCCCCAAATATTTGACGGAACCCCATCCGTCAAATATTTGGGGGCTGTACACCCCCCAAATATTTGACGGAACCCCATCCGTCAAATATTTGGGGGCTGTAGACCCCCCAAACATTTGACAGAACCCCATCCGTCAAATATTTGGGGGCTGTACACCCCCCAAATATTTGACGGAACCCCTTCCGTCAAATATTTGGGGGCTGTACACCCCCCAAAATTTGACAGAACCCCTTCCGTCAAATATTTGGGGGCTGTAGACCCCCCAAATATTTGACGGAACCCCATCCGTCAAATATTTGGGGGCTGTACAACCCCCAAATATTTGACGGAACCCCATCCGTCAAATATTTGGGGGCTGTAGACCCCCCAAATATTTGACGGAACCCCATCCGTCAAATATTTGGGGGCTGTACACCCCCCAAATATTTGACGGAACCCCATCCGTCAAATATTTGGGGGCTGTACACCCCCAAATATTTGACGGAACCCCTTCCGTCAAATATTTGGGGGCTGTAGACCCCCCAAGTATTTGACGGAACCCCTTCCGTCAAATATTTGGGGGCTGTAAACCCCCCAAATATTTGACGGAACCCCTTCCGTCAAATATTTGGGGGCTGTACACCCCCCAAAATTTGACGGAACCCCTTCCGTCAAATATTTGGGGGCTGTAGACCCCCCAAATATTTGACGGAACCCCATCCGTCAAATATTTGGGGGCTGTACACCCCCCAAATATTTGACGGAACCCCATCCGTCAAATATTTGGGGGCTGTACACCCCCCAAATATTTGACGGAACCCCATCCGTCAAATATTGGGGGCTGTAGACCCCCCAAATATTTGACAGAACCCCATCCGTCAAATATTTGGGGGCTGTACACCCCCCAAATATTTGACGGAACCCCATCCGTCAAATATTTGGGGGCTATACACCCCCCAAATATTTGACGGAACCCCTTCCGTCAAATATTTGGGGGCTGTAGACCCCCCAAATTTTTGACGGAACCCCTTCCGTCAAATATTTGGGGGCTGTAGACCCCCCAAGTATTTGACGGAACCCCTTCCGTCAAATATTTGTGGGGTCTACAGCCCCCAAATATTTGACGGAAGGGGTTCTGTCAAATATTTGGGGGCTGTAGACCCCCCAAATATTTGACGGAACCCCATCCGTCAAATATTTGGGGGTTGTACACCCCCCAAATATTTGACGGAACCCCTTCCGTCAAATATTTGGGGGCTGTACACCCCCCAAATATTTGACGGAACCCCATCCGTCAAATATTTGGGGGCTGTACACCCCCCAAATATTTGACGGAACCCCATCCGTCAAATATTTGGGGGCTATACACCCCCCAAATATTTGACGGAACCCCTTCCGTCAAATATTTGGGGGCTGTAGACCCCCCAAGTATTTGACGGAACCCCTTCCGTCAAATATTTGGGGGCTGTAGACCCCCCAAATATTTGACGGAACCCCTTCCGTCAAATATTTGGGGGCTGTACACCCCCCAAATATTTGACGGAACCCCTTCCGTCAAATATTTGGGGGCTGTAGACCCCCCAAATATTTGACGGAACCCCATCCGTCAAATACTTGGGGGCTGTACACCCCCCAAATATTTGACGGAACCCCATCCGTCAAATATTTGGGGGCTGTACACCCCCCAAATATTTGACGGAACCCCATCCGTCAAATATTTGGGGGCTGTACACCCCCCAAATATTTGATGGAACCCCATCCGTCAAATATTTGGGGGCTGTACACCCCCCAAATATTTGACGGAACCCCATCCGTCAAATATTTGGGGGCTATACACCCCCCAAATATTTGACGGAACCCCTTCCGTCAAATATTTGGGGGCTGTAGACCCCCCAAGTATTTGACGGAACCCCTTCCGTCAAATATTTGGGGGCTGTAGACCCCCCAAATATTTGACGGAACCCCTTCCGTCAAATATTTGGGGGCTGTACAGCCCCCAAAATTTGACGGAACCCCTTCCGTCAAATATTTGGGGGCTGTAGACCCCCCAAATATTTGACGGAACCCCATCCGTCAAATATTTGGGGGCTGTACACCCCCCAAATATTTGACGGAACCCCATCCGTCAAATATTTGGGGGCTGTACACCCCCCAAATATTTGACGGAACCCCATCCGTCAAATATTTGGGGGCTGTAGACCCCCCAAATATTTGACAGAACCCCATCCGTCAAATATTTGGGGGCTGTACACACCCCAAATATTTGACGGAACCCCATCCGTCAAATATTTGGGGGCTATACACCCCCCAAATATTTGACGGAACCCCTTCCGTCAAATATTTGGGGGCTGTAGACCCCCCAAATATTTGACGGAACCCCTTCCGTCAAATATTTGGGGGCTGTAGACCCCCCAAGTATTTGACGGAACCCCTTCCGTCAAATATTTGTGGGGTCTACAGCCCCCAAATATTTGACGGAAGGGGTTCTGTCAAATATTTGGGGGCTGTAGACCCCCCAAATATTTGACGGTACCCCATCCGTCAAATATTTGGGGGTTGTACACCCCCCAAATATTTGACGGAACCCCTTCCGTCAAATATTTGGGGGCTGTACACCCCCCAAATATTTGACGGAACCCCATCAGTCAAATATTTGGGGGCTGTACACCCCCCAAATATTTGACGGAACCCCATTCGTCAAATATTTGGGGGCTATACACCCCCCAAATATTTGACGGAACCCCATCCGTCAAATATTTGGGGGCTGTAGACCCCCCAAGTATTTGACGGAACCCCTTCCGTCAAATATTTGGGGGCTGTAGACCCCCCAAATATTTGACGGAACCCCTTCCGTCAAATATTTGGGGGCTGTACACCCCCCAAAATTTGACGGAACCCCTTCCGTCAAATATTTGGGGGCTGTACACCCCCCAAATATTTGACGGAACCCCTTCCGTCAAATATTTGGGGGCTGTACACCCCCCAAATATTTGACGGAACCCCATCCGTCAAATATTTGGGGGCTGTACACCCCCCAAATATTTGACGGAACCCCATCCGTCAAATATTTGGGGGTTGTACACCCCCCAAAAATTTGACGGAACCCCTTCCGTCAAATATTTGGGGGCTGTAGACCCCCCAAATATTTGACGGAACCCCTTCCGTCAAATATTTGGGGGCTGTACACCCCCCAAAATTTGACGGAACCCCTTCCGTCAAATATTTGGGGGCTGTACACCCCCCAAATATTTGACGGAACCCCTTCCGTCAAATATTTGGGGGCTGTACACCCCCCAAATATTTGACGGAACCCCATCCGTCAAATATTTGGGGGCTGTACACCCCCCAAATATTTGACGGAACCCCATCCGTCAAATATTTGGGGGCTGTAGACCCCCCAAATATTTGACAGAACCCCATCCGTCAAATATTTGGGGGCTGTACACCCCCCAAATATTTGACGGAACCCCTTCCGTCAAATATTTGGGGGCTGTACACCCCCCAAAATTTGACAGAACCCCTTCCGTCAAATATTTGGGGGCTGTAGACCCCCCAAATATTTGACGGAACCCCATCCGTCAAATATTTGGGGGCTGTACAACCCCCAAATATTTGACGGAACCCCATCCGTCAAATATTTGGGGGCTGTAGACCCCCCAAATATTTGACGGAACCCCATCCGTCAAATATTTGGGGGCTGTACACCCCCCAAATATTTGACGGAACCCCATCCGTCAAATATTTGGGGGCTGTAGACCCCCCAAGTATTTGACGGAACCCCTTCCGTCAAATATTTGGGGGCTGTAAACCCCCCAAATATTTGACGGAACCCCTTCCGTCAAATATTTGGGGGCTGTACACCCCCCAAAATTTGACGGAACCCCTTCCGTCAAATATTTGGGGGCTGTAGACCCCCCAAATATTTGACGGAACCCCATCCGTCAAATATTTGGGGGCTGTACACCCCCCAAATATTTGACGGAACCCCATCCGTCAAATATTTGGGGGCTGTACACCCCCCAAATATTTGACGGAACCCCATCCGTCAAATATTGGGGGCTGTAGACCCCCCAAATATTTGACAGAACCCCATCCGTCAAATATTTGGGGGCTGTACACCCCCCAAATATTTGACGGAACCCCTTCCGTCAAATATTTGGGGGCTGTAGACCCCCCAAATTTTTGACGGAACCCCTTCCGTCAAATATTTGGGGGCTGTAGACCCCCCAAGTATTTGACGGAACCCCTTCCGTCAAATATTTGTGGGGTCTACAGCCCCCAAATATTTGACGGAAGGGGTTCTGTCAAATATTTGGGGGCTGTAGACCCCCCAAATATTTGACGGAACCCCATCCGTCAAATATTTGGGGGTTGTACACCCCCCAAATATTTGACGGAACCCCTTCCGTCAAATATTTGGGGGCTGTACACCCCCCAAATATTTGACGGAACCCCATCCGTCAAATATTTGGGGGCTGTACACCCCCCAAATATTTGACGGAACCCCATCCGTCAAATATTTGGGGGCTATACACCCCCCAAATATTTGACGGAACCCCTTCCGTCAAATATTTGGGGGCTGTAGACCCCCCAAGTATTTGACGGAACCCCTTCCGTCAAATATTTGGGGGCTGTAGACCCCCCAAATATTTGACGGAACCCCTTCCGTCAAATATTTGGGGGCTGTACACCCCCCAAAAATTTGACGGAACTCCTTCCGTCAAATATTTGGGGGCTGCAGACCCCCCAAATATTTGACGGAACCCCATCCGTCAAATACTTGGGGGCTGTACACCCCCCAAATATTTGACGGAACCCCATCCGTCAAATATTTGGGGGCTGTACACCCCCCAAATATTTGACGGAACCCCATCCGTCAAATATTTGGGGGCTGTACACCCCCCAAATATTTGATGGAACCCCATCCGTCAAATATTTGGGGGCTGTACACCCCCCAAATATTTGACGGAACCCCATCCGTCAAATATTTGGGGGCTATACACCCCCCAAATATCTGACGGAACCCCTTCCGTCAAATATTTGGGGGCTGTAGACCCCCCAAGTATTTGACGGAACCCCTTCCGTCAAATATTTGGGGGATGTAGACCCCCCAAATATTTGACGGAACCCCTTCCGTCAAATATTTGGGGGCTGTACACCCCCCAAAATTTGACGGAACCCCTTCCGTCAAATATTTGGGGGCTGTAGACCCCCCAAATATTTGACGGAACCCCATCCGTCAAATATTTGGGGGCTGTACACCCCCCAAATATTTGACGGAACCCCATCCGTCAAATATTTGGGGGCTGTACACCCCCCAAATATTTGACGGAACCCCATCCGTCAAATATTTGGGGGCTGTAGACCCCCCAAATATTTGACAGAACCCCATCCGTCAAATATTTGGGGGCTGTACACACCCCAAATATTTGACGGAACCCCATCCGTCAAATATTTGGGGGCTATACACCCCCCAAATATTTGACGGAACCCCTTCCGTCAAATATTTGGGGGCTGTAGACCCCCCAAATATTTGACGGAACCCCTTCCGTCAAATATTTGGGGGCTGTAGACCCCCCAAGTATTTGACGGAACCCCTTCCGTCAAATATTTGTGGGGTCTACAGCCCCCAAATATTTGACGGAAGGGGTTCTGTCAAATATTTGGGGGCTGTAGACCCCCCAAATATTTGACGGTACCCCATCCGTCAAATATTTGGGGGTTGTACACCCCCCAAATATTTGACGGAACCCCTTCCGTCAAATATTTGGGGGCTGTACACCCCCCAAATATTTGACGGAACCCCATCAGTCAAATATTTGGGGGCTGTACACCCCCCAAATATTTGACGGAACCCCATTCGTCAAATTTTTGGGGGCTATACACCCCCCAAATATTTGACGGAACCCCATCCGTCAAATATTTGGGGGCTGTAGACCCCCCAAGTATTTGACGGAACCCCTTCCGTCAAATATTTGGGGGCTGTAGACCCCCCAAATATTTGACGGAACCCCTTCCGTCAAATATTTGGGGGCTGTACACCCCCCAAAATTTGACGGAACCCCTTCCGTCAAATATTTGGGGGATGTAGACCCCCCAAATATTTGACGGAACCCCATCCGTCAAATATTTGGGGGCTGTACACCCCCCAAATATTTGATGGAACCCCATCCGTCAAATATTTGGGGGCTGTACACCCCCCAAATATTTGACGGAACCCCATCCGTCAAATATTTGGGGGCTGTAGACCCCCCAAATATTTGACAGAACCCCATCCGTCAAATATTTGGGGGCTGTAGACCCCCCAAATATTTGACGGAACCCCATCCGTCAAATATTTGGGGGCTGTACACCCCCCAAATATTTGACGGAACCCCATCCGTCAAATATTTGGGGGCTATACACCCCCCAAATATTTGACGGAACCCCTTCCGTCAAATATTTGGGGGCTGTAGACCCCCCAAATATTTGACGGAACCCCTTCCGTCAAATATTTGGGGGCTGTAGACCCCACAAATATTTGACGGAAGGGGGTCCGTCAAATACTTGGGGGGTCTACAGCCCCCAAATATTTGACGGAAGGGGTTCCGTCAAATTTTGGGGGGTGTACAGCCCCCAAATATTTGACGGAACCCCATCCGTCAAATATTTGGGGGCTGTACACCCCCCAAATATTTGACGGAACCCCATCCGTCAAATATTTGGGGGCTATACACCCCCCAAATATTTGACGGAACCCCTTCCGTCAAATATTTGGGGGCTGTAGACCCCCCAAATATTTGACGGAACCCCTTCCGTCAAATATTTGGGGGCTGTAGACCCCACAAATATTTGACGGAAGGGGGTCCGTCAAATACTTGGGGGGTCTACAGCCCCCAAATATTTGACGGAAGGGGTTCCGTCAAATTTTGGGGGGTGTACAGCCCCCAAATATTTGACGGAAGGGGTTCTGTCAAATATTTGGGGGCTGTAGACCCCCCAAATATTTGACGGAACCCCATCCGTCAAATATTTGGGGGTTGTACACCCCCCAAATATTTGACGGAACCCCTTCCGTCAAATATTTGGGGGCTGTAGACCCCCCAAATATTTGACGGAACCCCTTCCGTCAAATATTTGGGGGCTGTACACCCCATTAATATTTGACGGAACCCCTTCCGTCAAATATTTGTGGGGTCTACAGCCCCCAAATATTTGACGGAAGGGGTTCTGTCAAATATTTGGGGGCTGTAGACCCCCCAAATATTTGACGGAACCCCATCCGTCAAATATTTGGGGGTTGTACACCCCCCAAATATTTGACGGAACCCCTTCCGTCAAATATTTGGGGGCTGTACACCCCCCAAATATTTGACGGAACCCCATCCGTCAAATATTTGGGGGCTGTACACCCCCCAAATATTTGACGGAACCCCATCCGTCAAATATTTGGGGGCTATACACCCCCCAAATATTTGACGGAACCCCTTCCGTCAAATATTTGGGGGCTGTAGACCCCCCAAATATTTGACGGAACCCCTTCCGTCAAATATTTGGGGGCTGTACACCCCCCAAAAATTTGACGGAACCCCTTCCGTCAAATATTTGGGGGCTGTAGACCCCCAAAATATTTGACGGAACCCCATCCGTCAAATACTTGGGGGCTGTACACCCCCCAAATATTTGACGGAACCCCATCCGTCAAATATTTGGGGGCTGTACACCCCCCAAATATTTGACGGAACCCCATCCGTCAAATATTTGGGGGCTGTACACCCCCCAAATATTTGATGGAACCCCATCCGTCAAATATTTGGGGGCTGTACACCCCCCAAATATTTGACGGAACCCCATCCGTCAAATATTTGGGGGCTATACACCCCCCAAATATTTGACGGAACCCCTTCCGTCAAATATTTGGGGGCTGTAGACCCCCCAAGTATTTGACGGAACCCCTTCCGTCAAATATTTGGGGGCTGTAGACCCCCCAAATATTTGACGGAACCCCTTCCGTCAAATATTTGGGGGCTGTACACCCCCCAAAATTTGACGGAACCCCTTCCGTCAAATATTTGGGGGCTGTAGACCCCCCAAATATTTGACGGAACCCCATCCGTCAAATATTTGGGGGCTGTACACCCCCCAAATATTTGACGGAACCCCATCCGTCAAATATTTGGGGGCTGTACACCCCCCAAATATTTGACGGAACCCCATCCGTCAAATATTTGGGGGCTGTAGACCCCCCAAATATTTGACAGAACCCCATCCGTCAAATATTTGGGGGCTGTACACACCCCAAATATTTGACGGAACCCCATCCGTCAAATATTTGGGGGCTATACACCCCCCAAATATTTGACGGAACCCCTTCCGTCAAATATTTGGGGGCTGTAGACCCCCCAAATATTTGACGGAACCCCTTCCGTCAAATATTTGGGGGCTGTAGACCCCCGAAGTATTTGACGGAACCCCTTCCGTCAAATATTTGTGGGGTCTACAGCCCCCAAATATTTGACGGAAGGGGTTCTGTCAAATATTTGGGGGCTGTAGACCCCCCAAATATTTGACGGAACCCCATCCGTCAAATATTTGGGGGTTGTACACCCCCCAAATATTTGACGGAACCCCTTCCGTCAAATATTTGGGGGCTGCACACCCCCCAAATATTTGACGGAACCCCATCCGTCAAATATTTGGGGGCTGTACACCCCCCAAATATTTGACGGAACCCCATCCGTCAAATATTTGGGGGCTATACACCCCCCAAATATTTGACGGAACCCCTTCCGTCAAATATTTGGGGGCTGTAGACCCCCCAAGTATTTGACGGAACCCCTTCCGTCAAATATTTGGGGGCTGTAGACCCCCCAAATATTTGACGGAACCCCTTCCGTCAAATATTTGGGGGCTGTACACCCCCCAAAAATTTGACGGAACCCCTTCCGTCAAATATTTGGGGGCTGTAGACCCCCCAAATATTTGACGGAACCCCATCCGTCAAATACTTGGGGGCTGTACACCCCCCAAATATTTGACGGAACCCCATCCGTCAAATATTTGGGGGCTGTACACCCCCCAAATATTTGACGGAACCCCATCCGTCAAATATTTGGGGGCTGTACACCCCCCAAATATTTGATGGAACCCCATCCGTCAAATATTTGGGGGCTGTACACCCCCCAAATATTTGACGGAACCCCATCCGTCAAATATTTGGGGGCTATACACCCCCCAAATATTTGACGGAACCCCTTCCGTCAAATATTTGGGGGCTGTAGACCCCCCAAGTATTTGACGGAACCCCTTCCGTCAAATATTTGGGGGCTGTAGACCCCCCAAATATTTGACGGAACCCCTTCCGTCAAATATTTGGGGGCTGTACACCCCCCAAAATTTGACGGAACCCCTTCCGTCAAATATTTGGGGGCTGTAGACCCCCCAAATATTTGACGGAACCCCATCCGTCAAATATTTGGGGGCTGTACACCCCCCAAATATTTGACGGAACCCCATCCGTCAAATATTTGGGGGCTGTACACCCCCCAAATATTTGACGGAACCCCATCCGTCAAATATTTGGGGGCTGTAGACCCCCCAAATATTTGACAGAACCCCATCCGTCAAATATTTGGGGGCTGTACACACCCCAAATATTTGACGGAACCCCATCCGTCAAATATTTGGGGGCTATACACCCCCCAAATATTTGACGGAACCCCTTCCGTCAAATATTTGGGGGCTGTAGACCCCCCAAATATTTGACGGAACCCCTTCCGTCAAATATTTGGGGGCTGTAGACCCCCCAAGTATTTGACGGAACCCCTTCCGTCAAATATTTGTGGGGTCTACAGCCCCCAAATATTTGACGGAAGGGGTTCTGTCAAATATTTGGGGGCTGTAGACCCCCCAAATATTTGACGGTACCCCATCCGTCAAATATTTGGGGGTTGTACACCCCCCAAATATTTGACGGAACCCCTTCCGTCAAATATTTGGGGGCTGTACACCCCCCAAATATTTGACGGAACCCCATCAGTCAAATATTTGGGGGCTGTACACCCCCCAAATATTTGACGGAACCCCATTCGTCAAATATTTGGGGGCTATACACCCCCCAAATATTTGACGGAACCCCATCCGTCAAATATTTGGGGGCTATAGACCCCCCAAGTATTTGACGGAACCCCTTCCGTCAAATATTTGGGGGCTGTAGACCCCCCAAATATTTGACGGAACCCCTTCCGTCAAATATTTGGGGGCTGTACACCCCCCAAAATTTGACGGAACCCCTTCCGTCAAATATTTGGGGGCTGTAGACCCCCCAAATATTTGACGGAACCCCATCCGTCAAATATTTGGGGGCTGTACACCCCCCAAATATTTGACGGAACCCCATCCGTCAAATATTTGGGGGCTGTACACCCCCCAAATATTTGACGGAACCCCATCCGTCAAATATTTGGGGGCTGTAGACCCCCCAAATATTTGACAGAACCCCATCCGTCAAATATTTGGGGGCTGTAGACCCCCCAAAT
This sequence comes from Eutreptiella sp. 'Long Island Sound 2002', assembly GCA_964036045.1. NCBI lineage: Eukaryota > Euglenozoa > Euglenophyceae > Eutreptiales > Eutreptiaceae > Eutreptiella > Eutreptiella sp. 'Long Island Sound 2002'. The sequence goes on from OZ038380.1 coordinate 156,132,508, forward strand.
ATTTGACGGAACCCCATCCGTCAAATATTTGGGGGTTGTACACCCCCCAAATATTTGACGGAACCCCTTCCGTCAAATATTTGGGGGCTGTAGACCCCCCAAATATTTGACGGAACCCCTTCCGTCAAATATTTGGGGGCTGTACACCCCCCAAATATTTGACGGAACCCCTTCCGTCAAATATTTTGGGGGCTGTACAGCCCCCAAATTTTTGACGAAACCCCTTCCGTCAAATATTTGGGGGCTGTACACCCCCCAAAATTTGACGGAACCCCTTCCGTCAAATATTTGGGGGCTGTAGACCCCCCAAATATTTGACGGAACCCCATCCGTCAAATATTTGGGTGCTGTACACCCCCCAAATATTTGACGGAACCCCATCCGTCAAATATTTGGGGGCTGTACACCCCCCAAATATTTGACCGAACCCCATCCGTCAAATATTTGGGGGCTGTAGACCCCCCAAATATGTGACGGAACCCCATCCGTCAAATATTTGGGGGCTGTACACCCCCCAAATATTTGACGGAACCCCATCCGTCAAATATTTGGGGGCTGTACACCCCCCAAATATTTGACGGAACCCCATCCGTCAAATATTTGGGGGCTGTAGACCCCCCAAATATTTGACAGAACCCCATCCGTCAAATATTTGGGGGCTGTACACCCCCCAAATATTTGACGGAACCCCATCCGTCAAATATTTGGGGGCTATACACCCCCCAAATATTTGACGGAACCCCTTCCGTCAAATATTTGGGGGCTGTAGACCCCCCAAATATTTGACGGAACCCCTTCCGTCAAATATTTGGGGGCTGTAGACCCCCCAAGTATTTGACGGAACCCCTTCCGTCAAATATTTGTGGGGTCTACAGCCCCCAAATATGTGACGGAAGGGGTTCTGTCAAATATTTGGGGGCTGTAGACCCCCCAAATATTTGACGGAACCCCATCCGTCAAATATTTGGGGGTTGTACACCCCCCAAATATTTGACGGAACCCCTTCCGTCAAATATTTGGGGGCTGTACACCCCCCAAATATTTGACGGAACCCCATCCGTCAAATATTTGGGGGCTGTACACCCCCCAAATATTTGACGGAACCCCATCCGTCAAATATTTGGGGGCTATACACCCCCCAAATATTTGACGGAACCCCTTCCGTCAAATATTTGGGGGCTGTAGACCCCCCAAGTATTTGACGGAACCCCTTCCGTCAAATATTTGGGGGCTGTACACCCCCCAAAATTTGACGGAACCCCATCCGTCAAATATTTGGGGGCTGTACACCCCCCAAATATTTGACGGAACCCCATCCGTCAAATATTTGGGGGCTATACACCCCCCAAATATTTGACGGAACCCCTTCCGTCAAATATTTGGGGGCTGTAGACCCCCCAAATATTTGACGGAACCCCTTCCGTCAAATATTTGGGGGCTGTACACCCCCCAAAATTTGACGGAACGCCTTCCGTCAAATATTTGGGGGCTGTAGACCCCCCAAATATTTGACGGAACCCCATCCGTCAAATATTTGGGGGCTGTACACCCCCCAAATATTTGACGGAACCCCATCCGTCAAATATTTCGGGGCTGTACACCCCCCAAATATGTGACGGAACCCCATCCGTCAAATATTTGGGGGCTGTAGACCCCCCAAATATTTGACAGAACCCCATCCGTCAAATATTTGGGGGCTGTACACCCCCCTAATATTTGACGGAACCCCATCCGTCAAATATTTGGGGGCTATACACCCCCCAAATATTTGACGGAACCCCATCCGTCAAATATTTGGGGGCTGTAGACCCCCCAAATATTTGACGGAACCCCTTCCGTCAAATATTTGGGGGCTGTAGACCCCACAAATATTTGACGGAAGGGGTTCCGTCAAATACTTGGGGGGTCTACAGCCCCCAAATATTTGACGGAAGGGGTTCCGTCAAATTTTGGGGGGTGTATAGCCCCCAAATATTTGACGGAAGGGGTTCTGTCAAATATTTGGGGGCTGTAGACCCCCCAAATATTTGACGGAACCCCATCCGTCAAATATTTGGGGGTTGTACACCCCCCAAATATTTGACGGAACCCCTTCCGTCAAATATTTGGGGGCTGTAGACCCCCCAAATATTTGACGGAACCCCTTCCGTCAAATATTTGGGGGCTGTACACCCCAGGAATATTTGACGGAACCCCTTCCGTCAAATATTTGGGGGCTGTAGACCCCCCAAATATTTGACGGAACCCCTTCCGTCAAATATTTGGGGGCTGTACACCCCCCAAATATTTGACGGAAGGGGTCGTGTCAAATATTTGGGGGCTGTAGACTCCCCAAATATTTGACGGAACCCCTTCCGTCAAATATTTGGGGGCTGTACACCCCCCAAATATTTGACGGAACCCCTTCCGTCAAATATTTGGGGGCTGTACACCCCCCAAATATTTGACGGAACCCCTTCCGTCAAATATTTTGGGGGCTGTACAGCCCCCAAATTTTTGACGAAACCCCTTCCGTCAAATATTTGGGGGCTGTACACCCCCCAAAATTTGACGGAACCCCTTCCGTCAAATATTTGGGGGCTGTAGACCCCCCAAATATTTGACGGAACCCCATCCGTCAAATATTTGGGTGCTGTACACCCCCCAAATATTTGACGGAACCCCATCCGTCAAATATTTGGGGGCTGTACACCCCCCAAATATTTGACCGAACCCCATCCGTCAAATATTTGGGGGCTGTAGACCCCCCAAATATGTGACGGAACCCCATCCGTCAAATATTTGGGGGCTGTACACCCCCCAAATATTTGACGGAACCCCATCCGTCAAATATTTGGGGGCTGTACACCCCCCAAATATTTGACGGAACCCCATCCGTCAAATATTTGGGGGCTGTAGACCCCCCAAATATTTGACAGAACCCCATCCGTCAAATATTTGGGGGCTGTACACCCCCCAAATATTTGACGGAACCCCATCCGTCAAATATTTGGGGGCTATACACCCCCCAAATATTTGACGGAACCCCTTCCGTCAAATATTTGGGGGCTGTAGACCCCCCAAATATTTGACGGAACCCCTTCCGTCAAATATTTGGGGGCTGTAGACCCCCCAAGTATTTGACGGAACCCCATCCGTCAAATATTTGGGGGCTGTACACCCCCCAAATATTTGACGGAACCCCATCCGTCAAATATTTGGGGGCTGTACACCCCCCAAATATTTGACGGAACCCCATCCGTCAAATATTTGGGGGCTATACACCCCCCAAATATTTGACGGAACCCCTTCCGTCAAATATTTGGGGGCTGTAGACCCCCCAAATATTTGACGGAACCCCTTCCGTCAAATATTTGGGGGCTGTAGACCCCCCAAATATTTGACGGAACCCCTTCCGTCAAATATTTGGGGGCTATACACCCCCCAAATATTTGACGGAACCCCTTCCGTCAAATATTTGGGGGCTGTACACCCCCCAAATATTTGACGGAACCCCATCCGTCAAATATTTGGGGGCTGTACACCCCCCAAATATTTGACGGAACCCCATCCGTCAAATATTTGGGGGCTATACACCCCCCAAATATTTGACGGAACCCCTTCCGTCAAATATTTGGGGGCTGTAGACCCCCCAAGTATTTGACGGAACCCCTTCCGTCAAATATTTGGGGGCTGTACACCCCCCAAATATTTGACGGAACCCCATCCGTCAAATATTTGGGGGCTGTACACCCCCCAAATATTTGACGGAACCCCATCCGTCAAATATTTGGGGGCTATACACCCCCCAAATATTTGACGGAACCCCTTCCGTCAAATATTTGGGGGCTGTAGACCCCCCAAATATTTGACGGAACCCCATCCGTCAAATATTTGGGTGCTGTACACCCCCCAAATATTTGACGGAACCCCATCCGTCAAATATTTGGGGGCTGTACACCCCCCAAATATTTGACCGAACCCCATCCGTCAAATATTTGGGGGCTGTAGACCCCCCAAATATGTGACGGAACCCCATCCGTCAAATATTTGGGGGCTGTACACCCCCCAAATATTTGACGGAACCCCATCCGTCAAATATTTGGGGGCTGTACACCCCCCAAATATTTGACGGAACCCCATCCGTCAAATATTTGGGGGCTGTAGACCCCCCAAATATTTGACAGAACCCCATCCGTCAAATATTTGGGGGCTGTACACCCCCCAAATATTTGACGGAACCCCATCCGTCAAATATTTGGGGGCTGTAGACCCCCCAAATATTTGACGGAACCCCATCCGTCAAATATTTGGGGGCTGTACACCCCCCAAATATTTGACGGAACCCCATCCGTCAAATATTTGGGGGCTATACACCCCCCAAATATTTGACGGAACCCCTTCCGTCAAATATTTGGGGGCTGTAGACCCCCCAAGTATTTGACGGAACCCCTTCCGTCAAATATTTGGGGGCTGTACACCCCCCAAAATTTGACGGAACCCCATCCGTCAAATATTTGGGGGCTGTACACCCCCCAAATATTTGACGGAACCCCATCCGTCAAATATTTGGGGGCTATACACCCCCCAAATATTTGACGGAACCCCTTCCGTCAAATATTTGGGGGCTGTAGACCCCCCAAATATTTGACGGAACCCCTTCCGTCAAATATTTGGGGGCTGTACACCCCCCAAAATTTGACGGAACGCCTTCCGTCAAATATTTGGGGGCTGTAGACCCCCCAAATATTTGACGGAACCCCATCCGTCAAATATTTGGGGGCTGTACACCCCCCAAATATTTGACGGAACCCCATCCGTCAAATATTTCGGGGCTGTACACCCCCCAAATATGTGACGGAACCCCATCCGTCAAATATTTGGGGGCTGTAGACCCCCCAAATATTTGACAGAACCCCATCCCGTCAAAATATTTGGGGGGTCTACAGCCCCCAAATATTTGACGGAAGGGGTTCCGTCAAATATTTGGGGGTGTATAGCCCCCAAATATTTGACGGATGGGGTTCCGTCAAATATCTTGGGGGTGTACAGCCCCCAAATATTTGGACGGATGGGGTTCCGTCAAATTTTGGGGGTGTACAGCCCCCAAATATTTGACGGAAGGGGTTCCGTCAAATACTTGGGGGGTCTACAGCCCCCAAATATTTGACGGAAGGGGTTCCGTCAAATATTTGGGGGGTGTATAGCCCCCAAATATTTGACGGATGGGGTTCCGTCAAATATTTGGGGGGTGTACAGCCCCCAAATATTTGACGGATGGGGTTCCGTCAAATATTTGGGGGGTCTACAGCCCCCAAATATTTGACGGATGGGGTTCCCGTCAAATATTTGGGGGTGTACAGCCCCCAAATATTTGACGGATGGGGTTCTGTCAAATATTTTGGGGGGTCTACAGCCCCCAAATATTTGACGGATGGGGTTCCGTCAAATATTTGGGGGGTGTACAGCCCCCAAATATTTGACGGATGGGGTTCCGTCAAATATTTGGGGGGTGTACAGCCCCCAAATATTTGACGGATGGGGTTCCGTCCCATATTTGGGGGGTCTACAGCCCCCAAATATTTGACGGATGGGGTTCGGTCAAATATTTGGGGGGTGTACAGCCCCCAAAATATTTGACGGATGGGGTCCGTCAAATATTTGGGGGGTGTACAGCACCCAATTATTTGACGGATGGGGTTCCGTCAAATATTTGGGGGGTCTACAGCCCCAAATATTTGACGGAAGGGGTTCCGTCAAATATTTGGGGGGTGTATAGCCCCCAAATATTTGACGGATGGGGTTCGTCAAATATTTGGGGGGTGTACAGCCCCCCAAATATTTGACGGATGGGGTTCCGTCAAATTTTGGGGGGTGTACAGCCCCCAAATATTTGACGGAAGGGGTTCCGTCAAATACTTGGGGGGTCCTACAGCCCCCAAATATTTGACGGAAGGGGTTCCGTCAAATATTTTGGGGGGTGTATAGCCCCCAAATATTGACGGATGGGGTTCCGTCAAATATTTTGGGGGTGTACAGCCCCCAAATATTTGACGGATGGGGTTCCGTCAAATATTTGGGGGGTGTACAGCCCCCAAATATTTGACGGAAGGGGTTCCGTCAACTATTTGGGGGGTGTATAGCCCCCAAATATTTGACGGAAGGGGTTTCCGTCAAATATTTTGGGGTCTACAGCCCCCAAATATTTGAGGGAAGGGGTTCCGTCAAATATTTGGGGGGTCTACAGCCCCCAAATATTTGACGGAAGGGGTTCCGTCAAATATTGGGGGGTGTATAGACCCCCAAATATTTGACGGATGGGGTTCCGTCAAATATTTGGGGGGTGTACAGCCCCCAAATATTTGACGGATGGGTTCCGTCAAATATTTGGGGGGTGTACAGCCCCCAAATATTTGACGGATGGGGTTCCGTCAAATACTTGGGGGGTCTACAGCCCCAAAATATTTGACGGAAGGGGTTCCGTCAAATATTTGGGGGGTCTACAGCCCCCAAATATTTGACGGAAGGGGTTCCGTCAAATATTTGGGGGTGTATAGCCCCCAAATATTTGACGGATGGGGTTCCGTCAAATATTTGGGGGGTGTACAGCCCCCAAATATTTGACGGATGGGGTTCTGTCAAATATTTGGGGGGTCTACAGCCCCCAAATATTTGACGGATGGGGTTCCGTCAAATATTTGGGGGTGTACAGCCCCCAAATATTTGACGGATGGGTTCCGTCAAATATTTGGGGGGTGTACAGCCCCAAATATTTGACGGATGGGGTTCCGTCACATATTTGGGGGGTCTACAGCCCCCAAATATTTGACGGATGGGGTTCGGTCAAATATTTGGGGGGTGTACAGCCCCAAATATTTGACGGGATGGGGTTCCGTCAATATTTGGGGGGTGTACAGCACCCAAATATTTGACGGATGGGGTTTCCGTCAAATATTTGGGGGTCTACAGCCCCCAAATATTTGACGGAAGGGGTTCCGTCAAATTTTTGGGGGGTGTACAGCCCCCAAATATTTGACGGAAGGGGTTTCGTCAAAAATTTGGGGGCTGTACAGCCCCCAAAATATTTGACGGAAGGGGTTCCGTCAAAATATTTGGGGGGTGTACAGCCCCCAAATATTTGACGGAAGGGGTTCCGTCAAATATTTGGGGGTGTACAGCCCCCAAATATTTGACGGAAGGGGTTCGTCAAATATTTGGGGAGTCTACAGCCCCCAAATATTTGACACGACCCCTTCCGTCAAATATTTTGGGGGGTGTACAGCCCCCAAATATTTGACGGAAGGGGTTCCGTCAAAATATTTGGGGGGTCTACAGCCCCCAAATATTTGACGGAAGGGGTTCCGTCAAATATTCCTGGGGTGTACAGCCCCAAATATTTGACGAAGGGGTTCCGTCAAATATTTGGGGGGTCTACAGCCCCCAAATATTTGACGGAGGGGGTTCCGTCAAATATTTGGGGGTGTACAACCCCCAAATATTTGACGGATGGGGTTCGTCAAATATTTGGGGGGTCTACAGCCCCAAATATTTGACAGAAACCCCTTCCGTCAAATATTGGGGGCTATACACCCCCCCAAAATATGACGGCAACCCCTTCCGTCAAATATTTGGGGGCTGTAGACCCCCCAAAGTATTTGAGGAACCCCTTCCGTCAAAACTATTTGTGGGGTCTACAGCCCCCAAATATCTTGACGGAAGGGGTTCCGTCAAATATTTGGGGGGTCTACAGCCCCCAAATATTTGACGGATGGGGTTCCGTCAATATTTGGGGGGTGTATAGCCCCCAAATATTGACGGATGGGGTTCCGTCAAATATTAGGGGGGGTACAGCCCCCAAATATTTGACGGATGGGGTTCTGTCAAATATTTGGGGGGTTACAGCCCCCAAATATTTGACGGATGGGGTTCCGTCACATATTTGGGGGGTGTACAGCCCCGAAATATTTGACGGATGGGGTTCACGTCAAATATTTGGGGGGTGTACAGCCCCCAAATATTTGACGGATGGGGTTCCGTCAATATTTGGGGGGTCTACAGCCCCCAAATATTTGAGGAAGGCGTTCCGTCAAATTTTGGGGGTGTACAGCCCCAAATATTTGACGGAAGGGGTTCCGTCAAATATTTGGGGGGTCTACAGCCCCCAAATATTTGACGGAAGGGGTTCCGTCAAATATTTGGGGGTGTATAGCCCCCAAATATTTGACGGATGGGGTTCCGTCAAATATTTGGGGGGTGTACAGCCCCCAAATATTTGACGGATGGGGTTCCGTCAAATTTTGGGGGGTGTACAGCCCCCAAATATTTGACGGAAGGGGTTCCGTCAAATACTTGGGGGGTCTACAGCCCCAAATATTTGACGGAAGGGGTTCCGTCAAATATTTGGGGGGTGTATAGCCCCCAAATATTTGACGGATGGGGTTCCGTCAAATATTTGGGGGGTGTACAGCCCCAAATATTTGACGGATGGGGGTTCCGTCAAATATTTGGGGGTGTACAGGCCCCCAATTATTTGACGGAAGGGGTTCCGTCAAATATTTGGGGGGTGTACAACCCCCAAATATTTGACGGATGGGGTTCCGTCAAATATTTGGGGGGTCTACAGCCCCCAAATATTTGACAGAACCCCTTCGTCACATATTTGGGGGCTGTAGACCCCACAAATATTTGACGGAAGGGTTCCGTCAAATACTTGGGGGGTCTACAGCCCCCAAATATTTGACGGAAGGGGTTCCGTCAAATATTTGGGGGTCTACAGCCCCCAAATATTTGACGGAAGGGGTTCCGTCAAATATTTGGGGGGTGTATAGCCCCCAAATATTTGACGGATGGGGTTCCGTCAAATATTTGGGGGGTGTACAGCCCCAAATATTTGACGGAGGGGGTTCTGTCAAAATATTTGGGGGGTCTACAGCCCCAAATATTTGACGGATGGGGTTCCGTCAAATATTTGGGGGTGTACAGCCCCCAAATATTTGACGGATGGGGTTCCGTCAATATTTGGGGGGTGTACAGCCCCCAAATATTTGACGGATGGGGTTCCGTCACATATTTTGGGGGGTCTACAGCCCCCAAATATTTGACGGATGGGGTTCGGTCAAATATTTGGGGGTGTACAGCCCCCAAATATTTGACGGATGGGGTTCCGTCAAATATTTGGGGGGTGTACAGCACCCAAATATTTGACGGATGGGGTTCCGTCAAATATTTGGGGTCTACAGCCCCCAAATATTTGACGGAAGGGTTCCGTCAAATTTTGGGGGGTGTACAGCCCCCAAATATTTGACGGAAGGGGTTTCGTCAAAATATTGGGGGCTGTACAGCCCCAAAATATTTGACGGGAAGGGGTTCCGTCAAATATTTGGGGGGTGTACAGCCCCCAAATATTTGACGGAAGGGGTTCCGTCAAATATTTTGGGGGGTCTACAGCCCCCAAATATTTGACGGAAGGGGTTCCGTCAATATATGGGGGTGTACAACCCCCAATATTTGACGGATGGGGTTCCGTCAAATATTTGGGGGGTCTACAGCCCCCAAATATTTGACGGATGGGGTTCTGTCAAATATTTGGGGGGTCTACAGCCCCCAAAATATTTGACGGATGGGGTTCCGTCAAATATTTGGGGGTGTACAGCCCCCAAATATTTGACGGATGGGGTTCCGTCAAATATTTGGGGGGTGTACAGCCCCCAAATATTTGACGGATGGGGTTCCGTCAAATATTTGGGGGGTCTACAGCCCCCAAATATTTGACGGAAGGGGTTCCGTCAAATTTTGGGGGGTGTACAGCCCCCAAATATTTGACGGAAGGGGTTCCGGTCAAATATTTGGGGGGTCTACAGCCCCCAAATATTTGACGGAAGGGTTCCGTCAAATACTTGGGGGGTCTATAGCCCCCAAATATTTGACGGATGGGGTTCCGTCAAATATTTGGGGGTGTATAGCCCCCAAATATTTGACGAATGGGGTTCCGTCAAATATTTGGGGGTGTACAGCCCCCAAATATTTGACTGATGGGGTTCCGTCAAATATTTGGGGGGTGTACAGCCCCCAAAATAATTGACGGAAGGGGTTCCGTCAAAATATTTGGGGGGTGTACAACCCCCAAATATTTGACGAATGGGGTACCGTCAAATATTTGGGGGTCTACAGCCCCCAAATATTTGACAGACCCTTCCGTCAAATATTTGGGGGCTGTAGACCCCACAAATATTTGACGGAAGGGGTTCCGTCAAATACTTGGGGGGTCTACAGCCCACATATTTGACGGGAAGGGGTTCCGTCAAATATTTGGGGGTCTACAGCCCCCAAAATATTTGACGAAGGGGTCTCGTCAAATATTTGGGGGGTGTATAGCCCCCAAATATTTGACGGATGGGGTTCCGTCAAATATTTGGGGTGTGTACAGCCCCCAAATATTTGACGGATGGGGTTCTGTCAAATATTTGGGGGGTCTACAGCCCCCAAATATTTGACGGATGGGGTTCCGTCAAATATTTGGGGGGTGTACAGCCCCCAAAATATTTGACGGCTGGGGTTCCGTCAAATATTTGGGGGTGTACAGCCCCCAAATATTTGACGGATGGGGTTCCGTCAAATATTTGGGGGTCTACAGCCCCCAAATATTTGACGGGAAGGGTTCCGTCAAATTTTGGGGTGTACAGCCCCCAATATTTGACGGAAGGGGTTCCGTCAAATATTTGGGGGGTCTACAGCCCCCAAATATTTGACGGAAGGGGTTCCGTCAAATACTTGGGGGGTCTACAGCCCCAAAATATTTGACGGAAGGGGTTCCGTCAAATATTTTGGGGGGTGTATAGCCCCCAAATATTTGACGGATGGGGTTCCGTCAAATATTCTGGGGGTGTACAGCCCCCAAATATTTGACGGATGGGGTTCCATCAAATATTTGGGGGGTGTACAGCCCCAAAATATTTGACGGATGGGGTTCCGTCAAATATTGGGGGGTGTACAGCCCCCAAATATTTGACGGGATGGGGTTCCGTCAAATATTTGGGGGGGTGTACAGCCCCCAAGTATTTGACGGATGGGGTTCCCGTCAAATATTTGGGGGGTCTACAGCCCCCAAAATATTTGACGGAAGGGGTTCCGATCAAATTTTGGGGGTGTACAGCCCCCAAATATTTGACGGAAGGGGTTCCGTCAAATATTTGGGGGGTCTACAGCCCCCAAATATTTGACGGAAGGGGTTCCGTCAAATACTTGGGGGGTCTACAGCCCCCAAAATATTTGACGGAAGGGTTTCCGTCCAAATATTTGGGGGTGTATAGCCCCCAAATATTTGACGGATGGGGTTCCGTCAAATATTTGGGGGGTGTACAGCCCCCAAATATTTGACGGATGGGGTTCCGTCAACATATTTGGGGGGTGTGCAGCCCCCAAATATTTGACGGGAAGGGGTTCCGTCAAATATTTTGGGGGTGTACAACCCCCAAATATTTGACGGATGGGGTTCCGTCAAATATTTGGGGGGTCTACAGCCCCCAAATATTTGACAGAACCCCTTCCGTCAAATATTTGGGGGGCTGTAGACCCCACAAATATTTGACGGAAGGGGTTCCGTCAAATACTTCGGGGGTCTACAGCCCCCAAATATTTGACGGAAGGGGTTCCGTCAAATATTTGGGGGGTCTACAGCCCCCAAATATTTGACGGAAGGGGTTCCGTCAAATATTTGGGAGGGTGTATAGCCCCCAAATATTGACGGATGGGGTTCCGTCAAATATTTGGGGGTGTGTACAGCCCCCAAATATTTGACGGATGGGGTTCTGTCAAATATTGGGGGGGTCTACAGCCCCCAAATATTTGACGGATGGGGTTCCGTCAAATATTTGGGGGGTGTACAGCCCCCCAAATATTTGACGGATGGGTTCGTCCAAATATTTGGGGGGTGTACAGCCCCAAATATTTGACGGATGGGGTTCCGTCAAATATTTGGGGGTCTACTGCCCCCAAATATTTGACGGAAGGGGTTCCGTCAAATTTTGGGGGGTTGTACAGCCCCCAAATATTTGACGGAAGGGGTTCCGTCAAATATTTGGGGGGTCTACAGCCCCCAAATATTTGACGGAAGGGGTTCCGTCAAATACTTGGGGGGTCTACAGCCCCCAAATATTGACGGAAGGGGTTCCGTCAAATATTTGGGGGGTGTATAGCCCCCAAATATTTGACGGATGGGGTTCCGTCAAATATTTGGGGGGTGTACAGCCCCAAATATTTGACGGATGGGGTTCCATCAAATATTTGGGGGGTGTACAGCCCCCAAAATATTTGACGGATGGGGTTCCGTCAATATTTGGGGGTGTACAGCCCCCAAATATTTGGACGGATGGGGTTCCGTCAAATATTTGGGGGGTGTACAGCCCCCAAGTATTTGACGGATGGGGTTCCGGTCAAATATTTTGGGGTCTACAGCCCCCAAAATATTTGACGGAGGGGGTTCCGTCAAATTTTTGGGGGTGTACAGCCCCCAAATATTTGACGGAAGGGGTTCCGTCAAATATTTGGGGGGTCTACAGCCCCAAATATTTGACGGAAGGGGTTCCGTCAAATATTTGGGGGGTGTATAGCCCCAAATATTTGACGGATGGGGTTCCGTCAAATATTTGGGGGGTGTACAGCCCCCAAATATTTGGACGGATGGGGTTCCGTCAAAATATTTGGGGGTGTACAGCCCCAAATATTTGACGGAAGGGGTTCCGTCAAATATTTGGGGGGTGTACAACCCCCAAATATTTGACAGGATGGGGTTCCGTCAAATATTTGGGGGTCTACAGCCCCAAATATTTGACAGAACCCCTTCCGTCAAATTATTTGGGGGTGTAAGACCCCACAAATATTTGACGGAAGGGGTTCCGTCAAATAATAATGGGGTGTACAGCCCCCAAATATTTGACGGAAGGGGTTCCGTCAAATATTTGGGGGGTCTACAGCCCCCAAATATTTGACGGAAGGGGTTCCGTCAAATATTTGGGGGTGTACACCCCCAAATATTTGACGGATGGGGTTCCGTCAAATATTTGGGGGGTCTACAGCCCCAAATATTGACAGAACCCTTCCGTCAAAATTTGGGCGGTGACACCCCCAAACGACGGACCCCTTCCGTCAAATATTTGGGGGGCTGTTAAGCCCCCAGGTATTGACGGACCCCCTTCCGTCAAATATTTGTGGGGTCTACAGCCCCCAACATATTTGACGGAAGGGGTTCCGTCAAATATTTGGGGGGTCTACAGCCCCCAAAATATTTGACGGAAGGGGTTCCGTCAAATATTTGGGGGGTGTATAGCCCCCAAATATTTGACGGATGGGGTTCCGTCAAATATTATTGGGGGGTGTACAGCCCCCAAATATTTGACGGATGGGGTTCCGTCAAATATTTGGGGCTGTACACCCCCCAAATTTGACGGAACCCCTTCCGTCAAATATTTGGGGCTGTAGACCCCCAAGTATTTGACGGGACCCCCTTCCGTCAAATATTTGTGGGGTCTACAGCCCCCAAATATTTGACGGAAGGGGTTCCTCAAATATTTGGGGGGTCTCAGCCCCCAAATATTTGACGGAAGGGGTTCCGTCAAATATTTGGGGGGTGATATAGCCCCCAAATATTTGACGGATGGGGTTCCGTCAAATATTTGGGGGGTGTACAGCCCCCAAATATTTGACGGATGGGGTTCCGTCAAATATTTGGGGGGTCTACAGCCCCCAAATATTTGACGGATGGGGGTTCTGTCAAATATTTGGGGGGTCTACAGCCCCAAATATTTGACGGATGGGGTTCCGTCAAATATTTGGGGGGTGTACAGCCCCCAAATATTTGACGGATGGGGTTCCATCAAATACTTTGGGGGGGTACAGCCCCCAAATATTTGACGGATGGGGTTCCGTAAAATATTTGGGGGGTCTACATCCCCCAAATATTGACGGAAGGGGTTCCGTCAAATTTTGGGGGGTGTACAGCCCCCAAATATTTGACGGAAGGGGTTCCGTCAAATATTTGGGGGGTCTCTACAGCCCCCAAATATTTGACGGAAGGGGTTCCGTCAAATACTTGGGGGTCTACAGCCCCCAAATATTTGACGGATGGGGTTCCGTCAAATATTTGGGGGGTGTATAGCCCCCAAAAATTTGACGAATGGGGTTCCGTCAAATATTTGGGGGTGTACAGCCCCAAATATTTGACTGATGGGGTTCCGTCAAATATTTGGGGGTGTACAGCCCCCAAATATTTGACGGAAGGGGTTCCGTCAAATATTTGGGGGGTGTACAACCCCAAATATTTGACGGATGGGGTACCGTCAAAATATTTGGGGGGTCTACAGCCCCAAATATTTGACAGAACCCCTTCCGTCAAATATTTGGGGGCTGTAGACCCACAAATATTTGACGGAAGGGGTTCCGTCAAAATACTTGGGGGGTCTACAGCCCCCAAATATTTGACGGAAGGGGTTCCGTCAAATATTTGGGGGGTCTACAGCCCCCAAATATTTGACGGAAGGGGTTCCGTCAAATATTTGGGGGGTGTATAGCCCCCAAATATTTGACGGATGGGGTTCTGTCAAATATTTGGGGTGTGTACAGCCCCCAAATATTTGACGGATGGGGTTCTGTCAAATATTTGGGGGGTCTACAGCCCCCAAATATTTGACGGATGGGGTTCCGTCAAATATTTGGGGGGTGTACAGCCCCCAAATATTTGACGGATGGGGTTCCGTCAAATATTTGGGGGTGTACAGCCCCCAAATATTTGACGGATGGGGTTCCGTCAAATATTTGGGGGGTCTACAGCCCCAAATATTTGACGGAAGGGGTTCCGTCAAATTTTGGGGGGTGTACAGCCCCCAAATATTTGACGGAAGGGGTTCCGTCAAATATTTGGGGGGTCTACATCCCCCAAATATTTGACGGAAGGGGTTCCCGTCAAATACTGGGGGTCTACAGCCCCCAAATATTTGACGGAAGGGGTTCCGTCAGATATTTGGGGGTGTATAGCCCCAAATATTTGACGGATGGGGTTCCGTCAAATATTTGGGGGGTGTACAGCCCCAAATATTTGACGGATGGGGTTCCATCAAATATTTGGGGGGTGTACAGCCCCCAAATATTTGACGGATGGGGTTCCGTCAAATATTTGGGGGTGTACAGCCCCCAAAATATTTGACGGATGGGGTTCCGTCAAATATTTGGGGGGTGTACAGCCCCCAAGTATTTGACGGATGGGTTCCGTCAAATATTTGGGGGGTCTGCCAGCCCCCCAAATATTTGACGGAAGGAGTTCCGTCAAATTTTGGGGGGTGTACAGCCCCCAAAATATTTGACGGAAGGGGTTCCGTCAAATATTTGGGGGGTCTACAGCCCCCAAATATTTGACGGAAGGGGTTCCGTCAAATACTTGGGGGGTCTACAGCCCCCAAATATTTGACGGAAGGGGTTCCGTCAAATATTTGGGGGTGTATAGCCCCCAAATATTTGACGGATGGGGTTCCGTCAAATATTTGGGGGGTGTACAGCCCCCAAATATTTGACGGATGGGTTCCGTCAAATATTTGGGGGGTGTACAGCCCCCAAATATTTGACGGAAGGGGTTCCGTTCAAATATTTGGGGGTGTACAACCCCCAAATATTTGACGGATGGGGTTCCGTCAAATATTTGGGGGGTCTACAGCCCCAAATATTTGACAGAACCCCTTCCGTCAAATATTTGGGGGCTGTAGACCCCACAAATATTTGACGGAAGGGGTTCCGTCAAATACTTGGGGGGTCTACAGCCCCCAAATATTTGACGGAAGGGGTTCCGTCAAAAATTTGGGGGGTCTACACCCCCAATATTTGACGGAAGGGTTCCGTCAAATATTTGGGGGGTGTACAGCCCCCAAATATTTGACGGATGGGGTTCTGTCAAATATTTGGGGGTCTACAGCCCCCAATATTTGACGGATGGGGTTCCGTCAAATATTTGGGGTGTACAGCCCCCAAATATTTGACGGATGGGGTTCCGTCAAATATTTGGGGGGTGTACAGCCCCCAAATATTTGACGGATGGGGTTCCGTCAAATATTTGGGGGGTCTACAGCCCCCAAATATTTGACGGAAGGGGTTCCCGTCAAATTTTGGGGGTGTACAGCCCCCAAAAATTTGACGGAGGAGGGTTCCGTCAAATATTTGGGGGGTTTACAGCCCCCAAATATTTGACGGAAGGGGTTCCGTCAAATTACTTGGGGGGTCTACAGCCCCCAAATATTTGACGGATGGGGTTCCCGTCAAATATTTGGGGGGTGTACAAGCCCCCAAATATTTGACGGATGGGGTTCCGTCAATATTTGGGGGGTCTACAGCCCCCAAATATTTGACGGATGGGGTTCCGTCAAATATTTGGGGTTGTACAGCCCCCAAATATTTGACGGATGGGGTTCCGTCAAATATTTGGGGGGTCTACAGCCCCAAATATTTGACGGAAGGGGTTCTGTCAAATTTTGGGGGTGTACAGCCCCCAAATATTTGACGGAAGGGGTTCCAGTCAAATATTTGGGGGGTGTACAGCCCCAAATATTTGACGGATGGGGTTCTGTCAAATATTTGGGGGGTCTACAGCCCCCAAATATTTGACGGATGGGGTTCCGTCAAATAATTTGGGGGGTGTACAGCCCCAAATATTTGACAGGGATGGGGTTCCGTCAAATATTTGGGGGTGTACAGCCCCCAAATATTTGACGGAAGGGGTTCCGTCAAATATTTGGGGGGTGTACAGCCCCCAAATATTTGACGGAAGGGGTTCCGTCAAATTTTGGGGGTGTACAGCCCCCAAATATTTGACGGAAGGGGTTCCGTCAAATATTTGGGGGGTCTACAGCCCCCAAATATTTGACGGAAGGGGTTCCGTCAAATTTTTGGGGGGTGTACAACCCCCAAATATTTGACGGATGGGGCTTCCGTCAAATATTTGGGGGGTGTACAGCCCCAAATATTTGACGGATGGGGTTCCGTCAAATATTTGGGGGGTGTACAGCCCCCAAATATTTGACGGAAGGGGTTCCGTCAAATATTTGGGGTGTACAGCCCCCAAATATTTGACGGAAGGGGTTCCGTCAAAATTTTGGGGGGTGTACAGCCCCAAATATTTGACGGAAGGGGTTCCGTCAAATATTTGGGGGTCTACAGCCCCCAAATATTTGACGGAAGGGGTTCCCGTCAAATACTTGGGGGGTCTACAGCCCCCAAATATTTGACGGATGGGGTTCCGTCAAATATTTGGGGGGTGTATAGCCCCCAAATATTTGACGAATGGGGTTCCGTCAAATATTTGGGGGTGTACAGCCCCAAATATTTGACTGATGGGGTTCCGTCAAATATTTGGGGGGGGTACAGCCCCAAATATTTGACGGAAGGGGTTCCGTCAAATATTTGGGGGGTGTACAACCCCCAAATATTTGACGGATGGGGTACCGTCAAATATTTGGGGGGTCTACAGCCCCCCAAATATATTGACAGAACCCCTTCCGTCAAAATATTTGGGGCTGTAGACCCCACAAATATTTGACGGAAGGGGTTCCGTCAAATACTTGGGGGTCTACAGCCCCCAAATATTTGACGGAAGGGTTCCGTCAAATATTTGGGGGGTCTACAGCCCCCAAATATTTGACGGAAGGGGTTCCGTCAAATATTTGGGGGGTGTATAGCCCCCAAATATTGACGGATGGGGTTCCGTCAAATATTTGGGGTGTGTACAGCCCCCAAATATTTGACGGATGGGGTTCTGTCAAATATTTGGGGGGTCTACAGCCCCAAAATATTTGACGGATGGGGTTCCGTCAAATATTTGGGGGGTGTACAGCCCCAAATATTTGACGGATGGGGTTCCGTCAAATATTTGGGGGTGTACCGCCCCCAAATATTTGACGGATGGGGTTCCGTCAAATATTTGGGGGTCTACAGCCCCCAAATATTTGACGGGAAGGGGTTCCGTCAAATTTTGGGGCTGTACAGCCCCCAAATATTTGACGGAAGGGGTTCCGTCAAATATTTGGGGGTCTACAGCCCCCAAATATTTGACGGAAGGGGTTCCGTCAAATACTTGGGGGTCTACAGCCCCCAAATATTTGACGGAAGGGGTTCCGTCAAATATTTGGGGGGTGTATAGCCCCCAAATATTTGACGGATGGGGTTCCGTCAAATATTTGGGGGTGTACAGCCCCCAAATATTTGACGGATGGTGGGTTCCATCAAATATTTGGGGGTGTACAGCCCCCAAATATTTGACGGATGGGGTTCCGTCAAATATTTGGGGGGTGTACAGCCCCCAAAT